>CM060846.1:302328011-302928011 GCA_030762175.1 Metallyticus violacea
GACAACTAATCTAATCTGCGAATTTATTTATCGCTGGACGTTCGCGGGAATGAACCAGGGGCGGTTTTATTTCCCAGCTCTCGTACACGTCTGCTGCACTGTCTACGGATTTGCCTACACATACGTAAATAAAAGTAGGGGTTACCGGAGGTAGCGAGGACATCGTGACGAGCATGCCAAACGTATTCCAGATGCTTCTACGTGCTCAGCCTCTCTGTAGACGTTTGTTAGCACATGTTTGTGTCTACGTATCTGCACTGCCGACGGAATCTTTAGGAGCCACTGTCCCTGATGCCTATTTTAGCTTTATAAAAAGCTACATGTTCTACGTTAATAATATTGTAACTGTACCACCTTTCCCGCAATTATTTGGGAGCTAAGCATTAGCTTATAGGTGTAGTTTTTGCCTTTAAACTCAACAGCTCTGTTAGATGTGATACGTTTATTCTTTAAATCAAACAACTTGATGGATGAGATCGATGTAGATGAAATGCCTCAAGATTTGTAGTACTATTATGAGCTTTCTGGTACGATGAGTTATTTCCGAGAATTTGTTTCTTCATTAGACAATTCCCTATAAATACAGTCGGAAAATTAGAATTATTAATTTTAATTTTTACATTTTTATTATATGTTATACAAGTATAGCACATAATGACAAATTGCTAGTGTAATAGTTTGTGTACAAAACTTCGTCAAAGTGACCATACTTTATTAAATTCGTACTAGAGTCATGGCTCTCAAGCCACTTGAAATTGAAATCTGAACAGTAGCTCATTTTAAAGCTTATGTCTTACTCAACGTTTTGGGCCGCAGAGGTGGAAAGAAGCCTCAAAGGAATTGGCATAAGTTCATTATGACAAAGAGATAATGAGAATAATAAACGTTAATGGAAAAAGGTTATAACAAGGCTAGAGATATGAGCCAGCAGGAAATCGTGGCACGAAGTAACACAAAAGTCCCCTTGAGCCCATCGAATAAAAATATTATTAACCAGGAGTAAGGAGGTATATATGTTCGTTCTAGAGAGAGAAGCATGGTCAGGAATGACATTTAAACTGGAATATTGGAAGGCTCCAAAAATGACGGATGGATGTGATAGGAAAATCTATCCATTTTGAGGAGGGGATGATTTTTTTTTTTTTACCAGTGTTTAACGCCCGTTTTTACTACCGAGGCATTACAGGCGATGGGCACTGATACTACATGAGATGAAATGATATATTGGGAAAGCATTTTTTTAAGGAAGGAAACGTTCCAGGTCTAAGTTAGGGTACTTTCTCCGCATTTGCCATTTATGAGGACTGAGGAAAACCTGAGGAAAAACCCAGTTAGGGAGGACGGTCCTGGTGGGATTCGAACCCCAGACCTCTCGCTCACGAGTCCGCGCTTTAACGACCTCGGCCATCCGTGGCAGTGAGGAGTGGATGAAGAATGCGTGAATGTCATCGCCGATTGCACCCACTGGTATTATCTGAGAAAAACGTTATTTCCAAAAGTTTTTATAGCAATTGGCAGACTGTGTGTGACTTGTTTGCGTATTGTACAATTTGGTTGAATATAGGCATTTTCTTGACAAAGTGCTCGAAGCTATAAGCAATTTATTTATTTACTGGAATTCATTAACTAGTATAAATTATGTATACGCTGTTTCTACCCATATATCTGTAAATACTTATTTTTATTTGTTCCTCTAGTTGTTTACCTAGTTGAGCATGTACTATGGAATACCCATGCGCAAAATATATTTGTAATGAGCACAATATTATAACTATATACATCTACTACTGCTGCAGTTGCTGCTTTACTCAACATAATACTTTGTAAAACAAAACCATTATTGTATAAGATTAGAAGAAGATCTGCTTTATGCATCTTTGATCGATTTCCCATAAAGACAATGAGGAATAAAAACATTACAAAATTCAAATTAACAAGGCAAATAAACATAGCTACCACACTTGAGCTTAAATATAAACTGGTATAGAAACAAAATAAGCTCATAAAAGCATCCTTATATCTGTCATGCACGGTTACAAGAATAATCATTCTGAAACCAAAATAGTATAGTTGATTTCTCGTTCGACCTAAACGACCATACGTGGACGCAACTAGCCACACCCACGAGTTTCAAATATAATTTAACAAACTTATTTTTATGCAAGTTCTTGATGAAGCATCATAATTTAAGGGGCACATTTTTGTGAGGTAGACAGAGAGAGAGAGAGTAATCGGTGAAGTTCTGTCAGGTATGAATTACTTGATTTTTGTCGTGCTGAAATTTTATATTAAATATGGCACACACATTTAGAACGTGTGATATCAGCTATAATGCAATTTTTTGGAAATGTGTAGCATTAGACTTTTGGGGTTTATATTTTTTAAAATTGTTTATTTTCAAAAATGTTGGAAAAATTACTCGCATTATTAAAAGGAAAATAATTAACTTAGAAAAAAAGGCAGTCATATAATCGTACCATTCTTAAGTCTCTTTATACATAATTTTTTCAAAGCTACACTAATTTGTAAGGTTTCTTTAATGTGGATTGTCCCAGATACAATGGTTTAAATTGCAAATATTACATTAAAGTATTACTTTTTGCATCAGAACTTATCAAATGTGACCTCAAAAAATCACAGCTTTAGAACAAATATTCCCAGGGTATAAAATAAACATTCCATCATTAGGTATCCCCAAAAGCTCCAAAATAGACATTCTTAAAGTAATGTGCATAAAAGGTGATATGCAATAATGTTCCCTTAAATATATAAAGTAAATTTGAGATAAATATGCACATACATATATACCATAAGCAAGTAAATGTGAGGCGAAACAAAACGTAACGCCAATATAGCTAAAGTCCCAGAATGGTAACAGAGGTGTCACTGAAGCATTTAATTTGTATTGTGACTGACAGGAACACCATATCGTACTCAAAACCTAAGTAAATACAAGCCTATAAAAACGACTTAAAAAGAAAATGCGAAAAGAAGAAATTAAATTTTGTTCACAAATTTAAAAATGTAGTAAGGCTAGGGTGCCAAAGGGACAAGGAACAAATTTAGAGAGGCCGTTATTTCAGTGTCATGAAAGTAACTGTTTTCGTTAAACCTCAATGGGCGTATCGGCCGTCAGAGTTCTTCAAACGAATGAATGAATGGTGGTACGAGATCGGGGTTCTGAACATGTAACATTCACTGAGATTCTACTAGAAGTTTTTTATTTAATGATTGTAATAAAGTACATATGCATAAATGAGATAACTTTTATTTTTTCGACACAATTTCCTGATTTCCAAACCATTTTATAGGAAGCAGTATCGAAGAATGAGTAACGTTTCTATGTATTTCCGCACGAATGCTTCCAAATTTTCGTCACTGTCGAATCGTCGGCCTCCCAATGCTACTTTAACAATCCGAATATATGGTAATCATAAGAAGATAGATTTGGACTTTAGGGAGAGTGTTTCAATACTGTTCAGTGGATTTCCTCGAGCTTTCCCGTTAAAGCAGCAGTACGTGGATGTGCGTTATCTTGGAAGAGAAGAATTTCTCGAATCCTCTGTTGAAGTCTTTTACACCAATAAGCACGTTTTGCCTGAACCGGAATGGGACAGTGCATTGATTGTTTTACGTTCATGAAGAAAATCGAGAGACAAAACTCCTCGAGAGTCCCAGAAAACCCCCAATAAAACTTTATACCAGCTGACAGGTGAATTTTCGCTTTAACAAAGAAAGGTTTTCACTGCATCCTTGCTTGCTTCCATTCAGGATTGTAGGGGTATATTCTTGTTTCATCGTAGGCTACAATTCAATGCAGAAACATTTTTTCTTGATCCCGGTATTAAGACAAAGGAATGACACTCTCACACATTCAACCTTCTGATCCTCGATAAGAATTCGGAAAACCCACCTTGCCCAGAATTTCTCGCTATCCAAGTGATTAAAATTATGAACTGAAAACTTTTTTAATCGTTTTTAAAGCCCGTTTTAACTATTGCGGCATCACCTGAAGACGTCTGTAGCTTATCCAACTTCTTAAGCCAATCCAAAAATCGTCAAATGTAGATCATGAACGATAAGGTCTCGAATAGCCCGAATGTTAGTTACGCTTGTCCGTGGTTGACTTGGCGATTCTCCCGCAGTTTCTCGTCCTTCAGAGAAATTTTAGTTACACTTATACACTTGTGTCTAAGACAGCGTATTATTCCCAAAATGTGCCCTTAATCTTTGTAAAAATGTAGGTCGTTTTATGCCCTCTCGCGCCAAAAAGTTAATAATGCTTAGCCAATCAACAAGTGTACCTCTTGCTCAGACATAATGCTACTGACAAACTAAACAGCTTTGCAAGGCGAGCCGACTAGTAATCCTTACAAAATGAAAGATCCTGGTGCTAAAGTCGCGCCTCCTTTCACGAATAGCAGCGGAGAAAACTGAACTGAATTCCAGTCAACAAATGTAGGCAAATTCCGTATTGTCCATGTCGGCCTCTTAGCTCAGCTGGTTAGAGCGTCGTGTTGTTTACGGGAAGGTAATGGGTACGATTCCTCCAGGTACTAATTTTTAATCTTCATAATTTTCTACACTTATCTTAATATAATAACTGTTACTTTTCTTTTCTTTATATAATACATATTGCCTTTTTAATGTAACTTTAAGCAGAACAACGAATAGTATGCAATTTTACTTTAATTTATTGTATTGATTCTAAATACTCAAATAAAAACTTACAGTGTTAAAACAACGCATAGTTTGCAAATTCAGGTTAGGTTAGGTTTTAAAAAAGTAATTTTATTTCATGTACTGATTCTAAATGCTAAAACAGAAATTTATCGTGTTAAAATAACGCATAAGTTGCAAATTTAGGTAGGTTAGGTTAAAACAATTTTTTTTCGTGTACTGATTCTAAATACTGATGTAAAAACTTGTCGTTTTAAAACAATTCATAGGTTGCAAATTTAGGTTAGTGTTAAAAGCGTATGCCTTTCCCCGTAGCATTATTATTTCATTTACGTATTACATTGCTACATTGTAGTTTTGCATTTAATTTTGCTGTATACTGAATGTTATTAACTATAAACATCCATCTTAAAAAGTTATATTTTAGCGTATTATTACTTGTTTCCGTGCGTTACGACTGTTCCTTGGAATTGCGCTTCGTTTTCTCCGCTAACATTCTTGAAAGGAGGCTTGACCAGGATCCTTGTTTGTAAGGATAAGCAACCGATTTACCCCCTACTCCTAAACCCCCACGCTTAGCGTTTCAAAGGGATGTCTTCATATTACTTACAAGCTGTAAAATCAAAACTTGTAATTTGGAGTAAAGAGAAAATACGATAAAACATCAGATCTTGTCCCACCTCAGTTAAAACCAGGTATGATATCGGGAAACGATTAATTTCGCTAATGGCATCTTCATAATAGACACGTTTTTTATTCACGATACTTCAACATCTGCTGTCTAGTTTTTGGTAACTTGAACTCAAGATCCTTCATTCTAGTTTTCCCAGTCCTGGTGTTGGTAAAGATACTTGTATATCTCTAAATCATATTCTTTACGCCTGAAAGAACCTGCGATCGTTAAAGAGCAAGTGCAACAGTGGAGTGAATGTAGGTATCGAATTACAAGTAAGACTGTGCTGGAAGATAGATAATGATTGATGTTTCATCCAGTCGACGACGTCTGGTGTCTTGTCCCATCCCATCCCAAAGGCACTGTAATATCCGCTGTTGGATTGGTTTTGCAAGTGGGCCATGTTAAATGGATTACGAAAGCAAGGAATAGGGGGCGGAAAGCAGCACGCGACATGAATCCCAACAAGAAGAGAGCATTTGCAACTCGCAAAACCTTTGAGAACAGCTACTGCCGCGTAGTTGCCTTAAAGACACTTGGAGCGTGTTTGACCCTTGCTCTTCTGCAGTACTTCAGTTGTTCGACAACTAAATTGTGAGTCAAGAGTCTTTAACACCTGGTAGGTTTAAGTTTTTTACCAGGGTGATCATGTCTGCTCATTTTTTTTTTTAAATTCCTGTTGGTACTGAGCATAAAAATCGAAAATTACGTTAGAGGAACATCTGTATGACTATTTCGCTATGGAAAAATCATGGAACACAGCACTTTTTGGGATTTCTATGCAAGCCGAATTTAAGAACTATTCTTAACTCCCTTTTTCGATTTGTCTTAAGCTTTTTGGTTTGCTACAATTTAATATTGAATTCTTTGCACTACAGCATTTTAAAACTGGAAGCTTTTGTTTGTATTCATTTGGATACATTTACTAGAATCCTGTGTTTTGACACCAAGAAGCTCCAAACACTGCACAGCAGTGTAGCTGTGCATGGAGTTTGGTTTGGCGGTAGCTCTCCCCACTTGCACAGCTCTACAGCAGGTAAATTTTCTCATTGCGTGTGTAACTTACATCTGTAATTGACTAGGAACAGCATTGTAAGTGCCCTTTAAAATTTTACTGATTTAAACGGTTTATTTCATCTGTTGAAGACAATATGCAAGAAAAAAACTGTCTTAAATTGACAACAGGCACAAAACACACAAAAGTTGCTTGTATCTTGCTTCTGCATTTTGTCCAGCATTCATAAACACAGGAAGATTGCGTGGAAATATTGTCCAGACAAAGGGTTCTGCGAATTTCTATGATGTAGCTGCCCTATTTCAACAGCCGGCGACGCCTTTTACGACAACCTGGCGCAACTTAGCAGGCATCTCTTTACACGCTCTCCTGTATACGTTAAGTAATTCTTTATAGCCACGTTTATTGGTGTCTTTTTATGTCCCTTCGTTAAATGTAACAGTAAACTTAATTGCTTTTTTAGTGTTAGGTGGCTAAAAGACGAGAAAAGCCTGCGTATTATAGTATAAACGTTACATTTTTTAAAAATACTCTCGAGGATAGATATCCAGAATGCAAAAGCTAGAGAAACATAGAAGATGGAATCTTGTTTTAGTTTGTGCTATTTTAAACAGGGGCTATTGAGTGTGCAAGACCTTAGCAACATAAATAAATGTTCGAGAGAAAGATTTGAAGTATCAAGATGAACAGCAATACCATTACTAACGTTCTCTTTGGCGCAAGGACATTTAATGCTGTATCGATTACATGGTATGCAGTCTATGGAATTGCAAGACTTGATAATTTTACGGGAATACTGAAACACTCTGTCACCCTTCGGAATGATTCAGGTGGTAGCGCTTAAGACTTGCATTGGGAGGTCCCGGGTTCAAATCTCTTGGAGCTGGACATCCCTACCTTGGACATTTTCGTGGTTTCCCTATGTCACTTAGGCAAATGCTAGAGTGAATTTTTCCTTTCCACGAATTTTCCGCTTTCCTATTTCCTCTCGTTGGCTTATAGCGTCGAATTTGCCAGACAAAGTGGGCTGGCGCGGTGTGACGTTGGCTTGCGCTTTGGAAAGGTTTCTGCCTGGACGTTTAGTATAGAAGCGGCCCTTCTGAGGGGCTCGAATTCCTTGGAGGAGGGGCTTAACCAGCGCAGGGATTTTCTGTCTGGAAACTATGTTAGGGACCCGGTCTATGTCCCTACCTCATCCTGGCCGCCCGGTGTCTCCCTCACGTTCATCTCTTCCTAGGCACAAACGGCAAGCACAAACAACTGTGCCAAGTTCGTTCGTTGCACACCTCAGGCACTAAGAGCCCGAACTTTGCCAGGACCTGCACGTACAAAGGAAACTTTGCTAGCAGACCGGCCCGTGAGCCTGTCATGTATTGCTACCCTTCTTCTGTACAAACTGAAACCTATCAACATTTTCTGGTGAACTGCGCGTGACAATAAGAAAACAAAAACATATTACGTTTTTCAAAATAAACATTAGAAAATGTATTAATTGCAATTTTCTACCTAACATAAATTAATATGTATGAGAAAGATATAGTTATATAATATAATAAAAACAAGGTCTTACTGGGATTATTATAATGCTATTAATGTTTTCTGCTTCCACAATGTAACATTATTTTGTAAGTAATTTTTAAACAAGTGATAAAGAACATTATTGGATATGAGCGAAAAAAATATATTGTCAAGGCAAAAAGTTATTACATAATATTATAAATTTCTTCCAATTCGCTCTATCAATAATAATTATGACATTAGTTGTTTTCAGGGAATACACATAAAGTATGTATAATGAAATAATAATAATAATAATAATAATAATAATAATAATAAGTGCATTTATAACTGCATTTATGAAAAACTTTGAACTACATCAAAATGATTTTTTGCGTTAATTACTGAAAATAAAAACGTTATAACACAATCAAATAAAAATGTCATGTAGTACAATTTGCAATTTGTGCTGCATAACTCTTAAGTAACAAATGCGCAGTTCTTCGTTGACGTGACTGCACAATGTGTATGGCGTGGTAGGGTACCGCTTAGGCTCAAGCCCATCTCTTTAATGTTCACTGCCGTTAACGTTAACTTCCTAACTACCCGTAATTAACCTTGTATCTAGAGAATGTGCAGTTAAGTTAAAATTGTTTCCTTACTTATCCATGCTTTTGTTCAATGTGGGAAAAGCAAGGTAGATAATTGCACGAGATCATGGATATCGTTTTGAGGAACATGATTTGCATTCCACGTACCATTACTACTGTAGCAGGGCTCAAAATTAACCAAGCTTCATTCAGTATGTAGAATTATTCGCATAAAACAGACCGTTTTAAACTAGTGTCTGTTTGACATCAGCTGCGAATATACTTACTAGTTTCTAAATGTAAAATATCTCTAGAAAAACTGCTTTGCTTCACAGTAGATACTGAAAATGGCCTTTCTGCAGACAGCGACCCATGTTGCTGGCTGTTCGCTGCAGTATGACCTGATCAGTAACTACCATTATTTTCGATGATGATAATGACCTTAAAATCATCCGTTTTTGTGTCGATTTCAATACCGTCAGCAATTGTGTAGGTATGGGTGGCCACATATTCATAGAAATCAACAATAGAACTTCTAATTAAGGCAAGAAATTAGGCTGACGTGCGACAAATGACATCATCCTAGAAAATGGCCTGAAGTCAAGAATATCCAGCTGAGAAACAAGTTCCTACAAAAGTTCGACTGGACTCACTGTTTAGCTTTCGACGAACTCAGAAATCTGCGGCGCAAGGGCATTTCATGCTTGTTATGTGAGCCCCAAATTGATATAGAATAACTTCATTTCTGAAGAAGGTCGGAATTATTACGTAAGGGATTCTGCACAGACATTTGTTTTGCAAAACGAGAATATTGGTATTTGCAGGAAGTATGTGCACATACCGGGCATATGGGTGACAAATAGAGCAGTTGGTAGCGTTTTATTACAACATGAATGTCCGATCATCATCATCATTATTGTTATTATTATTATTATTATTATTAATAATGTTATTGTTAATTCAAAACAGTTTTATTTCCAGACATTCAAATGTCATTCAGCGCGTACTTATTATGGTTTCTTATATTTTTCAAAATTGTGTATTTCTCTATATGCAATTTTATACATGTTATGAAATCTGTAACCCTCACCATTATTCTTTAGTAATTAGAAACTGTTTTTTATTTTAATTGACGTTTTGAGTTTAAAACGTAATAGATTCAAGGGAAACATAATTTATGTAATTATGATACAAAGAACACCCCAGGGACAATGTAGAATTCTGTCCAAAAATATATTATTTTCAATCGCAATGGGATTCGCCAGATTAGTGCTACGACAAGACTACAGTGTGCAGTGAGAGAAGTTGAACATGGGAAACAACACTTTTGTAAACATATACATTTTCTAGGGTGTTGCACTTCAAACAGGAACCCCCTAAAAAAAAAAAAAAAAAAAAAAAACTACATAACCAGTAAATATATATAAAGAATGATATGCTACTAAACCCAAGACCGCTTCAATCCCGGTCTTTTCGGGCGTAAAAATCCTAAGTATGGCTTCCTTCGGAAGGGAAGTAAGTAAAGCCGTGGGTCCCGTGTCGTACATTTACGGCACGATAAAGAACCTCAAGCCTGAAAAAAAGAGGCCTCTGAGCAAAATTTGTCGGCCGTTTCACGCCCTGATTTGAATGGGACGCTGATGACCTGAGATGTTAAAGAGAATCCGTAAATAAACCTAATGAAAAAAAAAAGAATGATATGCCCGTCGTTTATCCCACTCTTTCTGTGGGATAAACATCAAAGGGATATGTGCCAGAAAAAAGGAAAATATGCACGCTGTTTAAAATCACACCATAAACAGGTTTTTTTT
The DNA here is from genome assembly GCA_030762175.1 of Metallyticus violacea. Taxonomy (NCBI): domain Eukaryota; kingdom Metazoa; phylum Arthropoda; class Insecta; order Mantodea; family Metallyticidae; genus Metallyticus; species Metallyticus violacea. Next base: position 302,338,278 of record CM060846.1, read on the forward strand.
CCCCTCCAGAGCGAAATAGTCCATTCCGCCATCCAGGAAAGGCGAAACTCAAACGTTTAAATGAGCAGCTATGGTTGTGTAATATTATGTACTTGTTTCCACATAGCTAGTGATAATGCTTTTTAGAAACAAAACGATGCTGCTTTTACGCATACAAATTGGTCATCTACATAACTGTTAGGATACCTTCAGTTTTTTTTTTTCCTTGTAGGAAAAAAAAAATATTGTAAATGACAACTTTTATTGCAGCTTCCTATATAATAAATGTGCTCTGTTTCACCCACACGGTTAAGAGTGTGTGTAGTGTTTCCATACCGTATATTCATTTGAATTTTGGAAATGAGAGCAGGATGAAAATGTTTGCAAACTGTTGAAGGTAATCCAGCTTTATAGGCGAGAAGTTTTAGTTAATATTGCATCCAATAATGGTCTGAAGGTAATCTTTCAATAACAGATATAATCAAAATACTTAAGAACGTTTGTTCCGTATTTACAGACACTTCTTGAACCAGCGACTGAATTTCCTCTTGACTGGTATTAATCTGTCTTTATAATACTCCCAACACAAAGCTTTTTCATTAGTAGGCACTGGAATTTCTAAGCACTAAACCAGAATGAAACGGAATGAGGTAATGTTGGTAGTGAACTGTAGAAAAAGGCGGGAATTTTGCAATAGGCCACAAGCTACAAACTACTTTCTAAATTTACGTTCTCTAAGTTCTTGTTTACCTGCAAGTCGTTGGCTCTGAGTTTTTTCTTGCTACTAGTAGTTTGATGTACCTAACTTAATGTTAAATGCTTAATAATTTCATATCTATTTATTAGCTGTATTCGGAGACTATAGTAGGTTATTGACACTCTTAACACTAGCGCTTATGTACCGACATCGCAAAAGCACACTGTATTTTGCAGGTGTTTGAGACCCCAAAGTTAATGGTAAGGGCTTCGAATTTAGCTATTAAGAAGCCGTGAGTACGGCTTTTGCGAGAATCTTCCAAGTTCACGTGCTATTTGGATATTTAATGATTCACTGATCATGAATACAATAATGATGATGATAATTTGTGATTCAATATAGATAGCTATTTTTGCTTAGATATAAATATAGAATTTCAAAAGTCTAACATTTAACATCGTTTTTATGATTTTACTTCGGATCATTATCTAATTACCAAAGCGGCGACGTAGACTGCATCGATTGATAAGCTCACGACCATTTGGGGTGGATAGGAAAATGTCAGTGGTCGAAGCACTTGACTTTAATGACCGTATGATAAATGCTAATGCACTTCAAATGCTCTGTGCTCACTCCAGGGTACGGCAGGAGATGCTGGAACTCTCTGCCTTTACTTTCCACGTATTTCTTACGTACCTTTATGAACTTATTCCATTACCCATCATTTTCTTTGAGACATTAAATTAATCTCTTGATGTTAACCTTTAGTCTTCCTACATTTAATTAAGTAAGCATTTATTATTAAGATATTTTCTACTTCTTTCTGAATTATATCTCAGACATTTTCTAAGTATAATACAATTAATGTAAATAAATATTTACGTTAATTATACTACTAATTTAATTGTATTGCGACTTGGAACTCGGTCATCAGGTAATTTACCCCCACGAGTTGCCGAGGTCGTTAAGGCGCGGACTCTTGAGCGGGAGGTCTGGGGTTCGATTCCTACCAAGATTGTCCTCCCTGACTGAGTTTTTTTCCAGGATTTTTTTAGTCCTCACAAATGGCAAATGTCGGGTAGGTACCCTAAAATTAGGCCTGGAACGCTTCCTTCCTTTAAAAAACCCTTTCCCAGTTTATCATTTCATCTCATGTACTATCATCAGTGCCCACCGCCTGTGATGCCTCGGAAGTTAAAACGGGCTTTAAACATTGTTAAAAAAAAAACAGGGAATTTTTCTTCAGATAATCTCCTGAGAACACGAACATGCTTGGTACGGACATACGAATCATAAATAAATCGTTGTGGAATATAATAGTTAGGCCTAGTATTTGTCATTTAGTGTTCTTATTGGATCTTAATGTAAGATTAAGTACGTGTTATTTCTTTTACTGTTCAAACGACACTGACTTAGTAGCTTGAAGCTCAAATGCCAACATAGCAGTTCCGAAAGCCCACTCGTTGCGACTCGGGTAGCTCGGTCATCCTTGATCGATGACTTATCGGTCGATGCAGTCCCCGCCGTCGCGTCGGTCTTCGGATAATCGGGCGATCTGTTATAAAAATGTGCTCCCATGTGTTTTGCTTTCCTTCAATAGCGCATAACTTGGAATAATGACGTAAATGTTTAGCCTTATGCACACCACAGTTGTTGACCTGAAAGTGTTGAAAACCAATAATAAATAAAATATAAACGCTTGAAGTAAATTTTTAGCATTATCTGCGCGTCATGTAATTCGAAAAGCATTGATAGAATACATTTGAAAATAAATTGATTAGCCGAGTTTTAATTTCCCAAATTGCATCTCTGGAAATTATTATTATCAGTGCATAGAAACTAATCGCCCCTTAAAGTTTTTGCTCTCCAACACAGTCGACCACAATACAGCCTTTAGACTTATATTTTTATTCATATAAAGGAGAAGTGGTTGTTTATTGAGTTTTAAAGGGCACGTAGCTTTGACCACCGTCCTTCGATTTTGGAGTTCACTGTTCTTGCCACGGGTTAGTCAAGAATTGCTTCTGAGTGACTGAACTTTGAAAAGATGTATTGATTTAAAACGAAAGCACAGAATGTTCAGACTCTGTAAGGATTGCTATTGCATTATATGGATCTTTAGCCAAATTCAGCTGCCATTTTCTTCTTTAGCACTTTGATTTCCCTTCAGGCGCATGAATTCAATAGAATAAATTAAAATACCTTCTAAAATAATTCTTCCTTAATTGATCTCCAGAGCATGTGTACAGAACTCCTTAAAATAAACAAATAGATATATAAAAGTAGAAATGAAAAATATAATCCATTGCAGATAAAAGTTACCCGAAAATACTTGCTATTACTTTTTAGTATGGTTTAAAATAATACTGATATTGGAATATTACTTGCATAAACACATACAGCAAAAAACACAAATACAGAGTGAGCAGATTGTGTGTTTTCCGTGCGCGGTGGCGGTGCTGCATGGGCCGCACTGTCTATACTCGCGCCCTTACGGCAACATAATCCTCGCTTTACCAAAAACCAACTTCAGTACTGGAGGCATTGGCTTATGATATTTTTTAAAACGAATCGCTTATAAAGATGTGTACTCACCCATGTCACCCATGGAGATGTTGGAACTGATTTCCTTCATCAAGCACATCTGGAAAAGACAAATGAGATTATGCATCACTTTTCAGTTCCTCTTAGGTGTGTGGATTTGTGGTACACACTTTGTTTTATAATAGATTTCGCTTATTTTAAACACTCCCCGTACCCGAAATTTGTTAGTGAAACCGAAATAATTAAATGAACATGGATGGAGCAGCAAAACCAAAGTGAATAGGAAGATATGTGCTGTTGCAGTGTGGAAGGCTGTTTTCCTCAAGCATGCAGGCCGGACCCGAGCGGTCGTTAAGGTTGGCCTGAAAGAAATTGTTATGCGCCTTATTGTAAACAACCCCACCCCCGGCTATTCCATCAAGGAATGGAAAAGTTGTGTCCGGGACAAAACGAGTTTTTTAGCCTTGAAACTCCGTCTTTGTGTATTAGGTGAGGGAAAAGTATCATAAAACCGGGGGATTTAAACGCTAGTCAGTCGAGGAATAACTTCAGAAGAGGGTACAAGAGAACCATCAGTGAGTGTCAATATGCCTACGTGCGAGATAACGATATTTCAATCTTGTTAAGCGACGCATCTGTGCTGATGTTACGTTTAGGTGTGCTTCTAACTGTGTAACGTACGCTCTCCAGTCGCTCTTGGCCATTGAGAGTAATTAATTGTCGTTGGCGACGCTAAGCATCGTACAGAACAAAATCTAAGTGTTAATTTTTCTTTGATAGTAGTAAAGAAACAGATTCGCAGCAAAAGTGACACAAAGCCCCTGAAATCACGTTGTAGCCGATTCTCCGCCCAATATTATGAGCCTAGACAATAAAAAAGAAAAAAAAAACAAACAAACAAACAAACAAAAAAAACGTGATAGTGAAAAACTATAAATCGGCTGATTATAGTGTCTACGCCCTTATTTCCCTTTCTCCAGTTATATCCAAGTAACTAAAATTCCAGCCAGAAGAATCTTGTCGGGGCTAGTCGGAGCAAAATATGTCAGCGGAAGTATCGGCGGAGTGGAAAGAAAGTTATCTTTATTTTCCCCTGAGATAGACAATTATTAATCCAATTAACGAAATGTTTCCTCCAATCTACATACCTAATTAACAACCTATTTCATTAAAATGCCGCTGCATTTGCTAATTTATGAATTACAGTACAACTTGGAACTTGATCATCAGGGAATGTTTCAATAAATAATCTCCTGACATCTCTAGCTGATTCTGTACGCACATACGTACCGTAAATAAACAGTCGTGGAATAAAATTAGTTATAGCTGTCTTGGCACACTACAGTACACGGGCGGTTTTCAGCACATGATCAGCTCATTTGGCACTACGTTCCCACGAAGCTGCAATTCCTGGCTATACCTCGCAGCTGACTGACCCAGTATTTGTAAATTATGCGGTTTGATTGACTGGATGAAGAGAAAAGAAGAAATAGATAAAGATTTTGAATATTTTGCAAACGTATCACGCACGCTGGCTAGCATGTAGACTGGGTAATGTATGTCTAAAGAAACATTAGAATGGTATTGTGTAATCTTTATGCCGTCATAAATCTCCGAGAAAAATGTGAGCTATCTCAGTGCCTAAAATCACCAAGAATTCGAATTTCCAAAGCGCCGAAAGCTGCAAGGAAAAAAAAAATTAATAAATTCAGGCTTAGGTTTGGAGCCTACGGGTGAAGCTGTTTTATGATTTTGTAAGTCGGGCTGATTTCAGCTCTAGAAGTGCTGTTAGAATATAAGTATATATGGCAGAGCAGGATCCAAATATGGGAAACTGGGTATCGTTCGGTGATAAGGCTATTAATGTCCGACAAGAAACTTAAGGTATATTGAAGTATATCATAAAAAAAGGTGGGTTGCGAAGTTTAAGAGAGGAAGAACAAATGTCAAAAATAAATATCATGTTGGCATACCCGTTTCTGTGTCCACTCCCGAAATTTTTAATGGGGTGCACACGCAGATTTTGGGGGATCTGGATTTGGGTGAAACTTTGAACATCTCCTATGAATGGGTCTTTTACATCGTACATCATGATTTTGGTATAGAAAAATGCCCGAATACGAATCACAACGACTCAGAGTGACAATTTCCAAGTCGATTTGTCATCATTTTGAAGATGATTATTCCAAATTTTGCATTGTGTACCAACTACGTACAAAACATAGATCCATTACTACGATCCAGAAACGAAAGAGCAATCCACGGAATGAAAACATGGTAGTTCCCCCGTTCAAAGAAATTAGTGTCTAAAAATTGGCATGGAAAGTTCTCGCATGTTTTTATTTTTTTGTTTTTTTTTGGGGGGGGGACCAGAAACTATAATGACTCATTACTTATAACAGGTAAAACGGTTTACGTATTATCCTGCATTATTAATCAAGGAGGGGGAATAGAAAAACGCAGGGGAAATTTTTCAAATGTTTACATAAAATTAATTAATGTGGCTTTAAATTAATAGACCATTGTCTATATTCGCTAGATTCGGCTTCTTCCGGCTGTCACCAAATTGCCAAAGCTAAAAAGATATTTAAAAGAGAAGAAATGTTCATCGAACGAAGCAGTGATACAGTAGTGAAGTGCTTTACAGAGCAAGAAATAAGTTTTAAGTGGCTTAGAAATCTTTTATGAACTTTGTGCTAAGTGTATGGTATTAAAAGATGATTATATTCAAAATATAAAAATTTGTTTAGAATTACAGTTGCATTTTCTTTGTTAAGCTCGGAACTTAACCAATATCCCCCTCCACGTCACAGACGTGTAAATGGTTCTTTTGACTGAAATCAGATCATACGATTAGCATCACCTATCTATTTAACGTTCTACTGTTCTTGCTGTTGGAGTTGTGCGGGTTAAAATTGCACCATTAACACAACTCTCCACGAAATGGGAAGTGAGCAGGGTTATCGATTTTTTAATGCTAAGAAATGAACACTCTGCTAAAGTTTTCCCCAGTTAAAGGTGTATTCTGATAACAGCACAAAACAAAAGAATGTTAAAATGCGGTGGGATAGGTTCAACAGTTGTACATTAAAAAGCTGAGCGAAACGTCGCAACACTCGTCACAGAAAACTTGAAACATGAAGTAAGCATCAAAATCTTTGAAAGGAAATGTATAGCTCTCTAAGAGTTCTACATTTCTACCCACCTCTGAAGCATTTCACGCTCTCTGCTTGGAAAATTGTGTGAGGACATCTTGGCAATAGAAACATAATTTGTGCTCGATGGTTTTCGGGTCTAAGATAGCAACAGAAAATCAGTGGAATGACCTCGGCACAGTTACTATTGGAGCAGTGCCATCCAGGTGGAGATGATTTTCTAGGTAAGTGAGACCAGATGTCTCAGCTCACTCAAGTGCCATCTCTCAGTCCCATGCATTTAAATAGACTCACTCAGCCCAAAGAGTAATGTTAATTTGCTTTTGGATCTGTTAGTGGAATTTTCGTATTACTTTACTTGACAGGTGCTGAAAGTCAGTGAGGTGTACCTAAGTAATCGTAATTCGGCTGCACGAAGCGCTTGAACGTTTTATGACAACACACGCTTGGAAATGATAAGCGCTTGATAGAGACAGTGTTACAATATGACTATGATCTCGCAGTAGTGCAGTTCAGCAAGAGTCTTTATTTCCTGAATTGTAGAGGGATCCTGGAGTTGGCAAAACTGTTCAAAGATGGGTTGTCTAAACTTCCAACAGTTTCAGCACGTCCATTGGTTTTAGGATTTTAATCACTAGTTAAAAAAAGATAGGACTTCGTAAAACAACGTGGAAATAGTTGAAGTTACTTTGGAGATAAGCAACGAAATCTAACAAAAGCAAGAATGAGTGGTACACTGTGATATACCAATAGTATGACGGTAGACATGAGACTAGCGCCGCTTTCCAAGCCTTTAAAGTGATAATTTTGGGTATGTCGCTTGGACCAAGGTCCAGGTCATCTTCATTTCCTTGTTGGTGTTTAGCCGCTTTCCAGAAGCTGCTGTTACATCATGAGTTTGTGGTGGACATTCGGAGCGATCACTTTCAACCATTGCGCTTAGGGTGATAAAAATCAGTTTCCACTGGTCTGTAAGCTTTCCTCTCTAAAATATAATTCTTAAACACAATTTCACACAAGATTATTTTTCTTTACACCTTCAAACACATTTCAAAGCCTTAGGGTTACCAGATTTTTTCAATATTTTTGCAATCTTTTGGCTATTACAAGACAGTTGTGTATTTATATCGTAAATGCTGAACTGCGTATTTTGATCATATGGGGAAATAAACTGTAGTATTTGGTATAATTTTAAGTAAAATATCGCAGTGAAATTTGAAAAATTGGAATCGTTAAACCTAGAGATTTTAATTTTGAACACACGTTGTTCAGGTTTTTAGTATTACCTGTACAAAGTTTTGGCTTAACTAGTAATTTTTTCATTATTTTGTAAACATTTAACAATTTAAAACTATGGCTTAACATTTATTTGCCTCTCATAAAGGTTAAATAAATGTTTTTGAAATATTTTCTTATATCAAAGTTAGCATTATTTTTTAATTATGACTCTTGCTTTTTTAAGAATTTTTTTTTAATAGTGTTTAACGTCCGTTTTTACTACTGAGGCACCACAGGCGGTGGACACTGATGATACATGAAGTGAAATGATATATTGGAAAAAGATTATTTTAATGAAGGAAACGTTCTAGGCCTAAGTTTAGGGGACCTCCCCTGCATTTGCCAATTATGAGGACTGAGGAAAATCTGGAAAAAACTCAGTCAGAGAGGACGGTCCTGGTGGGATTCGAACCCCAACCTCCCGCTCACGAGTCCGCGCCTTAACGACCTCGGCCATCCGCGGTAGTCTTTAAGAAAATGAAATATGCCTTCAAATGCTTAGTTTTTTTTTTTTTTTTATTCAAAGCTATTACCTATTACCTATTCTCCTCACATAAAATTTAAAATTTCTCTTCAAAACTTTGTAAATGTGTTTCAAATGTTGTATTATATTAAAAGTTAGCATGGATATTTAAGTAAAACTGTTAGCAATTTAAAAAAATAATACATGCATTCAAATGCATAATAAGGAAAAAAGTATAACCTACAGTACTAAAAATATTAATGTATAAAGATGCGTGCAAACTTTCATGAAACAAGGTCTAGAGAATGACTCCTACAAGTTTCGGGGAGGTACATAAAGAATTATGAAAGAAGATACGTTGTAGTAAAAGCAAACATGCTAAAAGTTAGGTAAATATGAAAGTTTTAGTGCTAAAAGAAGGGAACTTAAAGAATGTAGGCATTTAAAAGTCACTGTCAAAGCAAATGTTCAAAATGGCACACACGTATGAAACTCCTCTGGGAGGATTCCTGGAGCTAAAATTAATTTTAAGAGCAAAAAACCTAAAAACAACATATTAAATATTAATATTGTTCACAAAATATGCGATTTTTCACTTATTTGTTTCCATAAAAGAAATCAATATTTTTCATTCTTAATATTTATTGAGTGCTAAAAGCCTATAAGTTCTGGCCCTTATACTTTACTATCGACTATTTCATACAGTAACTAACAATTTCAAATAAGTATAAATCCTGTATTGTTTTGACCAGTATTCCCACCTTCGGTTAGCTAGAAGGCAGAGATGCTGGTTATCCATACACCTTTGAAGGGAGTTGTATCTACATTAGACCAGATTTTACTTCTTTCCTCTCCAACCTTATACCACAAGAAACAAATCAATTTTATATAATGCAACCCTAATTTTTATAAGAGCTCCCCTTCCTTTTAATTAATATATAAAATCTATTTTTTTCTTAACTCTAAATAGAAAACTTCTGAATTATTTACTTCAGATTGTTGATAGAAACGTTATTTCAATTGGTACTATTTTCGAAATAATCACCATTTCTTTTGAATGGATTATGTTCTTCAATGTTCATTCGTAATGGTCCTAAAAATTTATATGGGGACATTAGAACCTTTTAGTGATACTATTAAGTTATTTCTTTAGTTTAAAATTATTTATTATATAATATTTTTGTCCAAGTTTTTCTGTTGGGTTATCTCGCACGAAAGTATAGGGGCAGTAAGCTTTATTACAACAATAATTAATATAAAACCAAATTTCATAAATCTAGCACATTTACCGTTATTTATCTGATCTGTATGTATTACAGCCTTACTGTTTCTCATCTCAACCCATTTTAGCAGGGACTATCACCATACTTCTAACAGATCGTGCCTTTGCACCCTAATGAAATATGTATTCCACCTTCATGTTTCCCACATATAAGGAAAGTACCTTCCTCACTATTATTCTACTAGCCTTTTAGTCACCAAACTTTCAATCTAAACCATGCATTCCACCTTTTGATATTTGTTACAATTTTTTCAATATAAAATATTTTTCGAGTTTAGTTCCGAAATCCCCAAAGAATATAAGAGAAGTGCAAATGAATATATTTTAAAGCCAGTTTACTTTAACTTGCTACGAAACAAAATACCAGTGCACTTACTGTAAGAGACTAGCTGTATTTTTCTTAACTAAAGACTGTATACCGGTGAAAGGGAAGACAACAAGGAGGTCGTGTTACGAGACCTGAGTGAGAACAAGAAATTCAATGTGATGTGAAATCCCTCTATAAAACATTGTATTTTCTCCACATTTGTGAGGAAAGTTCCGAAAATATGAAAAAGATTAGAATGCTATTAGAGGAATGAATATCGGGCAATAAAATTACATAATAATGTCATATATTCTGTGAAAGCTAGAGCAGCAGATTGTAATTATTAGAGAAGTACAGACGAAAGCCCTAGTGTGAATCGAGGATGTGATGACATTCCGATCTTGTTGGTTAAGGTTATCAGAAGTGTAAAAAGTTTATTATTGCAAAAGGGTGGGTCTTAATTGAATTGAACATTGATAATGGATTAATTTAATAACATTTCAGACGAGCAAAATGGGCAAGGATTCCTCAAGCAATCAGCGATAATGATGAAATATTTCGTAATTCTCAGATAATTTACTACCTTATAGGACATGGGTTAGAGACTATAACCAAGAAATGCAATTAAAAAAGGACTTTGCCTGTGCAAGGAAAATCTAAAGCATGACATAAAGCACGGTCCTCAAGCTGTAAAGTAATTCTTAAAAATGAATGCAAATGAAAGTAATAACTAATTGGGATTACTTCAGCGATCTCATCAAAGGCTACAGAAGAATATTTAAATTGAGAATGTTATGACTTATCTCAGGATGGAATGAATCTCTCTGTATTTTACCGGTTAGTCACCCGGCATGAGGTTGTTAGATTAGGAGATACTTTGATTATTATTATTATTATTATTATTATTATTATTATTATTATTATTATTATTATTATTACCACTTGTTGAAATATAAAATTCGTTTGAATGGTTTTTATTCAATATAAATAGAACGTGTTTGATAATACACATATCTCACAAAACACCTTCGTCTGCTGTTTAGTTTCTGAAAATTTAAGTAATCACACTCAGTATTAAGCAGTTCAACAGTAAAACATTTTCGCTATATCCATCCATAGCAAAAAGTTCGTTAGCTGTTGTCTCTGCGCAAAATAGATACTTGTCATACGATATTTTGCTGCATGATAACTGTATAACGCAGCAATTCTTAGGCTGCTGAAAATTACTTTAGTATCTTCGATGTTAAGAGTTTCAAAGTGTTTACGATAACTATACTAGACGCAAAACGCGATAACATATGAAAGTCAGCCAATTACTGCGCTTACCGGCGTTGCTTAACTAAGTGGGTGTGTGCGGACGAGAACTCCACACATCACAGTCAGCGTCATTGACAAATCGTTAATGTTTTGTGAAGTCGATATTTAGTGTACACTCAGACAAGATAACTTGTTGGAAAATTTGTACTTTTATACATGATTTTTTAAACTGCCAAACACTTTGTAATTATGTGTAGAAAGCCCACTTGTACCACGTTCTTGCGACATTTTAAGCACATGCGAATACAGACACAAATGCTATCTAAACTCTTGTCATAATGCAGAACTGTTTTGTCTACATGTGCGTCTTGAAAGTACATTACATCCCACTCTTTGTATACTTTGTATGTAATTTACTGCTGAGTAGCGAGAACCCAGTATGAGTCAACGACGAATATCTCATAACTGCGCAAAGACTTCTACATACATGTTTAGAATGTTAAGATTTTCCTGAATGTAATATACTCGAAAGTGTATTTTGAACATTTTCTTGAGCGCAGAATAGAAATGCTGCCCTCTCAATTATTGCAGTTGAAAATGTATACATAGCTGGGCAGAGTTACACACAATTGAACGCTACCTGTATTGTGCTCCATCTTCGCATGCCACTATATTTACCGTATGCTTTAGCGAAATTCTTTGTGGAGGGTATGGAGAAACTTGCTACCTAAATGGTGAGAGTAACTTTTTTAGTCTATATAAATGAGTAGCAGGGTAATATATAGTGCGATCAGTGATGTTTTACCCCACGGCGCGCGGGGATTTTTCCTATGAGTGAGTCCCCAATCGTTTGTCCTGCCTTGGAGGGGATAGCCAGCCGTTTGTTTACTTGTTGACCTTGCTGACCTTAACACAGCTGTTCCCGGGTGTCTGTTGTGTTGTTCTATTCTTAATTCGACAGTATACTGTTTAGAATTGCACAACGTGTCTTTATGTACGATTCATATGTGTTAACTCGGTGGTGAAAGAATCATAGGATCAACTTTTTGAGCATACAGAAGATTCTGTTACTTATGTGAATACCATACCAACCCTTTTTCAGAGAATTAACTTTAGGAAGCGTAATCATGCACTTTTTTCACAGGGCTCTGGCACTGCTCACATTGTGAATACTTCTTTGAGAGCAATTCCATATTTTTCATCAAGACAGAGCTATTAGTAGGGATTAGTGACCCCGCAGTCCCCCGGTTTAACAGCCTGCGATTATTATCTCTAGAGTAAATTAAAAAAAAAAATGTTGTGTATAACAAGAACCCGCACACAATACAAGAAATCAAAGAAAATATTCGTCAGGAAATTATCCGGATTTCTCAAAATGAACAGCGAATGATGAATACTCTCCTAAAATGTGCGGAGAATGAACTCGGTGAAGACCACTTTTGATAATTTGGTAGGTAATGACCCTCTTAAATCGGTTTGTGTATTGTTGTATAGAGGTTTACCTTATTGTTTTATCCTTCCGTTATCACCGGGACACAACTGCCCGGTTAACCGGCTAACGATCGTGCTCGCCCACAGGCAAAACACTTCGGGGGAAATCAAAACTGATCGCACTGTAATTTGTAAATGTATCGGTTGGTTAATCTTCAGATTTACCGCCACGGATGGCCGAGGTCGTTAAGGCGCGGACTCGTGAGCGGGAGGTCTGGGGTTCGAACCCCACCAGGACCGTCCTCCCTGACTGAGGCTTTTTCCAGGTTTTCCTTAGTCCTCATAAATGGTAAAGGCAGGAGAGATACCCTAAATTTAGGCCTGGAAAGTTTCCTTCCCTAAAAAAAAATTCTCAATTTATCTTTTCATTTCATGTATCATCAATGTTCACCACGTGTGGTGCCTCAGTAGCGAAAACCGGTGTTAAACAACGTTCAATTTTTTTTTTTCAGATTTGCTCTGTTCATCATAAACCAATATATTTAATTTGAACAAACCATATAGTATTAGATTTTGCGAGACTTTGCAAATGAAACCTTTGAAATAATTGATACGAACAAAGGAGGAATGTTAAAATAGAAAAAGGTACACAATATTAAACACCAATACCTCAATAGTTCTGGTCGTAATTTGATGGGTCTTTTTCCTATTTTAAGCGAAGAAAATGAAAAGCTTTGTCGATCTAAGTATAAATAGAAACACCTGCTGAGCATTGTTAAGTGCTTCTAGTCATTATAGTCATGCTCTAAGAGAATTCCCATTATCTTTCATGCTTCAGCCTTGTATTTCAACTGATGCGGGCACACAAGATCGCTAAGGCACGTACTTCGTGAACGGGAAGTCTGCGGATCGAAACCCATGACGAACGTTCATCCATCGAAGTTTCTCCAGGCTTTCCACAGTCCTCATCAATGACAAACCCCAAGCTTAGGGCTGGAACTCTTCTTTTCCTTTCCATTTCATCTGGTATATCATCGGCGTCCCCTGCCTACGATGCCCTGGTAGTAAAAACAAGCTTTAAACATTATTTAGTGGACACCAAAGGGAAAACGTAATTTTCAACAAAAGCAATGTTTAGTTTTTGTTCTTAAAAATATTTTGGACACTAGAAGACATTCCTGAAATGTTTCAGATGCCAATGGTCTTTGAAACAGCTGTTTTAGCAGCCACTCTATAAATCCCCGTCTCTTAACAATTAACTTTTAATCTAAAACTTTATTTTTCTCGACTTTAACTTTTAGTACTGCACTCTAAACCATGTTTTTTATGCATAGCATGAAAGTTTTTTAGCGCATTTTGCAGCCCGTACTGCATAGTTAAAAGTATATTTTTATATAAGTAATTTAGCATAGTACGGATACCTCAGGCATGAACAAAATGTATACAATGTTTGAAATCCTTAAATTTAACAATTCTGCATCCAAATTCCACTTCGCTGTCTCCTTAAAACAAAAGCCTTGTATCTCAGAGAATGACACACTCTTGTGAACACGACAGCCTGACACATTAAATATACCTCACGGTATGTTTTCGATGAATGTTATATATAGCACGGTTTTAATCGATGGAACGTAAAGTCTTAAAGTGCGTCATTCTCAATTCGTATCGGATACGGGGTAACGCTTAGAACTCGCATTCGAAAGGTTCCACGTTCAAATTCCTTTGGGTGGAACATACTGACTTTGGTGTTTTATCGTGGGTTTCCGTGCTCACTTAGGCGAATAATGGGATGGATATTTACTTTCTGGGAATTTCCCATTCTCCCACATCATCTCATTTCATTTTGTTGATTCTGTTACATAGTTGTAAGTGCTACGAGAGGTGAGGGTGTGCGTGTGAGGGTGACATGCGCTTTGCAAAATATTCTGTCTCTGCGTCTGGTATGGAAGCTGTTCTTTTGAGGGGATCTAAAATCCTTATTGTCGGACACTACTGGTGTACGGTGTTCGGGAGTTGTAATTGGAAACATTAAGAGCCCCATCTATGCCCATAGCGCGGCATCTCTCTTACATCATTCTTTCCTCCATGACGTGCTCCTTATTGGGCGTAGGCACAAAGGGCAGTCCTTGAGCAAGACAGGGGTCACCGGAATGCCTCATCCGTCCCTAACAATTCACATTGGGTCTTCATTTTGTTTTTCTCTCAGGAGGACCGGGCAGGCGATGGGGAAAACACAGCACAGCTGCGCACACCCAGCCCGTTGCTTTATCGGTAGTGTTTATCTTTTTCACAGAAAATTAATTTTTTCCTCCCCGATTCGGTGTGCTCTAAGGTATGCTTTTCATTAATATTGTAATGGTGAACTTTTAGCTTTTTTTTTTTTTTTTTTTTTTTTGTGCACAATCTGCTGATGTACAGCTGACCACCGCTTTTTGTGCTAACTTTGCAGGAGACATTTGCGACAATGGTTCTAATGGAGCAGTGATACCATTAAACTTTTCTTCTATCTTTTTAATGTAAGCACTATTTTACAAACTGTGGGTCTGTCAGGTAAATGAACCCTCGGACAGTGTTTTTGACATTTGGCACGACACTGAGCAGCTGATGAAAATGAAAAGGCGTCGTTCTGTATTAAATGTTTGAACCATGGCAAACAGGGGAAATAAAAGGCAATAACAAAGTAATTCCTCACTGTTTCAAGTCTAAACATGAACTAAATATTTTAATTTCTTATCAAGTGTGGCAATGAATGGAAACCGCATCCAAATTCTGTGATGATAAAAGTCTGGCCAAAATTCAAGTAATTGTTTCAGGACCTACACTCATTGAACTTTTCCCCCCTCCCGCTTCTCTTGGTAATATTACCTATTATGAAGATATTTTACTTCTCTTTTAACATCTTCTTTTACACAATTTGCATGAAAGCTATGGTTTAAATAAAAATGTTGAACTGAAATTAAAGTGATACGAATAACAATAGTTGGTGTAATTTGGAGAAACTCCTTTTTTATCACGAAAAATATTAAAACGTCGTCAGGCAGGCACAATGCGCTGCGATTTACAGCATTTTTTAAACGAATGCGCTGGTTGCGCCTCTGGTGTACTGAAACATGAGACTTTGTGTCTGCGCTTTAAGTACAGAAGCACCCGAGAAGCTGTTCAGGGAAATTAAAATGAGGAAGCTGCTACTTTGATTCCAATAACAGGATATTTTGCTGCTCTGTGGTGTTGTACGGTCTACAAGGGTAGCTTTCCCTCTGGATTTTGCGGAATATTCACCTTTGAGCGCGCGTTTTTTTTTTATTCCTCGTGTAATGCGTTAGTGACACGAGTTTTTCACCGCTAGCACGTTTGTAGTATGAATAGAAATGGTCTTAAAGAGCGATGGAAATCCATCCTCGCAATGCGTGCGACTTTAAACTGTACGGATAGATGAAAAATGTATACATACATTCACACCATCTTGGCTGTCAGTCTTTCAACAGAGAGCTCCGATTAACTATAGTAGTCTAGGCGGCATTTTCCTTTAGTTATTAAAGGCGAGTTTCGGCTATTAGGTGCTAACCATTTCAGTTGTTTGCGCTATATATTAATTTAGTTTACTTCTTTGAAGAGATATGGCAATGAGCTCTCTGAGATAATGAACAGAGAAAGAGTTCAGTGTGCATACGCCTGAAGTTACTAATGTCCAATAAGGCATAGTACTGCCGCTCGCATATTTCCTTCATACCTCTCTAGCATTAAAAATAAATTATTACGTGGCACAGAGAAAATTATAGTACTTGTCTGGGGTTTGGCAATTAATGCTTCTAGTAAATGCATTAACAGCTATGAATCTCCCACCATTGCTATCAACAAAGGTTTGTATGTTTGTTTCGATCTTCTCAACGAAAGGTCTTTTCTACTGATATTGCTTTAATATCCAGGTGCCTAAAAGGTGCGAGCAACGAGTATATTGCTATTTCTACGGTACAATTCAAACCTCATGGTGTTTAGCGATGGTCAATTAACTGCAAGCCCGTCATTGCTAAACCATTGGTGATTTGGCCAGTGGGAAGCTGTACTAACTTCCAAAGCTTGTCATTCAAGTATATCAGCACACGACCGTTAAAATAAGGCAAGTGCAGTTGTCAGATCTTTGAAGCAGGCAAAGCTCAAACTATTTGTATGTAAAGAAGATGTCATGTGACGCCCTTGGTAGTCTATAATTGCAGATATTAATAATTATGTTGGAAATGAACATTATGTCTCGTCAATAGGCCCCAAAGACTATGCAACATGTAGAAATAGTTGCGCTAGATGTAACACGGTATTCAGCGCCAGGAATAATGCAAAGAAAATAAATATCTTGCCAAAAAAGGAAAAAGAAGCGTTATAAAACACATTATTTCCGTGTTGATCTACCAATTGATTCAACGAAATATAAAAGAACATTGAATAAGAAGACTACCAAGACAACAGAATTAAACGTGTATAAAGTTTTAGGAGTGTCCCCTTTTGTCTATTATTCTGAATTTCGGATAGTTTTTTTTTTTTAAAAGCTAATGAAATGAAGATAATAGCTATCAAAAATGAGATTTCTTCGTTCAGGAAAATTGTGCTAGAAGAGGATAAAATTCCAAGTTAAATTATAGGAAAGGATGTTAACATATGTTCATTTCTAGAAAAAGCCCATATTTTATACAAATTTGGAAAGATTGTGTCAATAAGCCAAACAAATACCTTATCAACCCATAGATAAAAGAGAAGTCTGCAGGTGAGAAAAAAATAATATAATTGAAGTCGAAACAGGTTTTGATACCCAATCCATGAATACAAAATTTAAACCTAATTTGGAAAGCATTGTATGAATATCCTTATCCGATTCTGAACAAAATCCTAAACGTAATTCATTGCAACACGAAGGACATTGAATACCGAAGAAATACCTCTATACTCTATTAGTATTTAGTAGCTTTTAAGTAATAATAATAATAATAATAATAATAATAATCACATAACCGCCATACAGCACTGATGGAATATACGTTAAAATTAATACTATCATCATAATACTAATATAAATGTATTAATTTGTATGTCATTTAACACCTAACCTATAGCAAATTGCATAATATAGAAAATAAATTGTAATTCACGCATGGAATAAATGAAATGACAGTCTTCAAATAGCCAATGTAATACCCGGAGTTTTACAGCCAATACCGTAACATTGCATTGTCGAACCGGAAAATGTTGAACTGTTTTCCACCGCAGTCTGCAAGCACCAACCAACCTGAGGCCAAACACACACCCTGCACCTGGCTAATATTAATGGATATACTATACTTACGCTTAATAGAAAGCTATATATCGTTTTCGTTGTATAATATCCCATAAACTATTTGCAGAAATTAAAGTTAAAAACACGCAGACATATATAATTAATTAAATAGCCTAATGTATTCTTTGCTATTCAAAGACTAATGGCGCGGCATTTAGAAATTATAAGATCTTTTGTGGTTTGGTCACTTGCGTAACTTTTAAATACATTGTTCATATTAAATATTATATTTTCAATTTTGCTATTATATCCGTTGACAATCATTAGTATCATCCTTGCTGAGTTACTATTTAACTGGGTGTAAAATTTCTTGAACTCTTACTTTTTTAACACTACTTAAAGTGTAGTGAGTACATTGAACACAGTAACAAAATAGACTTGACTGTAAATTTTAGTAAGCGCTCGTATGTTTGTTTTGAGAGGACAAAAAATTCATAAGTATGGCTTTCTTCCAAAGTAAAGTAAAGCAATTGGTTCCGTGTGGTAGATTTACGGCACGTAAAAGAACTTCAAGCCTGAAAGAATAGACTTCTGACTTATAGGCCGTTTAACGTGCTGAATTGAATGGGCGCTCTTAAATAAACCAAATGAAAAAAAAAAAGTGCTCTCTGTTAAATCTTGCTGATTGGGAGATTTATCCAGTACACCTGACAACATGAGATATACATAAATATCCACAAAGAATGGCATCATCAGAGTTCATTTATACTTTCTTCAAAACGGCAATGAAGCTCGCAACATTAAAGTGTTAAGTTTATAGTATTTCTCCCAGTTTATTTGAAATATTATAGTGTGAAGGGTATTAATTTAGCAATAAAAGGAGTTTAATTTAATGTCGGGGATCTTCAAAAGTTAATGGAAATGATCAACGAACGAAACTACTTGGCGTAAAAATGAGATATTTTGCCATATTAAAATTTGTCGCATTTTACCTAGCCACTTGCAAAGTCTCTATCATCAAATATTTGCTAGAGCACACGGCATATTTAATTTTTAGTTTTACAACTGGATAGAACTTTTTTAAATTCGTATATTGTCCTTATAAAAACACGGAAATTGCTATGCTTACAAAATATTAAGTTCTTTTACTTAGACGTGAGTTTCTGATTGTTACCGTCAGCCCATGATTATCAAACTGTATTATAAACGGCACAGAAGCTACATTCAATATGTTTTGGTAACTGTACGCGTAATTTTATAAATGCTATTATATGTAAGACATTAAGCAAGTTAATAAATAAAAAGTGGCAATGATAAAAATATATGGCAATTTTAATCCTATATACATTATTTTTCTGCAACGTTTTTAATTTTTAATTGAAAGTGCAGCAACAATATTCCAAAATATCAGCTAACTTGATCAACTTTGATTTTTTTCTGGCCACTCGGAACAGCAATAAGCCATATTTTGCCAAAGAGAGACGAAGTTGGAACACTCCGAATTTACAGGTGCAATGCTTCTGTCAGGAATTAATCCTGGATTTTTCGGATAATCTCTAGTATTTGTTTTGGCAATTTATGAGCTAAAATATAAATTTTCTTTAAAATGGCAAAAATAATGTCCCTATCTTCTTTCTAAGTATTTTAAATTATGATCACGAAGAAAGCTGGCTTTACTGTAGTGTCCAAAGAGAGCTCGCACTTAGCGCAGCGGATATCTGGGATCTGAACAAACAACAACAACAACACACACACACACACACACACCCCACACACACACACTCCACACACACACACACACACACACACACACACATAAAAGACACCACACTCTGGCATATCATAGAGGCCATTAAGCCAGTTTTCAAATATTTTTTGATACTGAATTTCTTAAGAAATGTGTCAATGGTACCTAACAAAATTAGAATGAGAGTGTGAATGGTGTAATTTAGACAAGAATTCATAAAAATATGTTCCTGGAAATATGCACTCCACTTTTTATATGTAATTATACCTAAGTTATTGATACATAATGACGGGGATTTTTTTTATTTGTTTATTTACTGACGCTCTTTAACATTTCAGGTCATCAGCGTCCCAGACTTGAGGTTCTTTATCGTGCCCTAAATGTAGGACACAAACCCACAGCTTTAATTCCCTTCCAAAGAAAGCCATATTTGGATCTTTACGCTCAAAAAAATATCCATCGGTCTTGGCCGGGATCGAACACGCGATCTTGGGTTTAGGAGGAAATGACGGGGAGAAGAAATACACGGCATGTGAGAGGCAAATAAGACAAAACATAAAGTGAATAAAAAAGATGATACAAAAGAATCTGGAAATCCATTTTAATATGTTGAAAGACCCTTAAATGAAATGCGTTTATTTTTTTGCTATGTAAGACACAGTTTCTTCACGAGATAGTTTTTCAGGGCTTGTATATATTGCTAAAATGCAATTGTGTTTTATATCTCGTTAAATTAAAGAAAAATGTCTACAGATTACGCTGGATATAAGCTGGACCTAAGTTCACCACACCAGTAACATTGCCCTTCAAGCAAGGTGATCATTTATGACATGTTGACGTTTAACTGGGGCTTAACGCTACAAATTTGCCACTGCATATATAACGAGGCAATTCTTGATTACCTTTTTTTTTCCTGAAACTGAGATTATAGTTATCCAACTGCTTATTTATGTTGCGTTGATTATATTTGCGTGAGGAACGAGGTGTATTGTAATTCTCTCGGGAAAACAATGTTGTCACGTCTCTGCAATCTCTTTCAGCACAGGTTTAGTGCAAACAGAAATCCTATGCGGAGGTGACAGTAAACATTTTATTATTGTTCTTTACTGATTAATTAAGGCACCTGGGTAATTCTTAATAAAGTTGGAAACAATTAATATTTATAGTTCGTGTTATCAGGAAAGTAAGTGTCCACGCTAAAGCATTAATAAGTATATAGTACAGTGTGTTGCTGTTTAGGCGAAAGCGATAACACTAGACACTAGGAACTAGGTGGGATGGGATGAAATATTAAGATGTCCCACATTTTATTATTAACGGCGCCCAGATATCGTAATCAAATGCGTTACAAAGCACGAAAGAAATAACTGTCGAGTCTACACAATCTGTCTGCTTGTGCATTGAAACTACCCTTACAGCTTCATTAAAGGTTCAGCTTGAGGTGTTTCTTAAAGCGCAGACTAGTTTGTCAGCTTGTAGATTAATTCTCACATACAGCTGAAAGAGTTGTTGTGCACTGGCCCCTCCCTGATCCTGAGTGCCATGTTAAACAATTCAGTATTGCAAATGAGAGCAGGTCTCGTGACACAGTACTGTTTTCACACACAAAGTTAAGCTTTAATTTTGTAAGATACCTTACTGTTTTACAGGCAGAATCATTTGCGTTTCTACTTGCGCTCAAAGAGAAATGGAGAAAGACTACAAAATAAGAGCTTTCTTATCATCTCTGGAAATAAAATCGCTCTTAAATTATTTGATTCCACCAATTTAAATCTAAGCGTTCTCAAACTTTGTGGACATCGTCACAGAATAACTCTGTAGAGCTGTGTTTGGTGCCAGTTCACCGGGGCATGAAGCAAGAAGAAAACAAACTGCCCAAGAAGAGAATTAATAGCCTCTTCATTGGACCTGAACCACTCTGTGGCAAATCAATAGCAAAATCCGCAGTTAAAACATGGACTAAGGAAGAACAACGGAAGAAAGATATCTGAATATCCTGGCGAAGTTCTTGTTAAGGCTCCAGCTTAGCTCTGACTAGGTATCCATGTTTGAAGAGAAAGAAACTTAGGAGAGCATTAGTATTAACTACTGGGCATGGGATGTTGAGCAAACATTTTCAGAGTATACGACTCTTTCAAGGAGTCTTGGTCTGTAGATGATGTAAGCTGCACATTGAAACCGTTGAACACATACAGCTTGATTCCACAGAAGAAAAAAGGTTGAAGCTTATTAAGAATAGAAAGCAAGCATCTATATAGGAGGAATTTGATTCCCAATACTTTTCAATCACTGCTGCTAATTAAAAACTTTATGTTTCCAAATGGAGTTGGAATGAGTAAAATTCTTCACATGCAATAGTAAATCCTCGGTAAGACGCTCTTCACGGACCACATATTGGCTGAACTTGCTTATTTTACGATTTTACACATATATTTTAACACCAAGAGTTAATACAGCGTACACAAATTTATCTAAACAATGCATTGTGATGTATGGTACGTTAATAAACTACATTTTTTTTATGTTGGTGTTTTCATGGTGTTTGTAGAGAATTTTTAAATTCTGTAATATCTACAAAGCTTTCCGTTTCACTCCTTTATTTATGCTTGCACTAACAAGACACTTCACAATGAAACAATGCAGATGCATTTGCTTTTGGAGTTCGTTATTATGGGAAAGAGAAATCTTTTCAGTGAGAGAGATATAACATTCTGCTCCTGCGCACTATCTTCTTCTGAACATCCATCTTTTCTAAGAAAACAATGATTATGTGCTTGTGCTAAAAAGTGTGCGCATGGCAACAAGTGAAAATGAACGTGTTTATATACCATCTTTAGCTGTTATAGTTAGCTATTTTTAGATCAATGCCCTCAAAGCAGGTAGAAGAGAAACTGGGATTTAGACTGTGTACAGAGATGTGCGATTTCTTCACTGACCAGTCAATGACAATGGAAAATGCAACTGGTGACAGTCAGGCAACCACACTGTGTGCCGAACCCTGCAGGTATAGAGGGCCAAATTATATTTTTTTGTGTTTTCCAACATTTACAGTCTGGCATCCTTAATATGCAGGCGCTGACGGTAATTGGGAACGCTATAACAGACCTTTTTATCTTTAAAATGTTATATGTTTCAGAATTTTCAGACCAAAAAACCAGCATATTAAGCGGCGATTTTTAATGGATTTTATGTAGGGACGTGAGGGGACCACAAAAAAGGAGCGATGTCGGAACAAACGGGCTCGCCTTACCGAGAATTTACAGTTTTTGAGTAATAAATTCCTGCAATAAAAGTCTTTCAGAAATATATTGAATTTCTAGTGATTTTTCACTTATGTATTTCACTTATGTTTATATATATATTTATCTACAGAGCCTTCGTTTGGACGCGTGTCCAGCTTAATGAAGATTTGCCTGCCCTGTGCTGTTTTAAACCGGTTCTGTTCCCCCCTCCAATTTTCCTTCTTGAACAGTTAATCAGTTGACGCAAAGTTTTTGTGCCATACAGAAGTAAAAACGTTATGAGTTCACGTGTTTCAATGCTATATTTTGTTAGTGCTGTTATAATGTCAAAAATGTCGTATACTTTAGCACACAGAATCTTCACGTATAATTCCTATGTAACAACAAACTCTTGTAGAGAAATGACACACCGATTTATAGACAGATTTCCTGCTGTTCGTGCGTCACACAGAGAAACAGTTCATAATCTTGTGAATAGGTTTAGGAAAACGGGATCTGTTCTTGATAAGAAACTGAAAGTAAAACAACTTATTATTACAGAGGAAAAACCCAATGACATCGTAGAAAAGTTAAAACGAATCCAAAAAAATCTCTGAGAAAGCTTGCACAAAAATCAGAAATTACGCAAACTTCGACTTGGAATGTCATTAAACTTTTAAAATTGAAACCTTGTAAGATAACTTAGTTCCGGAATTGCAACTAAGCGATAATGTGAGTAGAGTTAATTACTGCATTGTTTGTTAGATAATGTTAATAGTTGCTATATTGACCTGGGTTTATTTCTTTTTTTATTTATTTTACGGACATGTAGCGACAATATATACTGGAGTGCAGAAACACCCGATCTTGTACACGAAATGCCATTGTATGACCAAAAAAAAAAAAAAAAAAAATAAATAAATAAATAAATAAATGGTGTTCGGTGTGCTTGCAGAATTAAAGGGTCTATATTTTTTTAAGGCAAAGTGAATGGGTATAGATACAAGGATAACATAATCACACTATTCCTAGAAGAATTATGTCACATTGAATGAACACAGCAATATTTTCAACAAGATTCCGCTACGGCCCATACAGGTAATCTCTCGTTAAAATTAATTGAGAAAATGTTTAAAGATAGAGTCATCAATAGGGATTATGACCAGCGCGGTCTCCAAATCTTACTTTATGCGACTTCTGATATGGAAGACCTTAAAAATAAAGTGCATGCAAATAACTGCATACGTTGGAAGAAATGAAAGACTGCTTAAGAAGAGAAATTGCTGCAATTTCTGAAGAAGAATTAATGAAATTTTCAAAATTTCTTAAAAGGTGTGATTTGTGGCGGCACAAGGTTATAATTTCGAACCTCTTCTATTATGAAGGTGCGTTGTTATTGTGATTATAATTTGCATGAGAAATGTATGCGCTTGAATTTAAGGGACTGTAAATATCCGACTCCAAACATCGTGTTTCCGGTGCAAGAGAATACCCGTTTAGCCGGTCAAGTGTCCAAACGAGGGTTCTGTATTAGTGATTGAATCAACATCATATTGAAACGTTACTTGAAACCTTGTTTTTACATTTATCATACAGTATACTTTAAACACAGAAAACGGGCTGCAAGTTCACTGAAAGTGCCAAAAAAACTCAGGTATTTGTTGATTTGATTTATTTATGGACGCTCTTTAACTGCTCAGGTCATCAGCGTCCCATTCAATTCAGGACGTGAAACGGCCGACCAATTTTGCTAAGAGGCCTCTTTTTTCAGGCTTGAGGTTCTTTTCCGTGCCATAAATGTACGACACGGGACCCACGGCTTCACTTCCCTTCCGAAGGAAACCATACTTAGGATTTTTACGCCGGAAAAAATCCATCGATCCTGGCCGGGTTTGAACCCGCAATCTTGGGTTTAGAATGCAAGTATGGTTACCACTACACCACTATGACCGACTCTCAGGTATAAGCTGAGCTAAATAATGCAGGATTGGTTGACAGGTGAAATTAAAACCCAACGGTGATGTGGGATATGACGAATTATTATATAGGTATTTGCAATGAAAGGGCTCTGAGAGTTTATTGTGGTGGAAAAACGTTGTCCAAACAAAATATAATGATACATTTTTAATTAAATATACATTGTGATTTTTAATCACTTGATCAGTACCTTCCATGCTTGTTTTACATTACATCCATAAATATGTTACACAACAATTAAAATGTTCGATATTTATAACAATAGAAAGTTAATAAATGTAAATATAATGTGAGTTAACATAAAAAATATGGAGGCACATTTGTTGGCAGAAACCTGTGAACCGTTGCAATTACCATCGCATAAACTGGGCGCCTCTCAAAGGATTAAATACTGGGTTGAAGCAAGATTTCAACATGAAACTGCTTTTTAGGCTTATATTCGTGACCTATTAAACCAGAAAGCACGAAGAATGCTAATTAATGACTGCCAAAGTCTTCTTTGAAGCGTCTGGTGAATTTATCCCCAATGGGAGCATAGAGAGTTACTGAGAAGTGTTTCTCGCGCAAGAAGTAGGTACCCATGCGGGCGTACAGTTATCATTCTTTGTATGAGAGGGAAATCAAAGATAATTTGATATATGAGGTACAGTATACAAGTTTCTAGCCTCACCATGTTAGAAAACTCAGAGAATAAAAATGCAGGTATCATTTTTCAATATAATCTCACTTTGCTTAATGCATTTCTACAATATGTTGGAAAACAGCGCCCTCCGTCTAATTATTGTTCATGAATTACCTCCCTGGAAGGTCAAATTTCATTTTTGAAAACAGGTAATAATTGCAGAGCGGGGTTATGGACTGTATGGTATATGATCTAGCTCTTGGAAGCCACATGTATTCACAGCAGGCGTGTGGATTTGCAAATTGCGGTGCATCAAACGACCTTGTCGGCTAATCATTCCACACCTTTTTCCTGGAAACTCATTGTTATCATTGTGCTTCTCAATCACCGTTGTATTCCTTTCTTTGAAATCGATGATCATTCCCAAAACATTGTCGCCACGACCTCTCGTGGACTGCATGAACTTAGTCTTACTGGACGTGCTTCACTTTTCTTACACCTCTCCCTGTATTGTTATTATTATTATTATTATTATTATTATTATTATTATTATTATTATTATTATATTTTTAATTTTATAACAGGAGGAACATCATTTTCTTTCTTGTTACGACGATTTCAATTCTTCCTTCTCGTAACTACGGCAAAGATTAAAAAATATCTGACAACATTCCACGCACATTTGCATTTAAATTGTAAAAAGAATTCGAGGCACCGATTTTATTGGCCTTTTGTGTATGTAAATGTTGATGAAGGATGTAAAGCACAGTTATTTTAGAAATCGCCTATCCTGCAGTATTTGTTTTATCTTCAAACGCTTGATACTCAAAACTTCCTTTTTTTAAAAAAAAAAGGTGGCAATTTCTTGTGTCAACACATCCAGCGGACAACCCTCGTGTGTCATCTTTAAAGCTTTATGTCCAAACAAAATAATTTTTAAATATGAAGGGGATACTTCCCCATGCAAGCGTACCGTCAGGAGTGACCGAGGTCGTTAAGGTGTGCACTTCTAAGAAGGTCTGGGGTTCGATTCCTACCAGGACCATCCTCTCTGACTGAGGTTTTTTTTTCAGGTTTTTCTCAGTCCTCATAAATGGCAAATGACGAGGAGGTATCCTAAACTTAGGCCTGAAAGGCTTTCTTCCTAAAAAAATCATTTCCCAATACATCATTTCATTTCATGTATCATCAGTGTCCACCACCTGAGATGCCTCAGTAGTAAAAACGGGCGTTAAACACTATTGCTTAACTTCGTGGCATTGTTTGATATCAATGGGTGAACGTCATTCTTCAGTTAAATTACTAATCACTGCTCTGTATTCAATTTTGAACAACTCGTCTGTGTTAATGAGCTTCTGCAAGCAAATTAATGGCGTGATCGGAAAGAAAATGGATTATTTTCACTTCTGAAACATGTATCCGATAGCAGGCAACAATGAACCACCGTCTTCTCCCAAAACTTGTGGACTGCAATGCGTAAAATATGAAGTTCCGTGGTTTAACAAAAACTTTATTTATGACTTTAATCATACTGCTCATTTTTATAACTTTCAGAATATTTATTAACAGCTGTAGCTCCGAAAGTGCGCCATCTTAGAGGAAAATCATGATAAAGCTATTTGCTGCCGCCCTGTGGATTAGATGGACATAAGTAAAACTGTACTTTCTTTTTGTGAAGAGCTCGGAAAGAGATGAATAAACTATTCCAGAGAAGCGGACGCAGATAATCTAAAAATTCGAATCTGCCCAAGGCAACTTCGCCTCTCTTTAGAGCTAAATCACCCAGTCAAACGGAAAACTAGCCTCACTGAGATTACCTCGTTTATCTTTTGTGTACGTTACTAGACGGATGTTGTTAAGCTATAAAACTTGCCTTCCAGACCGTTCCTTAACATTTCGGAACACTAAGAGTCTCAGCCAGGAAGCTGTGTAAATTCTGGTTGAGTGCGATAGAAAAAGATTCTGTTGATTCTTGGCAGAGGACTGGAACTCGTTCCAGGATATTTATTACTCAGGGGCGGTCAATTTCGTAAATAGATGGGAATGTTAATGCTGGAGTCAGCATTCATATATCAAGCCTAGCACTCACTAATTGTTCCAAATATAGCTCTTATATTATTATGTAATCCATATTAGTTTGATAACCTCAGTATAATTCAGTGATCAACATTTTAAAATGCAAAGAGCAAATGAACACAGACGTTTTAACTTCGAAAGAAGCGTTTCTATTATTTTGTTAAGATTTCCACTACCTACCATTCTTTGAACATCTAAATGCAACTAGGCCACAATGAAATTGGGAGTATACAGTTTGCGTTAATAGCTTTAACAATCACTCATTTGCATAAAGTGCAAGTTGCAAACAAAAATTTCTAATTTGCTTTCAATATAGAAATGAAAGATTTAACTATTGCTACTATAGTTTCTATTAGTTTCGACCTGACATAGAATATCGTGATTTTGCAATGTTCAATGTGTTACATGTTTCAGAAGTGCTAAAACTGCATTTCTTTCCCGTAGCCTATTTGTTTGCTTGCCGAAACTCACTTAAATCAGACGTGTTGCATATTTCAGGCTGATGTTCAAAATTAAATACAGAGCAGTGATCATATATTTTAGTAAATAAGGACCGATTGATATTAAACAAAGTCTTGACGCTGTGAATGGGGAAGGTTTCCCATCATATTTCATTTTGAAGGTTTGGCCAAAATTATTTGGTTTGGACAGAGAGCTTTGAGGGTAGTCTACAGAATGTGCTAAGAAAACGTCTCCTTTTTTGAGGAGGAAGACCTCAGTGACAAGCGTCGGAAGACAAATATAAGTGCAAATTAGGAGCTTTCTAAAACCACTGTGCTTTCCACCCTTTATCAACATTTGTATACACATGAGGTCATGCAAGATGGGTTTCCCGAATTCTTCCTGTAGTTCAAATGCAAGTGTGCGTGGAATGTTGTCAGATCTTTTTTAACCTTTGCTGGTGTAACGAGAAGGCAGCATTGAAATCCATCATAACAGGCAACAAAATTATGATCCTCCTATTACCATCTTTAAAAAAAAAAAACAATGGACAGGCGTAAGAAAAAAGAAGCCCCTCCAGTAAGGCTTAAGTCCATACAGTTCCCAGTAAGGTAACAGTGACAATTTATTTTGGGATTGATGATCGATTTCAAAGAAAGGAATACAACTGAGATTGGGAGATTCTATGATGAGCTAATGCATTACTTGCAAATGCGCAGTGACATCCAGGTAAAGAAGAATTTTCAGTCGAAAATTTTGTTTGCTGCACCACAACAACGGCTGCTGTTGTGCTAAGAACACGTGTGGCTTCCAGGAGCTGGATCATCTAGCGTACAGACCATATTCTGTTTTCAAAAATGAAATCCGACCTTTGAGATCGGAGATTCACGTACAACAATGAGTTAAAGGACGCTGGTTTCTAGTATTTTGTAGACAAAGCTCGGACTATTTTTAGGGGGAACGGAACGTTAATCTAGAGGGGTAAATTATACCAATATATTTATCACCTAGGTTATTTGGGATGTGTACTAGCAAATAAAATTGTGCAACAAAACAATTAACAGTAGCATCGCCTGGAATGCAAATAAAAAGTAAAAAGGTGCTGCATTTGCTTAACCGGAATTTATGTGCTAAATAAAATGTATGCAAGGGGTATCTGTTATTCAACATGTGAACCAATTTATTTTCAGATGTACAATATGCAAGTTTGTACAAAATCACGGACGCAGTTGGCAATCGTTACTATTATGACAAAAATGATGAGCAGATGAAGAGCGCAATGAAACAATTTTTGGAACAGTGTATGTTGATCTTGTCGGGCTATTGTAGCGGTTGCAGTAGAGCGGCTTATAACAATACTACAGGCACTGCCGTAGGCTGTTTATTACATTCTTGTTGTTAGAAGCAAGTGGAATGGTACGTCATAATGTTATGCAGATAAGGGAACGTTCATTATGATCCAGGTAAACTGCTATAGAGATAGAACGACGATATCATTAGAGCTGTGGAATATATTCTCGAACATTTCTATAATAAAATTTTGTTAATTTTAAGTTAATTTTGTACAGTTCATATTATTTTTACCGGACTCAGAACAAAAACAGTTTAGAAACTTAATTTTATAACACTCATTGCAATAACATTTTTATAACACTACGGTGTTACCGATTTTGTTATATTTTTTGAATAGTGTTTAGTATCTGTTTTCTACAGAGGCATCACAGGCCTCGGTAGAAACATTGATGATACGTGAGATGAAATGATCAATTGAGAAAGGATTTTTATTTTTAAGGAAAGAAGCGTTTAGGGTATCTCCCCAGCATTTGCCACTTATGAGGTCTGAGAAGAAATAGAAAAAAACACCTCATTCAGGGAGGACGAACCTGATGGGAATCGAACCGCAAACCTCCAGCTGACGAGTTCGCGCCTTAACGACCTCGGCCACCCGTGGCGTTAATGCTTATTGTGATAATTAACATATTTAAGTGGAAATCAGTTGCATGTTTTATATTATATTATTTAACTTTTGCATTCTTCAAAGCGGCTACGAAATCAGTTCACATTGAAAAATTAATAATATTTTATAATAATAATAATAATAATAATAATAATAATTAAACTGATTTATATACTCTATTTGCATAAATAGCCATGTTGTGAAAACTGGGCTCTGTTCCCCAAAAGTGTGGTTCAATACATACGATTGTATTAGTAGAGATCCTTTGAAGTATGGTCTTGTAGCTTTCTGTTCCACAAAAAAGTACAACACTGGTTAAGTAATAGTGAAAAGTTACAAGTGACGTCATGTAAAACAAGATGGATGAATATGTCGCCTTACCTTGAATTAGGTTATGTCCACTCCTTGGGGATTTTAATGTACACAGCGGATTATAGTCATTCCTACTAAGTGAGCGTTGTATTTTTTCTCAGATATAATGACAATTTAAATACGTTATTATACATTTATCGATATTTAAACGTAATAATCCACTCTGAGACGACGCTCCCTTACAACCACATTAGAAACATCAATTTCAGCCGTCGAGAAATGACAGAAGAAACGAGCTTCCGGATTGCTTTCGGTCATTTATTTTATTAGTCCATTTGATCATTTATATGTAATTGGAAAATTTGTTTCAAAATGGATTATTTTATAAAGAATAGTTGCAATATTATTCTCGTGGCATGGAGAAAGAACCTTGAAAATACATTAAGATTCTGATCTGAAATGCGCAGTTGAAACAGGAAATGCCAATATCTGTTATAAGCAGTACTGTAATTGCATTTAACATATCTTTACTTATATACTCTTTCTTTATACAGTTTCCTATTTATATACTTTATCATCACTTTCGTTAACACAGCACATTTGGGTTAACTGACTCCCAAAATCATTAAAAAGATAATGAATCTTGTGCTAGTAATTGGCGTTACCAATATTCCTACACTTTTAGAGAAATTTATGCAAATTGCTAGTGCCCGATTAATACTAATACTTTTTTTTATTGATTTATTTATGGACGCTCTTTAACATCGCAGGTCATCAGCGTCCCATTCAACTCAGGGCATGAAACGGCCGACAAATTTTGCTCAGAGGCCTCTCTTTCAGATTTGAGGTTCTTTTTCGTGCCGTAAATGTACGACACGGGACCCACAGCTTTACTTCCCTTCCGAAGGAAACCATACTTAGCATTTTTACACCCGAAAAAATTCATCGGTCCTAGCCGGGTTCGAACCCGCGTTCTTGGGTGTAGGAGGCAAGTATGGTAACCACTACACCACCAGGACCGACTAATACTAAAAGTATAGAGTTGTAAAATGCAAGTGTATAGCAGGAACCTTTGTGCAAGAGTATTTTACTAATAACTATAAGTTACTAGTCCGTACCCTTGCAATGTATTAGACCATACATTTATCGAACAGGGCCCTGCAAGCCATGTCAAGTTACAAGAAGGATAACAGTTGATCCCGCCATTGTTATGCTAAGTGCAGCGCCGTTCGTTTTATACGTGGCCGTGGGTTTTTTTTTTTTTTGTTTTTTTTTTTTTTTGCCATTGCTATTGTCAGTGGGTTTTACTTTTTTCCCCTACTAACTTACAGTTTTTTTTCTACGCATATTTCAGTATGGATAGTTTAATTAATTATGTTTATTATTGACACGTTTTAATGCGTTTGGGCGCGTAGTAGTTTTGCGCCCTTATAACAATTTTCATTAATTTTTTTCACTCATCTTGGTATATTCTTAAGGTTTGGCGTATATGGTTGTCAGTAGAATGTGCGTTATTTTGAATTTACATATTTTTACATAAATACATGTTTTTCTTTTTGCATTAAATGTGTATGCAAGGAAAGGTTATTTAGAACAAAATGAAATAAATTATTCAATGCATGACATATGATATACCAACCTAATGAGAACATTCGGCAACTAAGAAACACACTTAATTCGTTCGCTTTTTTCTGTACTTATTCGCTTAACATTTACTTCAGATAATACATTAAGACAGCTAGGAGAATTTAATCTCTGTTGTTTCTTCAATTCCTCTTCTTTTAAAGGTCAGCAATGCATAATACACGTATACATTTATAAACACACGTGGGGTGTGAGAAAAATTACAAGTTTTGCTTGATTTATTATTAAATGATTGATGAAGTAAAATATTGCATAAAATTAATGAAATAAAGTTCTATACATAGAATCCTATGCACACAAATGAAAATGTAAGCATCTGTCCAATAGAAGAATTCATCCCACTGTTAGCGATAAAAATACCCACTAAGACTTACTCCCTAGCTTAACTGTAAATGTATGTTTGTTCAGGCGAACTATAAGTTAATTTTCCGAGCCAGGATAAAACCATTCAAGTACAGTTCCAAAACCGTGTTTTCCTGCTAAACGCTGTTTTAAAATTAGACGAAAAAATTCCATAAAGACGATCTCGGAATAAAACGAAAAGTGGATGACAAGGAAAAGGCAAGAGCGGAATGAGTGTTTATCTGAAGTGTAGAATTCCGGCTTGTCACAGCTGACAGGGACAGCTTCCTCAGAGGGGAAAAAGGATGAAGGTTTCTGCGGTAACAGACAGGCAGCAGAACAGAAGAGCCTCTGATGTGTATTCTTACAACATTTCTAAAAGCTTTAACACGTTGAGAAGATGAGGTGAACAAAGGGATATCAGTTGTCTCTGGCAAAAATTCAACGGAGTTTGTTTCGTCTATTTATTTACTATGAACACCCTCTTCTTAAATCCTAGAGCTTGAGAACGATAATTTTGTGATTGTAAAACAGCATTAATTTCTTTACCCCACGAGCCCGGATGCCAAAGGCGCCCAAACTACTTGATATCTATTCCCTAGTCTGCAAATAAAATTCTTATCTGGGCACCTTGATCAACCAGCTTTCGGATACGCTAACTCCTCTCTAATATTTTACTAATATGCTGCAGAAGTGGATATGAGGCTGTATGCAATTGTGAGTTATATGTGTTTGTCCATGACTGTAAAGAAATGAAAAATATTAAACTTTAACTTTATTTTAAAATTTTAAATATTATATATTTTATTTAAAAATATATCTTAGCTCTTGCTTTTGATTTATTAAGTGAACATGCTAAATCCATGGAATAATTGATTTTGAGTTGAAACGTTTGTCTCAATTTTCATTTCTGTTCGAATCGATTTGTGCGAATATATCACACAGTACACTAAAACTGCTGGTATCTATTTAGTATTTTCTATAGTTTAGTAAACGAAAATTTATGATCTCAGAGTAGAGGCGAAATGAAGACACGCATTCAGTTCACTGTCATAAGGCATAAACAAAGTTATTGAAGTTGAAGATTACCTAAATAAATTATGGATCTTTATAAAAGTGTAGCATTATAATTGTACAATATTCCTTCTATGCGTATTGCAGTTAAAGAGGTTTAGTGTCTCAGAATCAGTAGAATGTCCCGAACTCCAACTGCACTGAACTGAAAAGCACATGTTACGCTGTAATAAGTATTGAGTGAAAATTTACCAAATGTTCATACATTTATATTTTTAGAAGTACTATATTAAACAGTGTTACGAAACAAAAACATAGTTCGAAAAATGGGGCCATAGAGACCTAGAGTTTCGATCTTGGTTAATTTTTTTGTTCATACATAAAAATACGTTTTTACAATTTCTGCGCATTCTGCAAGAATTCCTCAGAGGGACTAAAATCAGTCAATCGTGATATACAGGAGACATCGAAAATTTGATAGCATATGTGTGGAAGGTCCATGGTGTAAATTTTATTATATATACCGTGCGATCCGTTTTATTTTCCCCCGGAGTGTTTTGCCTATGGGCGAGCGTACCGCTATTAATCGGTTAGCCGGCCACTGGGTCTTGATGATTAGCGGAAAGGCAAAACAATAAAACAAGCCCATTTAAGTCTCATTACTTACCAAATTATCAAATGAGATGTTTAATCTGCCAACCTTCATTCTCCACACATTTTTGACATCTCTTTAGGAAATTATCATTCCCTGTAGTTCATTTTGTGAAATGCGTACACTTTTCCTAACTAATATTATCTTTGAGTTCTTCGATGTGAGTGGGTTCAGCTTGTACATGACATTTTTTAATTTACGCCAGAGATAATAATCGCAGGCTGTTAAATCGGGAGGCCGAGTGGCCCCCAAATCCCTACTAATACCTCTTGTCTTGTGGAAACACATTATGAATTGCTCATATGGAATTATTCGCAGTGTGAACAATAGCAACGTGTTCATGATCACGCTCCCCGTTGGTTAATTCTCTGCAAAAGTGGGTTATTGTGGTTTTCACATAAATAACAGAATCAACTGTATGCTGAGAAAAAAATTTGATTTTATAATTCTTTCACCACTAGTTAACAGACTGAATAGTCCATTAATACACGCTGAGGCGTTGTAAACACACGAGATATAGTACACTTTATGTGTACTGTCGAATTAAGAAACGAGCAACTCAACACACCCGGGAACAGCTGCGCTACGACTGCAACTGTGGACAATGTCAAATAAGTAAGCAAGCAAGCTTGCTACCCCCTCCATGGCGCGACAATCCAATGGAGGTTCGCTCATGGGAAAAACCCACGCTGCGGGTAAAAGCATTGCTCATCGCAATTAAAATGAAAAATAGAGAAACTCTTAGAACAATGTAACTAATATATATATGCCTCTGTGTGTGTACCACCACGGGTGGCCGAGGTCGTTAAGGCGCGGACTTGTGAGCGGGAGGTTTAGGGTTCAAATCCCGTCCGGACGGTCCTCCCTGACTGTGGTTTTTTCCAGGTTTTCCTCAGTCCTCATAAATGGGAAATGCCGGGGAGCTACCCTAAACTGAGCCCTGGAACGTTTCCTTCCTTAAAAAAAAAAATCCTTTCCCAATAAATCATTTCATCTCGTGTATCATCAGTGTCACCGCCTGTGGTGCCTCAGTAGTAAAAACGGGCGTTAAACACTACTAAAAAAAATCTGTGTGAGAGAGAGAGAATTTATTTTGTATACATGAGCGCTAGTGTCTGTCATAAGTTACATAACTATTGCAAACGACACTATTTAAGATTTTCTTTCTTTCCCATTAGTGCGCCTGATAAAGGTTTGTACGCATGTCAGATATTACCTATAATATCTTAATATGCCATACATGATCAGTGCAATAAATGAAGTAAAGCTAGTGCACCTTAGTCTGCAGCTCTTTGATCCCGCTCATAACGCCCTTTTTATATATAGGGGTTTATTTTGAGTAGAAATATGTTTACTTTTTGAACACGAGATTTTTGC
This sequence comes from Metallyticus violacea, assembly GCA_030762175.1. Classification (NCBI taxonomy): domain Eukaryota; kingdom Metazoa; phylum Arthropoda; class Insecta; order Mantodea; family Metallyticidae; genus Metallyticus; species Metallyticus violacea. The sequence continues at coordinate 302,373,316 of CM060846.1, forward strand.
GCTTGAGGTAATCTCGAAGGTGATGGTAAAAAGCTTGGCAAAGAGATGCTTCAGTATTAGCTTTCGACGGAGCAAAGTAGAATGTGTTTTTGCCGCTTTTGACTTTACATAGGGATTTTGCTTCTGCAACAGAAAGAGCTACAAACCAAACTGCTTTTTATGTGTCAGAGTTGTATTATTTTAGCGAAATGCTCGTACATTTGTAACTCTTCATTTATGACTGTATACGTATTACTAAAGGCTACAAAAAGAGAGCAAACTTTCTTCTAACCGATCTACTAAATTCAGTGTTTTGTCGATGTCATTTTTGGAAATGGCGTGTAGCTATGTCTGTTATTAACGCTTTTTTTATTTGTATTCTTCAACAAAATATTCAATTGTTCGTACCAATAGAAATATAAGCGCTAGCATTGTTCCATGGGTAATCATTTTTGTGCAGAATTTCAGAATTGTCATAGTATAGAGCATGTTGTGTATTCTGTAAGCGAATAGCAAAAATACGATTGTATCAACAAGGGAAACAGGCGCCTTTAGGTTTCTCTAAAGCAAAAATGTAAACATTTTTTTTAATTTAAATTATAGTGTCTTCATAGTTTTGATAATTTCAACTGTATATCGGTGGTAAATAAAAAAAATAAATTACGCATTCGTACCTTAGCACAAAAGCTTTTTATAAGTGTTATCAGCTACTTCTTCTTTCAGTCTTCCTTTGAGCAAGCAGAGACCTATGAAATTTCTTACTTGAAACTCTGAAAGCGGCATAGCTTTTGTTCTCACAAGCTATCTTAAGAAATCAATTAATCCTTCACGAAATGGATCGGCGGTGGAACACCAAAAGGAAAGATAATACATGAGTTCATTGTCGAGCTGTTATGAATTACTTGTTCCAACCAGAGATGCTTTCTACTTAACCTTTCATCTGCGAACACCTGTTATTTACATCTGGTTCACTGCACTATTTGTTCTTAATTATCATTTGCTTTGTGATATGCTAAGCTTGCGTTCAAAAGCAAACAAGTTCATTTTTATGAATGTGAATTTGTGATATTTTCGGTATAATTTGACAGCATTCTACTGATATCATTATTAATTTTCAGTCAAAGTTGTACAAATCCCTTAGAAATTGTTTTTGTGGTAACAGTTTTCAGCCAAATCAGTAGAAAAATTTAAAAATAAAAATATTTACGGCTTTTCAATCGATACTAAACCAATCACATATGGATACATTACAATGCATTCTTTTTAACCACATTTAAACAGGTTCCTATTTCATATTCTCTTAGGACGACTTTCAACCTAAACTGGACATGTCCAAACAATTTTCAATCAATGCTGAACAAATTCCATCAAGATATTTAACATTTAACAAAAACTGCATATTTTTTACGATTGCTCAAGGGCCTTTTGTGTATGGGCATTCACCATATTAATTTGTAGGTGATCCCTGAAAGTGATTGAAAAATATTAAATTAATTATTTTATTGTAAGGGTCATTTTTAGTTTTTCACTTCCTGTACAATTAGTGGTTTTAATCGCAGGCTCCATACACATAATATAGGTATCACAATTTGTGGCGCACACGACAAAAAATGGGAGCTTTACGATGCACAAAGTGTCGAGTGCAAGAAATACATGTTCGTTCAAATATACAAGCAGTTATAATATTCTTTAGAGATCAATTAGCTGACAGACCCTAAACGCTTTGGTTCTGTATTGCATGAAAGCATACATTTTGACTAAGAAGTTGCCAAATAGAATATTCTCCAGAAAACTGCACTCCTGCCCGGATGCGAAGGTATACACATAGCTTTTATATTCATCAACAGATAATGTTTTGTGCCGATAACAAAGAGGGTGAGTCAAGAATAAAGTTTCCCTATAATATTACTCGTGAAGTTACTCCCTGCAACTTTTGTACCAGAGAGCGTATTGTTCCACAACCAGATGGTGTAGGGCAACCCTACAACACACACAATGATGAGGGTACTGAATGAGTGTTCAAGGGAGAAATAGGAGCAGTTGTAGATTTCTGTTGTCAGAAAATACGGAACCTATAAACATTCACCGATGTTTGTGTTGTATATGGAAAGGACGTATTATCCAGCCAATAGGTACCAAAATTGTGCAATGAATTTGCAGTAAGTCGAATTATTACTATTGCGTGTGAAACAAATGTTGTTGGCAACATGTTCCCCGTTCATCATTGACTTCCATTTGTTTGGAAAATTGAAAAATAAATGTAAGGCAGACAGTTTCTACTCTTTCAAAGATTAAGTGAGAATAGTGTTGAAATAAAACATTGTTACCTTGGTCTATGACTCGTTTACCTAGAAAAAAATAAAGAAATTAAATTAATTAATCACTCTCATATTTTCAGAGCGAGATACTTAAATTTAAAGTACGTTGAAACTTTTTATCCATACAACAATAGAAGGCAATTTTCCGGTATGTTGATATTTTGAATCGCATTATGAAACACAAGGATTTACTCTAGCATCCGCACTGCTTGCAGTATACGCCTGACAAGATTAATGCAGATTTTCTTAGAAGAAGAATAGATAACTGTTAGGTCATTCTGCATTACTGGTGCGCAAGTTTGGGGAAAAAAGAAGAAAAAAATCAAGACAAAGGGCCTTTATACATTATTGCATTTTGTTTTTGAAGTTCCCTAGAAAAATCAGAAAGAAAACGGGTAAAACCCAAATGCACAGCCCTTCGTAAAGCTTAAAGTCTAAATTTTATAACATAGATGCGCTAATAAATGGCCGGGAAAGACTTAGACGAAGAGAGTGGCATGATGGAGCATGCACAATGTAGTTAATCCTGCCGCTAAACTGGGAACTTCGGAACCAGGGGTTAGTGCATTTCTCTCCCTTGGAATAAAGGTAAGCGGATCAATGTTTTTAGTACTGAGTGTAATGTAGTGGAGCTGCAGTTCCCTCTTCCCCGCTTTAAGTTATTTTCGGCCTATTTTTCATGCGCCTATAATAAATCCGGATACAATTGCTTGCTTTCATTTACTATAGAACCATTTTTTAATATTCAGGATTGTTCGTAATTCCATAAATTCTTTTAGAAGTCCTCGCTCAAAATTATGCCACAAATGCTTATAATATTTTCGTTAAAAGAAGGATAATATCTCCAAATTTGTTCATAGAAAATATCTGGCGTATGGCTCCGATATTCACAATCATTTTGACCGCCACGGGTGGCCGAGGTCGTTAAGGCACGGACTCGTGAGCGGGAGGTCTGCGGTTCGAATCCCGCCAGGACCGTCCTCCCTGACTGGGGTTTTTTCCAGGTTTTCCTCAGTCTTCATAACTGGCAAATGCCGGGGAGGTACCTAAACTTAGGCCTGGAACGCTTCCTTCCTTAAAAAAAAAGAAAATCCTTTCCCAATTTATCATTTCATCTCATGTATCATCAGTGTCCACCGCCTGTGGTGCCTCAGTAGTAAAAACGGGCGTTAAACACTACTCAAAAAAAAATAAAAAACAATCATTTTGTATTCATATAAATTTGACACTGTAGTGTTGTACATCAACTACAATATTTACATATCTGAATATCAGTGTAGTTTTGTAAAATGATTCATAATCTTTTCTTCAAAGTATTGAGTTTGAGGTGCACTACATTAATGCAAGCGGTAATACGTTTATTGCGCATCACCTTGTCCGACCACTCCCCTTCTCCGACTAACTGCAACTGCATTACTCCATCTCTCTCAGCCTCAGGATAAACGGATTAGAAATCCGAACACTGGTAATTAAAATTAATTTTGGCTAATATCGTTTGTGCATAAGTTTCAAATCCTTTCTGTGACCTGTCATAGATAATGTTGTTACTGGCCAACATCGAATGCCAACTTTTTTTTTAAACAGAGCATATATCACGCCCGCAGTTGATCAAGGAATACAATAGCTTTGATAAAGCGTTTAATGTTGGCTTAGAGATGCTTGATGAAACTAGGAAATGCCTGCTTCCAGTCAACTTTTATAATTTCAATAGCTCTAAAAGATTCCGCTGTACACTTGAAGATGGAAGGAAGGGATGGCTTAGCCCAAACCTATAAAGTAACGGTAATTAAGGTAAACTATAATACTTTACGTTTTAGAGGGAACGAAATAAAGGTTAATATAATTGAAATTAGAAGGTGAGAGGGCATTGAAGTGGCGTTAACTATGCGCCTTTAAATTTAGGATGCAGGGATGGTTTGGAAAATTAAAGGAAACGGGCAGAGACGAGTGCTAGGCTAAAGCAAGGGAAAGAGCTCCCCTTGTATAATACTCAGGGGATGAAAGTAAAGTGGTTGGAAAAAATGTACGAAGTGCTAATTGAAGGAAGGCAGCAGAGGGCTGAAGAAGCTGCTTTAAATACACAGAATCCTTTGTGAGGAGATGTTGGGGGTTATTACCATCGACGTCATAAAGAGGTGGCGGGGTAAGAGAGTTATTGAGCACAAGCTATATGTTAACATTTTGTATATTTAATGCATGACTGTTTTAACTCAACTACAATGGACAGCTATGAAGAACGAACCCTTAAGCATAAGAAATTCCCTACCTAAGAGAGCAGGGAAGAGAAGGAGTGGAGGTATAAGCACATTTTGAAAACGAAAGGAGAGGAGGGCAAAATGGAACATTTTGTATAGCTGTCACCCAGAGACTCGTTAATAGAAGGCAAAAACACGCATCCGCCTCATGCTGGTGAAAACGAGCTAAGGCAGTACTAACCTGAGAATAACAAAATTGCAGCGTCATCATAATGAACTGGTTGCTTTCTAGTACGGCCAATATAAAGCCATAAAACCTCACTCACATGCTATGGGCTAACATTCATATATCTTGAATATAGATTACATATGTATTTACCGTTAGCTATTAGTTGGATCTTAAAGTTGGTCGTTTTAGTTATCATGAAATGTGTAATATTTTCGTACTATACCTATCTGCACAGACATTCCTCCTCTTACGTGTTTAGCAGAATATAAATGAATTACCAGGATAGTTGCAGGTACTAAGAAGATGGAGTAAAATCATGTTCCTGCTATTGCCGTGAAAGAGTGCAGGTAGTTGAATTCACTTGAAATAACCCAAACATTTTTTATTTGTACTACAGAAAGATATGGGGAACTTGGTATTGTCGGTGGCAATAAAAGATCGGAGAAACCGCACTCATTTAATACTCCTGTCACAAAAATAAATAAATAAATAAAAAATAAAATAAAATAAAAAAACAACATAACCGAAAGGGGATTTCTGCTCTTTCTATGGCAAACAAGAAATAATTGCCAAATAGCTGAATAGTTAAATCCAAGTGTGTCGAGAGCGCTCAGTAAATGCCTGGAACTAGTGACTTACTGTTCAAATATAAGTCATTTACTGACAACCTATAGTGAAATCAATGAAGAAAGAGGGGAAAAAATTTAAGGGCTCATTAAAATCAGCACTGTGGCATATGTTTACAAATTAGAATTGTTAAAAATTAAAGGAAAAATCTATAACCAACAATATTTTCTCAGAATAGTCAAAAATTGAGATATATTGTGCTCCAAGTCCAACATTGGCATCATTCTGTTTCAGTTTGGGCGCCATACCATGGGTCATTATAGTCTATTTCTGTTAAAAGAATATGATAGCAATGCTGGGCATTTCAAGAAAGAGTTTGGACAAAGCCATCAAGTCAGTAAGACCGTGTGCCAAGAAAAATATTCGTCTTTGCAGTAGAAAGTGGCTCCAGGTCAACCTTCGAGATTTATTGCCTACTGTGAAGCCAGTTCTCGTCCGAAACCTCTGCGCTGAGGGTTAAACGTCGAGAACAGACAAACAATGTAATTTTTCTAAAAGAAATCTGTGTAGAGACATTGTCTGCACCGGTTTGAAGGCCATGGGATGGTAATTTGAGTGGGAATCATAAGTATCCAAATTAAATGCTACCGATATAATGATAAAATGGTATTCTAATATAGAGATTTATTTATAAGCCTTGTCAGCTCCCGCGGTGTTTTACGTCTTGGTAAGCTTATCCAGCTGCTGATGTCATGCTTCAACTCTGCCTCTCACCTTCGTCAACCCTTGGGCGTTGCTTTCTGAACATGGTCCCTGCCGGTTTTATGGCAGTGTACAATCATTCGCAATGTTGGCTAGACCCTTAACTTCAGAACAATGCAATTTTATGAGTAAATATCAATCATATCGTCATGTATGTAGGGGCGATTGCATTATTAGTTGCCCGTTTTCGGAACTGCAATTATTCTGTATATATTTGAACCTTCTGCTTCAGTACAAAAAAACGCGCAGTTTTAACAGAGGAAATACTAAACGGAAGTGACGCAAATATTACGCTCCAAAGAAATGAACACAATAATGAGGATTTCGAAATGTAAATGGAAGAACTTAATGTAGTCAATGTCTGTTGGCAGAGGGAGGACAATTGCAGCATCTTCTATAGGAGAAGATTATCCTCCATTTCTGCTACCTGTTCTTTATAATATTCAATTCGACACTTTCGCGCTGATTCCTGTAGAAGAGTTGAATTAGGAAGTATACACTGGAAAGAAAACCCCCACAGTGTGGCCGAAGAAAGGTATCTCTCAAATACGGGAGAAGATAATTAACAAACATTCGTGTTTTGTTGTTCAGCAATAAACAAAACTTGATTAACATATTATAGAAGCCTCACAAACCTTCATAATATCGTGGTTACTGGATAGGGCTAACGGAGAGAGCTCCAGTCCTACTAATTTTGAACACAGATCAAAACATGTGTTGCCCCAATGATTCCGAAGCACTCTTTGCCAGCGGTGAACAGAAGGGGAAGCGACTACGCTAGTAACGATTACGTTGTTTTATTTCTCGAAAAGCGCCTTGCATGTCCGAACCAACATGGACAAGACGTAGGTGACCAAGCCTTCCAGCAGAGATAGGGAACGGAGGATGAACAGCGGTGGGCTGTCAGGTAAGACGTAGACAGGAATACGTGCAAGAATGGCTGTGTTGTATACAGGTTTTAGGAAGGAAAATTTAAGTATAGGCGCCGCCGTTTGCAGCACATTCAGGAGACATGGAATAATAATGTCGCCAACGTCCATTTTTAGCTGCGATATTGTTGATATTTCGGATCACATGCAGCAGTCGCGCGTGATTTGACCGTTAGTCGTGTCATTTGTAGTGGCTCGCGAGTGCGCAACTCCGGACGAAATTTGGCATGTATAACCGCACCTGAGACTATTGCTTTCCTTTAAGTTACATTGTCACAACACAAAATTAGGTTTAAAATCATAATAGGCACTTGCTTTATCCCTGACGCACAATAGTTGCAAAGGATTTTCGTATGTAAACTATGGTTTCTATGTGCTCCAATACCTGCAGTTTTGCGAAGTAACATTGCCATTTAAATGAAACGACGTATCGTCAGTGAAGCCTATGATGAGTAGTTTAAGTACTTTATTCTTAACAGAAGTTTAACCTATGCTTATAAGCATGTGGCTGCAATTGCTGAACTATATATGGTTTCACCTATAGTAGCATTGTAGATTTCCAAACTGTGGTTTGCGAAACTTGTATTTTTTGTGCAATCTTGTAGAGATTTTTACAACTGAGTTCTAATCTTTCTGCAGTTTCGTCTAATTTCGCTTTATTAAGCACATGCCCCTCCACCCGTTGTTTCTTGTAAACAATAAATGCCGTTTGACAAACCTTGTTTACAAGTAACCCTATAGCTTCTCTGCAGTTACACAATGCACCGGAGGATTTTATTGAAAACTGTCTTTTAACCTCCCTGCTTAAATGTGTAATAACACATTTATCATAAATGCCCATATAAAGTTCTTCTATAGTATTATTATAAAAGCGCTATTAACACAATTTAGAGCACTTTCACATATACATTTTTAAACACAACAAAAATATCTACCGGCACGAGTTCTTAATGAAAGCGGAAGAAAGGTCAGAAACAGCGAGAGACAACACATACCTCGGCCGTTCAATGTACAGCAGCACAAGCGGGCAAGCTCCTCACTAAGGTGGAAGTTGTAGTATAAACACCTCTGTGAATCCGTGCCTCTACAAACCTTATCTTCGGACTATTCAAAATAAAACGCTATAAAGATGGTCACATACTGCAATAAATGTAAAATATCGGGTGTTCGATAATCCAATTCAAACTTCCAGGCAAAATAGAAGAGACCAAACATTTTTTTTTCTATTAAATAAACATAAGTTCTAAATCGAATGCTTCAGTGACAAAATCAGAAATAGGGTTGACATTAAGGATACAGTGGTTAGAGTGTTCATAATTTTAGGACACTCATTCTTCAAAAACACCAATATTACGTGAACCGTTAAGCACACCATGTCGTCAGGGTGACATGTCTGTGCTGTGACATTGTGCAGGCAGTCAGTTTGGTGCGGAGCGGTGGAACAACATGCATGGACTGAACTAACAGACGGGCACTTGGTTTAATGTATGCAATAGTAATTCAAGAGTTGCAGCTGGTCTTTATGCAGTCAGCATGTGCCAAATTATCGCACGGTTGTTGCAAATGATTGTCGCATACGCGCAACTAGATAATTGCAGGTGTGTTGGTCTGTGAGCGCTCATGGTCAAATTGCTTTTCATCCTTTAATGGAATAGCATGTTTTGAAGTATTCGTTTTAGTTCCTAAGCGGTTGGACCCCGGCCGTTTGCGCACAAGAGCACATCCAAGTTTGTGACTTTGAACAGTTTTTACTTTTTCCCAACAACGTAATCTTCTGAGATAGATTGGGTGTGTCCTTAATCAACACCTTCGCGTCGGCTTCATTCGTCGCCACCAACAATGATTTTCTATCGACATATAGGCCGGTGTTGTTGAGGATAATTAATCGGATCATACATGCTTCCATTCATCCCAATGGCACCCAGTACCTGCAGGTTCTGGAGAACTCATTGCCTGCGCTGATCGAAAACGTTCCCCTTGATGCTCACTTTCTCTGGGCAGTTGAAGAGCATTTGAGCCGCACATTTGGTGAGCTTTGGATTGGGAGCACTGAATCCATTGCTCTTGACTTCACATTACATTACGTTTTAATGTGGGGGTACTTGAAGGCCCTCCAATTGCTCGGGTGCTTGCACCTGCTTATTCTCTACAAAACTTGCCGTAAGTCTTTGAGCATATACGATAGCCAGTGACACCTCGTTGCAGAGTGCCGAAGCAAGAGGCCGCATTCTTACGATCAGAAATATCTTGAAGTGTAATAGTTTCATTCCCAATCACGTAAAATATCCTTCAGTTGTTAGTGTCCAAACTGTGGTGGTTTAATGGTTTTGGTGTCTTCTGTTGTCATTAAAGTTTGAGTATTGAATTAGAGAACACACGGTGTATAAATTAATCAAATGAGATATAGGTACTTTTTAAGTTAAAGTGAGAACAGCCTTATTTGCAACCGATCAATGAAAGAGCGTGCTGCAGGAAGCGCAACCTGCAGTTATATATTTAACATTTTCCGTAGGTGATAATTCAATGCATTTAAAAATTATAAACACCATGTCCTAAATGTGTACTATAAACACTGAAAAATAATAAATGTTCGTAACGGTCTTTCGCTGTGCAATTAGGGAAATTATAGCATTTGTTACTTTAATCTAATACCATAAAAGTTCTTGTGGAAGAGTATAATCTTTTGACATTGCGCATATATGAAACTTTATAAAAATGTCTTTATAATTACGTTTACCAATCACAGCTATAATCTTAAACTCCTTAACATATGTTACACTGGTGGGAAAATGCTCAGAGATTTACTTAATACCCCGTAAAGGATTTAGTTCGCGGTTTATTATAGCTATATTTTAAGCGAAACATCATTGCAGCAGAAGTCATTATTTTAACATTCACCACTGCTCTTCATTATGAGCTTGCCTCGTTTTCCGTCAACGTGTGTTATTGCTTGGGAACATAAAGGCAGTCATTTGTCTACTAGCTTTGCATGTTGGATTATCTTGCTTCGCGGACATTTAAGGCAATGCGTTATATTACATCCAGAATGGATTAACATATTTGGGGCGTGTTTCCGTAATGATTTTCTAGCATATGAACGCATTAGAAAAAAGACAAACGTACTTTTTTGTAAACTTACAATTGCCAAAATCTATCTAAGAGGAATGAAATGAACGAAATGAACGAAATGATGGTAAAAAGAAGTCCATAGTCTATGCTTCATAAGTTACATGCAATTCAAATTTTCCGGATAAGAATAAGCTGGAAACTGCTACCCAGGAAACATGTTCCAAACAAGAATCACCAGCTATTGTGTTTTACTGCTAAGAACGAGCTGTCTACGATAGACATCGAGGGAAGTACTGTCAGCTTAACTATTTCTCTACACTATCTGTTTCTACCCTACACGTATCCATATATCATGTTGCTTTCTAATCCACTTTCAGGAATGCTGGCTGACATTGTAGGTTTTGGTTGCAAAAAGTAGATAGAGAAAATGGGATACCTTTTCATTATTCATCTTCTGAGGCAGCGATTCTCAAACTTTCTCCCTTTCAAGATCTCTTGATCTCTTGCTGTTGCGGAATCCTGAAATTTAACTCAGAATTTGAAATCCTAGTTATGATTCCCATGTGTGTTTTGAAAGTTGTTTATCTCTTGTTTTACAAAATGTAAAAACACAAACAAATAAATGCACATTTTTCAACATTTGCCTTTTTATTACAGTGCATCCTTGCACTATAGTAATGATCATAACAATAATCCTACATTCAAAATATGTAAATCATTAATATAAATAATAACTAATAATGATGGCACATTACCATGAAATTTAATTCATGTTTGAGAGGAATGAGGATGTATTTCACTTTCAAGCTCTGACATATCGAGTTTAGTAGGAAAATTTTGATTCTGAGTTCTAATTCTCCGTTTTCCAAAGAGTATATAAAAATGTTTTACACAAATAAATTGTTACCAAAGGTTTAAATACGCAGTTCGCTGCTGAAGGATGTTTGCTGTTGCCAGGGGAAAGTTTGAAGTTACTATAAGTTTTTTGGTCCAGTTTTCGGCTTACCAATTTGAAAGCTCCCTCCGGAACAAATTAACGACTTCAATTTGATTCTAATTTGCTTTACTTCATAAATACCCTTGGTACCATGTATTATTGCAATTCATTGCTTTAATCTGTGCATTCAAGAACAACTGTTTAATGCTACTGTAATGGTACTGGACAACATTTTTGTACTTAAGATTGTATTCAAACTTCTGTTAAAATATACATCTATTAATTTTGCCGCTCCTGGTTTGTCTACTTTTTTACCTTTTACGAAATTTGATATTTTCGCTACACTTTTAAAATTAAATATTAAAGCCATATACGCTTTGGGATGCAAATCAAAACTCCGTTATAAGTGAAGAGGTGATTTTAGGTTTGTTTTGACCGTTGAAATCAGCTGTTGGATGTCTATATTTTGGGAAAAATCCTGTTTGGTGACAGTAAAGTGTGAATGATATATGCGCTAAAAGTCTGGGGGTCTCAAAGTGCTGAAGCTACCCGATTTATCCTGCGAGCTGACGGGAAGGAAAGAGAGGGAGATAGAATGCACAACCAGGATTTTTGATTCGAACCTACTCCCTCAGGTTGTACCTGTATTCCCTGATCTCATGTTTTTTATTTATTTTTTATTTTTGTAATTTTTATGCATACTTTGACATTGTTCTGATATCCAGCTTTTTGTGTTCGCTATCAATTTTAAAAGGAAGTTTGTGACAGAATTTCAATGCCTGATTTTCAGTGGCGGTAGCACAGGCAACTGTTTAAATGTTTTAGTGTTTCCGCATATTCCTGCAATATTGCTGGGAGAGATGGATGCTTACGAGAATGATACAGGGCTCAGAAATTGAGCCACGTTATTAGGAAGACCGAACGCCAATTTTCTCCACTGGTCGTTTTTCACGCCAAAGTTTCAAAGAGTTTGGTGTCCAGCAATAAATCCCACGATGTAAATGGTTCACGATATTCAATGCATTGTATCCCGCTCCTCTTGGATTTCTGATATTCCCTATTCGTTTTATTGACATATTCAACTTTGCCACTTGGGAAATCAGAAATCGACGAATCTTATCTTTGGTTTTGTTGGACAGTTTTCTCCCCCTCTCCACATAAATAGGTTTCTCTTACAGTAGCTGAAAACACTCTTTGAACATACAGTAGAATTTAAAAGTTTATTTACTAAATTTTTAACTTGGGATGAAATGAAAAATGCAAATTAGATATTTTTAGACAGGAAAATTTCATACAAGAGTCATTTACTTATTTTAAAGCTAAAGCACACCTATGGATAATTTAAAATACTCTATTACATTTTGTAACGTCATAACTATCTCAATATTAATATCTATTAAGGTGTTCAGATAATACCGCCACATTCACGTGGTATGTCTGTTATCACTAACATTGTGTTATTTTAGGGCGTTATCTGTTTTACTTGCATTATACAACTCTTGTTGTGTTTGCAAAAATGTCAACTTGTAATTTGCAAGTTATTCATTTAAAAATAGCGTTATGGTTATCTCGAAAACACACCACCATTAGCAACATTTCCCTGACTGAAAGGTTTATAAGCAGGTGAATTTAAATCGCTTATCTCGAATTTGTTGGATCTTTAGTTCTTATATAATACCGAAATTAGATCTATTGTAGTTCGAACATTTCTGATATTTCCGTTCAAAATGCTGAAATGTTGAATTCATTCATTTTATATTACAACTTGAATCTTCAAGAACTTGTAACTTTAAGAAAAGAATGTTGAAAGATTTTTAGCACTATTTACGGAAAACACTGGAGATCGTTATGTGTTGTGGCTATTTTCTGTTTTCTAACGAAGCGAGGTGCTCTTTCCTCACTTGTCAGTCTTAGATCTAGTTGCTCAAAACTTACAAAGTCGAGTTTAACCACCTTTTCATTGTATTTTCTTCTTTATCTCAACGTTCACCTATTTACCAACACAATTTCATATACGCAATAGGCCATTAAATTTGTTTTCTTTAACAACATTTAACTAGGTGGTTATTAAGTATATTATTGCATTTTATTGCATATATTGCATCTTAATAAAATATATATCAAGTTATCACTGTATCTAAAGACCGATGTTGTGGCTGGGACTACATTAGCTGACAAGCCATCGCTCACTGCCATCCAAGCTATACTAGAGAAGAGGTGATGGGATAACATACGTGTCGGCGATAGAAACACTGAGTGACTAGTGCGCTTAAAATGTTGCACTAACCCATGTCACGCAAGGAAATGTTGGAATTGCCTGCCGCATATTTCTGGAATCTGTTTGAAAAATGAACCATTGCCTTGCTTAATTCTGTGTGTTAATTAAATGGACGTTATCCTTTAGTTCGCCTTAAGTGTGTGATTACCACTAATTTATGAATCACATTACGGCTTGGAATTCTCTTCAGATAATCTCCTGACAGAACGAGCCCCTCTATACAGACATACAAATCATAAATGAGCACTCGTGGAATAGAATAAATAGTTAGAGCACATACTGTTTCGTATTCTTAGCAGACTTTACTGTAGGATTAGACACATGCGCTGTTTCTTTCACAATTCAAATGGGATGAGACTCGAGGCCAACGCAGCAACGCTTCTCCCGTTCCGACTGGCCTTTGCGATGTCTTATCGGTCGATGCAGCCCTCCATGGCTGCGTCGGTCTTTAGATAAATTTATGATTTTATATTTATAAGAGGATTATTGAAAGTATATAAGAATACAGTTTATGCACGTTCCTTCGGTTACCTATTAACAGTACTGGTCCCGGAATGCATTTCAAATATTAAACTCCCCAGGATAAGTCGCTCACACAGATATATTATGCTTTAATTGCTATCCTAATTTACTTCATAAATATAACATATTAGTTAGCTGGATTTTGTGAGCTAAGCATGGCTGCCCTAACCGACCGAGTTGGTCTCAAACCAAGGAGAACTGGTATGACTGAAGCAAACTGTTTACGTTTGTTGCAGTACGTTAGGGGAGAGAGAGAGAGAGAGAGAGAGAGAGAGAGAGAGAGAGAGAGAGAGAGAGAAAGAAGAAGGCGGTATGAAAGTCCTTTAAAGTGATGTTAGTCTTATGTTCAACACTCGTAAACTTGTGTTTATTTTCTACAGCTCTCTCTGCGTGAACGATATTGATGTATTTTACTTTTTTGCCAGTCAATAATTAATTCTAGATTACTTCATCATCCACCCCATCTGTAAGAAATTATTATTAAAAATACCTAGGCATATCTTCTATTACTTAAAGTCATATTGTCATAATACGCTGGAAAGTTTATAATTTGCTTCTTGTACGATTTTAATTTTTCATTTTTGTAATGTCTGAGTGTTTACTTTAAACACTCGGGAGTTTTTCTGATTCATATTTTAGAATCCAGTTATTGCTTGTGGTTCCAGAGGCGAGTGTGTGTGTATATATATTGTGGAAGTCTGTTCTTTTGAAATACAGTAATAGCACATAATCATAAAACGCTCAACGAAACACCACCAAACATACGGGAATCAAACAGAGATTTGGGGGAATATGTATCTACTTCTTAACTACAATGAAACATTACACTATTATTAAACTGGCACACTACTTTCTTTAGCATTTTTCAAATGAATAATCTGTGCTTATAAAGAATTTACAATGTTAGTTTCTTTTAGCTAGAACCCCAAGTATTTCGTTTTAAAAGGTAAATATTATACATGAAAATTAAGTCTTCCCTACCACAAGAAATCATCATGGACCTAATAATAATTACAGAAGAGAATATTAATTAAGTTCGTACATCTATAATTGCAAGTAATTGTGCTTAATAAACAGTATATCTTTCTGTTCATGAAGTAACGTAGGTAGAGTTAAACACTGGTACTTCAAGATATTCTTGTTTTAATATGGTTACAAAAATATTTCACTTCTTTAATGCATACAATTTCATTAAAATACGTAGCGTAGGTTACATTAAAGAAATATGTCATACTCGTCGTATGTTTGTAGGCTCCTGTGTTCTGTTTTTATACATTTTGAACCTACTGTTAGCATTTGGGGCTTAGGCAGTTAACCTTTATAGTGAAGTTCACGATTTCCTGTTCCGCAAGTGAACCAGCTGTCTCCTCTGCTTTCACCGGGTGCTTGCTGGGTCCCTTTTTAAACACATGCTCTTTCGTAACCAAGTTTATCTTTCTTTGTGTTGTGTATGAGGAACATCCTCGACATATAACTCACTTGTCTTAGTTTTATGGCGGAATGTTATTGCTTGACCCAGTCTTCAAACAACAGACGAGCCTTGTTTACGTCACTCTTTACTTTTGATGCCATTCGCTCCAGGCGATGATAATTTTAGACTTCTATTCTGCGTGGCAGCCACAGTAAAGCCATATCATCCAGCACGTGGCATAAAGTGCACTAGTTTCTGATTAGGTATTACCAACACTGAATTTCAGAATATTAATATGTGTGGAAATTCGCCTGAATCATTCCAAAACCTTCACTTTAAATTCTACATGTAGCCATCCGAACCTCTAGAGAGCTATCGTTTGTCTTTCAGAATCATCTCGCAGTGCTTTGCAGACCAAGTATATGTTTCGTTACTATGCCACGTTTAATCAAAGCAATTTGAAGCAATAGACCTATCAGCGAGTAACGAATATAAATACACAGATACTAATAAGAGCTCTATCCTAACAGATAATTGGTTACAGCAACTTTCTTGATCTAATAGCAACATAAAAATTGTCTAAGTAGCACTACATTATTCTTAAACTCCCTGGTAATTATAAATACAAGTTGAGTAAATAATACTTAGGATCCCTACATTGATAACATAACAAATCAAAAGTTAATCCCTTTTAAGGAAAATAACACTCGTCTATTATTTTAAAGGTATTAATACACAATCACAACGGTTTTAAATTATCTTCTCAAGTTTTTCATGATGCTGTGCCATCAGTTATTTGTACCACCCTCTTGCATTTTGATGAAGGATTTCACCTTGTTCGACATTCTGCCCGCGATGACAGAGACGTATAAATAGCTAATTCAGAGTCTCCATAATTCATGTTTCTATATCACCTAAAATTCTTACCCTGAGAATTGAGCAGACCATTCTGGTCCCGGAATATTGCGTCTAGACACACATCCTCTATTAGTACCATGACTTAACTATGCAGGTAAAGGAATTCAAGGCTAGGCGCTTCAACACAAGGAAGACCATATGCAGCAAAACATCTTGAAACGAGATCTGCTTTACTATTTGCTACTATTTATTCCCATCTTTGAATTTATATCTTCCTGTACGTTACCTGGTTATCTCCACTTATGTATTTATCGGGAATTAGGAAACAGACCGAAGCGTGATTCTTCTATGAAGAGAGCATGGTTCCATTGTTTCTGTTACATATAAACTTACACCTGGCACCTTCAGTACGTCGGTCCCGGTGGTGTATGATAACCACACTTTGCCTTCTAAACCCAAGATCACGGGTTCGATCCTGGCCAGGACCGATGGATATTTTCGGGCATAAAAATCCCAAGTATGGCTTCTTTCGGAAGGGAAGTAAAGCAAAGCCGTGGGTCCCGTGTCATATATTTACGGCACGAAAAAGAACTTCAAGCCTGAAAGAAGAGCCTCTGAGCAAAATTTGTTGGCCATTTCACGCCCTGATTTGAATGGGACTCTGATGACTTGAGATGTTAAAGAGCGTCCGTAAATAAAAAAAAAAAAAAAAAAAAAAAAAAAATCAACGTTCAGTACCTTAATGTTAAGTAATTTTTCTTGCAGTCAATTTGTAACAGTTTGAATTGAAACAGTTAAATTGTGTGCATTCTACTACAGGGCACTACTCAGGATGGCAGTAGTTCACCTTCTTATTCTCAAGGCCGGTGTAGTTCTTGATTTATCCGGATGTTATACTTCTGAACAGCCATATTCTTGATATCGCTTCCGCAACTTGGATTTAGCGCCTTTTCTTGTATTCATAGCACGAGCGACATCGCTTTGTTCGCCATTTCTAATTATTCCATTCACCATAAACATTTATATTCCCAGTTAATTGGCGCCATTCATTTATTAAGTTGATGCCTTACCTTTTATTTTAATATTTTAACACACAAAAGTGTCTACGCATTTAAAATGTAAAATGTCAATATGTAAAACAAGTGATAATAGTTGTTATAATGTAAGTGATAATGGCTGTTATGGTAATTAGGGCCTAGAAAAATGGACAATGTATCCATAGTTACTCTCTTTTTACCATTTTTTATAGATAGTTTCGTCCCATCCCACCGAGTTTCGAATATTATTCTTGCCGCTTTCGTATAAACAATAACTCACTGCCACGAGATACCTGATAATTCTCTAGCGTTGCCACCGCTCTTTTCGAGGAGTTGGACAGAAACTAAACATTTCCGTTTCTCAAATGATTATGTATATCTGAGGGTGGCTTAATGATTAAGTAAAAAACAAATCATTAAAATATTTACTTTCATTTTCACATCTCATCTCTGTAAGCACTAAAGAGTACTGAAAGAGATCACAAAAATGTGACAACGTTGTTTTCTTGAGCAACTCTGATAAACTTCATTCCTCACGAGTATCATATTAACATAACATATTTAAGCTGTTGGTTATAGAACAGGCCTATATGATAATATGTGTCTTACAACTTCTCCACATAATACTGTTAATAACTTTCGTTTTTCCCTATAAAAGTTCGAGTCCAACCTGAATCATTCACACACAATATGTAACTATTCAGCTATTTTGCTTTACTCTTGCCGAACATCAGACACTAATCCTAGAACTCCAAAGTATTTCAAGAAACTGTAGACTTCAAGTGTCTCTCCAAAGGAATAATGGAAGACGCAGTTCAGAAAGTCACTGTTGTACCAGTGGGTCCATATAAAAACATTTGTCAGAAGACTGTGCATGACAATAGAACATTTGGAAAAGTGATTATAATTAGTTGTGCATCCTCTTTCACTGCAACACAAAAGCTTAAAAGGGGAACATTGACTTCCAGTGCTTTTGCATTCATTCTGACGTTCTAAAATGAATTTTAATTTAATGTTTGTTTCAGAAGTGAAATGGTTAATTTAGTTCCAATTTGACTAGCTGTAACAGTTTATTTTCTAACAAAAAAAAATAAATATTTTATTTTACATACGTATAGTTGTTTCATTGCATATTTATCTACATATTTACCCAATTTTAGTTATAATATAATAATATAATTAATATCCAAATGATATTACTTAAAATGCTAGATATCTGTGTTGGCCAGGTGGTAAACGTACTTGCCTCGTAAACCCAAGATCGTGGGTTCACTCCCGGCCAGGATCGATGGATTTTTTCGGGCGTAAAAAACCTAAGTATGGCTCCCTTCGGAAGAGAAGTAAAGCCGTGGGTCCTGTGTCGTACATTTACGGCACGCGATAAAAAACTTCAAGATTTAAAGAAGAGGCTTCTGAGCGAAATTTATTAGACGCTCACGCCTTGAATTGAATGAGAAGCTGATGATCTGAGATGTGAAAGATCGTCCGTAAATAAACCAAATAAATAAATATATGACAGTTCCATTCATTTCACGGTGTGAAACGACGATAAATTTTGTTCAGACTTCTTTCATGCTTGAGGTTCTTTTACGTACCGTAAATCTATGACCTTACTTCCCCTCCGAAGGAAGCCACGTGTAAGATTTTTTTGGCCTAAAATCGATCGACTCTGGTCGGGTTTGACCCCGCGACCTCGGGCCTACGAGGCAAGCATGGTCACCACTAGACCACGAGGATCTACTCTCTCAATTTTGTTGATTATATACTTACCATAGTTAGTTAGTTTTTGTAATGTGTATCATTGAGGACAGAATTGTGAATTTCCG
Source organism: Metallyticus violacea (assembly GCA_030762175.1). Lineage (NCBI taxonomy): Eukaryota > Metazoa > Arthropoda > Insecta > Mantodea > Metallyticidae > Metallyticus > Metallyticus violacea. Next base: position 302,392,233 of record CM060846.1, read on the forward strand.
TGTAACAGTAGAAGATTAGTGTATAAAACATGTGAATACGAATTATTTAGTCAAAGTATTAATTATGTTCATACTTTGTGGTTAAATTTAAGATGATGTCACACAGTAAAAAATCTGTAATTTCCACTTCATTTTGACAAACTTAAGACAACAAATTATCAAATGAATGAGTTTTTGTATTTTTATCTGTGTTCACATATAAATTTGTTTTCATGGAACGTTTATGAGTGTACTCGGATTTGTTAGCTAATTGCTTTGGTACCGATTTATCACTTTATGTGATATTGAACTACCCCAAACACCATCAATTAGATGCTATACATAAAACATGATGTATATCTGCCTCACAAACGGGATTGGGTAAGTGGAGTAAGGCTCATGTAGGAATAAACGAACTACTACTGTTTAACACCGGTTGTAGCTACTGAGGCGTCACAGGCGGTGGACACTGGTGATACATGAAATGAAATGAAATAATAAATTGGGTTTTCTTTTCTTTTCCTTTTCTTTCTTTCTTTCTTTCTTTCTTTTTCTTTTTCTTTTTTTTTTAAGGAAACGTTTAGTTTATACCTTCTGGCATTTGCCATTGTTGAGTACTGAGGAATACCTGGAAAAATAACCAGTCAGAGAGGACAGACGTGGTGGGAATCGAACCCCAGACATCTCGCCCACGAGTTCGCGCCTTAAGGAACACTGGTAGTGAGTTTTACGTCAAAATCGGTCATATAAATAATGTGTCCCCTCTGCTACCCATGGCAGTAAACAACTATTTTTCTGCTATAGGATGGACCTATGTGAGAATTCGAGTCAAATGTGAATCATTCGCAAACACAATATGTAAATATTGAGCTATCTTGTCTTAATTAATGCGACCGCCACGGGTGGCCGAGGTCGTTAAGGCACGGACTCGTGAGCGGGAGATCTGCGGTTCGAATCCCGCCAGGACCGTCCTCCCTGACTGGGGTTTTTTCCAGGTTTTCCTCAGTCTTCATAACTGGCAAATGCCGGGGAGGTACCTAAACTTAGGCCTGGAACGCTTCCTTCCTTAAAAAAAAATATCCTTTCCCAATTTATCATTTCATTTCACGTATCACCAGTGTCCACCGCCTGTGATGCCTCAGTAGTAAAAACGGGCGTTAAACACTACTACTCTTAATTAATGCCTTACATATTTTAACATCAGATATTAATCCGAGAACTACGAAATATATTTTATCTTCACCCCTTCGGCCGTCCGTCCTTTCATTCATCTATTCATCCAAAACGAATATAAGTTGAGGGTCTACTCTTTAGAAAGTAAAAGATCTAGAGAACTGGGGCTATTGAAGGCGTTATGTGAAAGTAGCTAATTAAATTAGGAAGGGAAACTAAGCTTGGGATTTACCCGCGGCTCCTTGCTACTCGCGGAGAATTATTATATGCTGACCTCAGAATTTGAATATTTGCCAAGCAGCCTCTATTATCACAAACTCTAACGGATACTCTTAATATTCTCCTTATCCCCATTCTTTCTTTTCCCCTGTAGCTCACTCTTTGCCAAGAGTATTTTGCCCCGTTCTTGCGGTATAAATGCTATGCAGTTCATTAAATAGTGTGTCCATTTCAAATAACGAGAAATGCAATCAAATATAAGACATTTGCTGCAGCACATGATAAAAGGCGGGCTCCTGACAACCATTGACTGCTCTAAATTATTTTGCTAATAATTTGCCACATGTCGTGCATAGATTGTTATTCCTGATCTATATCTTGAAATTTATTTGAGCGAATAAAACTTTGATTTATTTTTATTGCATATATGGTTCATTTAAAATGGGTATCAATGCTTCTCTGTTGTGTTCAACGTTTCGATTTCACAAGCTATTGCTGTATGGATATGAATATATAAAACTTTCACATTAATTTATTTGCAATTTTTCCTGTTGACACTTATTCAAATGCACCTAATAGTTAGTGCGCACAAAATATATTAAAAATGCAGTCTCATAACAATAAGATATGTATCAAAATGTTATAGATGCATACTTACTGTCTAACTTGCAGCGTAATCTGTTCCCTACAGTGCAGGTTTAGGTTCTTTAAGGTGTTGTTTATGCCACTTGGAAGATTCAGAAATTTCAATACGGAAAAGGCGCATAGCATGTCGAGATGGAAAGTAAACATAAAATACGTTCATATACAGGGTGTTCATGAGCGAATATATACAATTTGCTCGGCAGTAACTGCATGGAAAATTCCTTCAAAAGTGATATTTCGATTTAGGGCCTGTAACCTAGCCCTTAGATTTCCTGAATTCTTTCTTGGGACCCGTATTGTAGAATTTAATTTTCTCAAAAGCGCATGACGGCATTATCATTATTAAGAATTATTTACATTAATCCAATCCAAAGAATTCACTGTAATACGGCCTGTATTGACATGGGAGGCGAATAGTTTTGACATCTACTATATATTGAAGCGTATTAATGATTGTTTTGTTTTGTCCGTGAAGTATTGATAACGGATATGTTATTTATATTTTAAACCATTAGTGAAATCATATTAATTGTGATTGCTTGATAACATGAGTATTTGTTAATGTTTCAAATAAGATGATTCATGTACGACATTATTCTTCAACTTTATTTAGTTGCTAGTTTCCTTTACTGACTGCCTCTCCTACCGACACATGTCCATAGTTACGTAATAATGTCCGTCTTTATCATTCATTTTAAAACCATAGCCATATGTATGTAATTGTTTGTTCCTTTTTGCTATAGCACACGTTTTACGGCAATAGTAACGCACCTCCTACGTAGACATACCTTTTATATGTGCGATGTAAGGGATACCATTTCTGTAGCATCGCATACTTGCAGTGCTTTTATTTATTATTTTTTTTTCTGTTTTTATATCCCTATTCTCCATTCAAGACTTCAGGAGCACTTGAAATGCATACAATTCTACAGTGTACTGCATTCGATCTTATACGCTAAGATAGCGATTTTCACTCGTGAGCATTTACTTGTTTTGCAGATGATGTCAGAGGAGCGTCATTGAAAGTTTTGGGTCTGAAGATAGCGTGATCCGTTCAATCTTCTGTATAACATACTAGCATAGCCGCGGCTGAGTTGATATAGTGGGTAAGAGTGCAACAAGTTTACTATTCTATTACTGGTTCATGCCCCAGCTCGAAAGTTATTATTTTTAATATTTTCTTTAGACACATCAAGTATTCTGCCAATTTTTTAAAGTAGGGTTTGTAAATGATCTGTTACCGCTGCTTTTCAAAGTGATGTTCTAGCGCCTAAGATGTTCTCAAAGAAGCAGCAGCTAATGGTTTACTGAGAGAAGAGTTACCTTTATAGAGCATAATGTAATACACCAGAAAGAATTGTAATATATTTAATCGTACCATGTAGCAGACCAGAGTGAAAGTTCGGTGCTTTTGATTTACCTTAGAACGTTACCGTGTTTCTGCAGCAACGCTAAGCTACACTATCCATATAAATTCTGCAGTTCGTTGCCGGTACCTTTGAGGATTTTAAAAAGCTGATTACCGTCGGCTTGTACCGGAAGAAATATAGAAACTGCTTGCTGTTCAACCCGATACGTGGAGTAAGTACGTCGCAAAAGCCTATTTGGAACTAGTAAATCATGTTATGTTTAATAATATTGCTTCTATTAAAGAGAATTCCTCGCAATATACAACGCGCTGGGATATGCCAAGATGCTTCCAGCATCTGTTTGCAATGACGATCTTTTCTTTCATAACTGTCTGCAAGAAGGTCTCGGATGAACGTCAACGGATAACGCAGTGATAGTTTGGGATCAGGGACAGTGCAGGCGAGTGTAGTGGTAACCATACTTGCCATCTAAATTCAAGGTCGCGGGTTCAAATCTGACCAGGATCGATGGAGTTTTTCGGGCGTAAAATCCTAAGTATGGCTTCCTTCGGAAGGGAAGTAAAGCCGTGGGTCGTGTTGTACATTTACGGCACGAAAAAGAACCTAAAGCCTGAAAGAACAGGCCTCCGAGTAAAATTTATCGGCAGTTTCAGGTCCTGAATTGAATGGGACGCTAATGACCTGAGATGTTAAAGAGCGTCCGTAAACTAAACAAATCAACAAGTGCAAGCGAAAACTGTTACTGTAACTCTCTCCTGTGAACGTTCCTCCAACCTCTCTTTGAGACTGTACCTTAGCGACTTAGTCTTCTAGAGTAAATGTTCCGTTTCTTTCCCTAGGTATCACGGATGATACTGTTTCAACATAGTTTACGATCGTTGTTGAATCACAAACAGCATTGCAATATTTTGTTCTCACCATAACGTTTTAATTTAGTAAAAGTTTTTTGCATTATTTTAGTGAACTAGTGGCTTATAGAAACCTTTGCAGTTGAATATGGAAATACAGAAATGCAACACTAAGCACCAGAGTTGATTGAAAGCAGTAAGACGCGATTTCAGGTTTTTACACTAGCAATGAGCTATGGACTACAAGAGATGTAAGTACATCTATCCGTCCGTCGGTTCGTTTAATATATTTTATGTTTGTGTATTTAAGTAAGCATTTTCAATAATAGTAGTAAGCATAAAAGTATACTTTCTGTCTATTGTTTATGCTTTTAATTCCTAAAATAAAAGTTACAAAGAGAGAACGTAGGCTTTCACGGCCGGAGTCATAGATGTTAGTGCGATTTTCTTCCAGGCTCGGGCTGTTATGTCGTGATCTGTTGGAGGTGAACCAACCGATCGACCGCCGCTCGTCCCGGACTAATCAGTGGAGAGCTCTGGTACAATAAATATAGCGACACCAACGGTCCACGCTTCAGACGCAGTAAATCAATGGAGGAAGCTACGTCCATGCCACTGAAGATGTCCGCCGTAGTTGTGGACGAAACATCTGGGAAGTTTATCTCCAGCAGACCATGGCATAACAGCCCGGAAGAAAATTGCACTGACATCCAAAAGTGACAAAGTTTAAAACAACAGTGTTATCAGATAAACGAAAACACGTTTTAATTACGTTATTTGCAATGAACTGAGCTACGCGGTACTGCACGATGTTCAGTGAAAGTATAGCTGCTACAAACTGTGATAACAGCGTTATCGAGAACTAGTAATTAAAATAAATGAAGGATTGGGAGAATTTTAATGACCACACTTGAATAACACTTCTTCCATTTAAATCCTAATTTTCTTATTTGGAGTCATAAGGTACTCACTTCCATATCTAAATTTTCTCTTTCTGTAAGGGCATTATTGAACTTGCTTATGATAGGTACGGACTTGCTAACAAAATATAATGCAGGAATTAAATCTTGTATTTGACCCTCTTAAATTAATATCTTTATTCTTTTCTTTCTTTCGGTCGATTTTCCTTTAGATATAGTAAAATCTAAACCTCCCTTAGTTTTGATATCATTCTTGCCTTGTTTCAACACTTTTGTTGTCAAACTTTTTGACACAGCTGTAGCCAATCCAAATGAATCAATAACACTATATCACAGTCCATGTTTTCCTCATATCCATTAAATATTGCTTAACGTTGTACACATTTTCCATTTTCACGATCCTGCTTACTCTTAAAACGTTCCACTGTATCACTGGATTTCCGTGGAGTAATTTCTTTAAATGTCCAGGTAAGGACCATTGAAAATGATGAAATAATTCAAAGTGCAATAAAAAGTTAATTAATTACAAATGAAATCTTTACATGTACAAGATTATACAAAAGATCGCCGTATTTATAACGGCAAGCTCTTACTATGTCAGTATGTGACAGATAGTAATGGTCAACTAATTGCACAGAAACAAAACTTAAAGCGTTTCGTTTCCTTAGAAATTGCATCTTGTTTTGGGTAAGGTTAAGGAGGATCATCTAATATTTTATTTCTTGTCGGCGAGACATGAGTGGAAACAGTCTATTCTCAGAGCCCAAGACTGAAGGTCAACTAAAGGGCTTATTGATAGCCTAAACAGTTGACCATCAGAAGCAGCTCAAGAGGACAAAAGGCCACGTGTTCCGGTACCCTCTTAACTTTATACGATGCTGTCTGTATTCTGTACATTGTGAATTAGCAGTTCTGGAATTATTTAAAAACAAAGAAAAGTTATATATATATATATATATATATATATATATATATATATATATATGAGAAACTTACTTTCCGTCTCTGAGAAAGAAGCACCTCCCACCTTACAGCGTCAGCGAATCATGGAAACCATGACATCATAGGTTATTCTATGCGCCAGAAAAATTGCTCAGTAGCATATTTCCGTTTCATACCACTGTAGTTTGCAATTGGCCGGACATCGTCAGGTATCATAAAGATTCAGCCTAATTCATGTAATACGTATTAATTGATGGAGTGATTACAATAGTAAAATGGACAAATGTGGATTAGAATGTAGCCGTAAGTAAAATTACTTTTTAAAATGTCTGTAACTTCTTGAAATATAAATAACAACCCTCAGAACTTTGACCTTTAATTTTCTCAGCTTGAATTAACTTTCAAGTGTGCAGGATTTATATTTGAAATGTTAATATTAAGTGCCAAATTTCCAAGAAAGAGTACATTTTTTGTTTATATATAATGTTGCATGTTGTTTATATCTTGTTCTTTGCCTCTCCCTTTGACTTTCAGTTCGTTCCCTGTAGCAACCAGGGAATTCAGTTATGCCGCCATTGCAAGAAAGCAATTCAACTTGCGGAAAGATTAATTGGATTGCCTAAGCTGTGGAGAAGAGTCTCTCCCCTTTTCAAATTCTGTTTCATCTCCGTTTCGTGCTTGCTGTGACACATCAGAATAGCTCAAGTCGACCCTCCAACTCTCAACTTCAGGGTGGTCTTTCTCCTTATGCTGAATATGATCGTAAAGCTGATTCTCCAATCTATACCTATGTTATGAAACTTCTACAAGATATACAAGTAATAGCAAATACAGTGTGTAATGATTTGCTAAGCATGCAGAATGGGCAGAAAACATCAATTAAACATTTATTTAATAATAATAATAATAATAATAATAATAATAATAATTATTATTATTATTATTATTATTATTATTATTGTTGTTGTTGTTGTTGTTGTTGTTGTTGTTAATATATGTAGTTACATTAGATCGGAACTTCTTAAGCCTCATTGAACGCTAACAAGGCATTGAAATGTCATTTTATGTTTAGTATGTTGGTATTACTGGCACTTAAGTAGTTATTTTAATGAATATAGTGCGTGTACTAATGCAGGTTTCTGCTTTTGAGTATACGAAAATATCGAGTTATCCAAATATTTGACGACCAACGCAACTGCGGGGAAATGCATTCGCCAATATCCCATAGCCAACGGCCAGCCGGGCTACACTAGAGTCGGTTTTAGAAACACTAGTGTGGCAGCTTAATAAATTCAAATGCACTTAAACGTTATAAAGTTAGAACTGCCGGCATTTCATTTTCTACTCGTTATGTTGATATTGCCTATTATCCTTCTTAATTTTCTTTGGAAAATTAAATTTACTACCAATTTGTGAATGTCATTGCAAGCATAATACAAATCTCATAATGAAGACCTGAAGTCGTGATACGTTTGAACCGAAAGTTTACACCAAATTTCAAGTCCTAATATATGATGATATGGGAACAAAGCGCACAGGTATTACTTAAATAGTCCTGGGCTCTTTGATTATGTTTCAAAGAAGGCAAATAGAAATATATATATATCAAGTTTAAGACCCCAAAAGTACGAAAAAAGTCATGCAGGCATCTTTGTGTATTATCATATGGTTGAAAAAGCAAGTAACTAATGATTAATACAGTTGTGTATTGAACAAAATAAATTGTTTGTAACAATGCAAATATTTCTTGTAAGGCATGGAAGCAATGTCGCTAATTAATTTCAATAAACCCTTTAAAAGCGTGATTTTCTAAGAGTGATACACGCAAACATATAAACCAGTGTAGAAATATGTTTTTTAAAATATTAGTGTTTTCACAACAGCATTTACCTTGACTTATATATGTGCTTAGCAAATACTATGCATTTGTTTCATATGTCCTTGGGGGTCTTCCAGTTCTATTTCCTTTCATAATTGAATAACGTTTAAAAGATTTTATAAAATTTTTAAATGAACTTTAGCATCCTCTACTGTTCTTTAGATACAATGTAACTGATGTAATGCCAAGGTTGATGTTTGGATTCGTTATGTTGTTGTGAGAGGCATCCTTTCCTTACTAGAATCACTCCAGAGAGTATTTTATGACACTGAAGAATATTATGAAAGCGTTTCTGTTTCATCTTTCACAACATTCCCAAATTTAAAAATATGAGTCCACGCCATTTTAAACAGCTAACAGAACACATTGTCGGTCCTGGTGGTGTAGTTGTTACCATACTGCCCTACTAAACCCAAGATCGCGGGTTCGAACCCGGCCAGGACCGATGGATTTTTCCGGGCGTAAAAATCGTAAGTATGGCTTCCTTTGGAAGAGAAGTAAAGCCGTGGGTCCCGTGTCGTACATTTACGGCACGAAAAAGAACCTCAAGCCTGAAAGAGAGGCCTGTGAGCAAAATTTGTCGGCCCTTTCACGCCCTGAGTTGAATGGGACGCTGATGACTTGAGCTGTTAAAGAGCGTTCATAAATAAACCAATCCAAAAAAAACAGAACACATTAGTGGGAAACCTATCCTTTACTCGGATATTTATGGACATACGGTATATTCATTTCGCTCATGCTTTGATTTATTTGCAAAAAAAAAAAAAAAAAAAAAAAAAACCTTAGACCAATAAGCACACATCCCGTGTCGGTGTTGTCTAGTTCATTGTTAGCAAGTTTAGGAGTGGTTTCCTTAGAGCCAAGCCCCTTCGTACCAGCTTATTTTTACTGTTGCAACAGATGTAGTTTATTGGTTAATTTGTACAAGTTCTGCAGGTATTTGTGGTGCAGCTTTAGATATGTTCATATTGCTAGTAGTTCTAATGAATTTGTTATCAATTTTTGTAGATTTACCAGGCTGTTCTAGTCATGGTAAATTTTGATTGCTACCAGTATAAGTGTGGTGGACAAAGTGTATTGTATGGATGCAGGATATGTTTGTTACTTGAGCCTAGCTCAGTGCCTTCGCCCCCTTCGGGAGGAAGGGTTGGGACAGGCGACGCGGGCGGCAAGGATCTACGAGCGTGGCTGCCTGCACGCAGATATGGTCCCTAACATGTATCTCGATAGGACATCCTAAAGCCGGCGGGGCCCCGTTTGAGACGAAGCAGAAACCTTTCCAAAGTGCAAGGCACTTCATACCGCGCCAGCGCATCTCGCCCTGTAACAGAACCAAGGGAACGAAGTGGAGCGGGCGAAAAGAAAATTCGTGCAATATAAACATTCATCGTAGCATTTTCCTAAGTGTAGGGGGAAACTACTAAAAAAACCAAGGTCAGAAACGCCGACCAAACACGAGTCGAACTCGGAACCTCCCCAATGCCTGAGCCCCGATCGTTAGATTTTCAAAATTTTCTGGCAATCTGACGACTCGATAAATCTACAACCGCAGCATGTTTTACAAGTGATATTTCTATCGTTATCGTTTTAAGTATCATGAATAAATGGAACTACGTACAACAATACGACCTTGATTCACTCTGTGAGGTTGATATTATCCGCATCAAACTTTCTTCAAAGGCTAAACTTCTGTAGCGATTCACAGGCGTAGAATTAGTTGCTCCGTGCTACTAAATACTTCCCTCTATAGCTCGTCAGATCAGAAAATGAATTTTCAATTTTAGCTCGAACTGTTTCCCTTTTATCAACAGTTTTATCATATACGTCTGCATAAAAAAAAGAACAAAACAACTGCAATTTGTAGATAGCCATGTTTGTCGCATCTTATGTGGAAAGAAAACACGACCCTGTTCCCCAAAAGTATGGGCCTAATTTATTACAAGTGCTTAGTACAATTTCTTGTAAAGCATGGTCCTGTAACTTTCTGTTCCACGAAAGAAGTACAGCACTTTTAAGTATTAGTAAAAAGTTTCAAGTAACGTCATAAGAGCAAAAAACTGTTGTTTGCCAAAGTCTCCTTGAATTAGGTTATGTTCACTTCTTGGTAATAAATTCACATTATTTAATATACAGAGCGAATTATTGTCATTCCTGCTAAATGCGTCTTACTTTTCTCAGACTTAATGATGATTTCAATATTTTATTATGGCAACAAAATTCGCTGCAGCGCTGCGTCTAGATTTTCTCTCAAACTTAACTAAATAAAAGATTCATTTCTATAGGAGATTGCAAAAACAATAGCTACGTAACCGTGTTATTGTTGCATTTATTCATATTCAAGCATAATAATCCACTTTGAGACAGCGGTGGCATATGGCTACATTTCCTAGCATCAATTACAATAGAATCGGCATGTCCGATTGTTCTCGGTCATTTAATTTATTAGTCTATTTATATGTATGTATTTATTTATCTTACTTATCACTTTCTCATCATAAGCAAAAAAAAAAAAAAAAAAAAAAAACTGGGAAAATTTGTCAAAAGAGATTATTTTAAAAGGGAATGAAGAAACGAAAAGAGAATATTTTTGTAGCATGTAGCAACAACCTAAAAACATAAAACTAAGATGCTGAACGGAAATATGCCTTGAAATAGGAAACGGGAATATCAGTCATAAGCCGTATTTTAATTGCACTTAACTTTTTTAATATATGCAAATACTGCATTATTCTTTCTATATACATATTCCTAAGTCCATCATCATCATCATCGTCATCATCATATTCGTTAATACTTCGCACACTTAGGTCAACTGACTCCTAAAATTATTAAAAGAAGTATTACATTTTGCGCTAGTATTTTTAGTTATGAATATTTCTATACTTGTAGAGGAATTTACATAAATTATTTGCGCCTGATTAATAGTAATATTTCTGTGGAACAGAACAACAAGTTCATTTGTATGGAGTTGTAAAGTACAAGTATACCAGAAACCTTTGTGGATTAGGATTTTACTAATAAGTAGAAGTTACAAGTCCGTACAATTGTAATGTATTAGATACTTTTTTGGAACAGTGATCAGATCACATTTATTCCTAAAATATACTGTAACTGAATGTCTCGCACCATTTGAGACTTTTTAAAAATATTGTTTAACGCTCATTTTAACTATTGGGGTATTGCAGACGGTAACGCTGATGATACATGAAATGAAATGATAAATTGGAAAAGGATTTTTTAATGGAAGGAACCGTTCCAGGACTAAGTTTTAGGTCCCTCCCCGGATTTTATGAGGACTGAAGAAAAACCGGGTAAAACCTCAGTCAGGGAGAACGGTCCTTGTAGTAATCGAACCTCAGAGTGCGCACCTTAACGACCTCGGCCACCCGTGGCGGTACACCATAAGATGACACCATGCGGCACTGCCTGGCTCATTCTTGCTACTTCTCTCTTTCTTGCAAGACCCAACGACGTGACTACACTGAGGCGATTTGACGCGGAAAATATAACAGGTAACAGCACGGATGACTATGTTACATAGTATAGTATAAACCTTTGACCCAGCCAATGAAGCACACGGTTCTAGGTTTCAAGAGTTTGCTTCTCTAGCGCAGATACATCACTGTTTGGCAAAAACAACGAAGTGCGAGATAACATTTAAAATAATATGCTAATTATTTAGTAGTTAAGCCCAATTAGTTGCTCATAAAAGTAAATTTCGATATAAATGTCGATTTCATGTAAGTGAGCGGGCACATTGAGCGGGCACAGTGGTAGTGTTTCTGAATTATGGAGCATGCAAGGGTACCACCAAGAAATAAAGGACACACCCACATCATTCGCCGGGTCTAGCACGTGTGATTTTTGACGTTTTCCTCGAGTCGTTAAAGACCATCTCAAAATGCTACGGAGTGAGCATTGTTTTTCTGATATACTGAACTATGTCAAAAGTAGATTAAAGCGTTACCACTGTAACCTTTTACTATACAGCTATTAAACGAAATTGGTAGTTATATTCCCTGACTGTTTCAATGAATTTTGTGTTGTATTTGCTAAATGTACTCCAGTATAAATAATTTTACATATTGAATGTAGCCCCAGAATATGTTACTGCAGCGTAATGCAACAATCGACACATTTAATAACTTCCTACTTGCTGCAAAGAGCAGCATGAGGAAATATATTTAGCCGTTTCCAAAAATATGTCTCAATTCAAAAAAAAAAAAAAAAAGTATTTTCAAGTACAATCCTCCTGCTGCAGTGGATTGAGCATCGGAAAAAATTGCAGCTTCACTATCCGTAAAAATGAAAAAGCACAAGGGTCCAAGTGTAGAACACAGACTGAAGTGTTGATATTCTGTTAAGTGTTTTGGTGCTGTGTGAAGAATTTCATTTTTGATGTTACATGCAGCTGTTGAGATCTGTGAAAGACAAAGTCACCGTTTACTTTGCGCATGACGCTCCTCGAATGCAGCGAAATTTACGGAATAATTGATAAATTGACGTTTTGCTCTCTACAGTAGTCCAGTCTTTCATCTTCATTGAACTTTACCAACTTAAATGGGTACTTGTCAACTGAGACTGCTTTTTAGCAGCGAATGACAGGTGTAGCTGTGTTTGTGTTGTAATTGCCATCTCAGCTCTGAAAGGGAATGTTCTCCAAACGTGTCTGTCATAGATTGCAATATTTGGGCTTTAAACTCTTTTTGAGTGCATACAAAATTACAGCTCTGAACGATGCGAAGAAACATTTCATTTAAAATCGAACAGCAATTTGCAGTCAGTACAAGAGCTGTACTCTTGGGTTTGAATGGGAGGTTTGGGGCTGAGGATACTTCGGTACCTTGGCCTTGCTCACGGCTGACCATTTGTGCCTACGCTCCGAATGAGGACACCTATGTACTGGCGATGACTGCGTATGCATATACGGAGTCCCTGTATACCGTGCGATAAGTTAGGTTTTCTCCCAGAGTGTTTTGTGTGTGGTCGAGCGCGCCGCTCGTTATCCGCTTAGCCGGCCTCCCGGGTCTCGGTGATTAGCGGGAGTGTAAAACGATCAAACAAACCAACCATACAACAATACACAAACCAATTTAAGAGCTTCATTACTTACCAAATGAAACTGTCCGCCTTCATTCTCCACACATTTTAGGACATAGTTCCTACTCGCCGTAGTTCGTTTTGAGAAATTCTGAAAATTTTCTGACGAATATTATTCTTGAGTTATTTTATTATGTGCGGATTCGTCTTGTATAAGGCGTTTTTTAATTTACAGCAGAGATAGTAATCGTGGGCAGTTATATTGGGGGAACGAAGGGGGCACAAATCCCAGCTAATATCTGTGCCTTGTGGAAATACATTGTGAATTGCTCCTGTGGAATTATTAGTAGTGTGAGCAGGGCAGGGTCCTGTTGAAAAAATGCATGATCATGCTCCCTGTCGATTAATTCTCTGAAAAAGGGGTTGGTATGGCATTCACATAAGTAACTTTGTAAACTGTGTCCTCAAAAAAATTATTCCTATGATTCTCTCATCACCGAGTTAACACACATGAATCGTGCATAAAAACACGTTTTGCCCTTGTAAACACACGAGGCAAAATGTAAAATATACTGTGGAATTAAGAAACGAACAACACAACACACACCCGGAAACAACTGCGCTAAGACTGCGACAGTCAGCAGGATCAACTGGTACCGTCACGGATAGCCGAGGTCATTAAGGCGCAGACTCGTGAGTGGGAGGCCTGGGGTTCAGTTCCCACCAGGACCGCCCTCCCTGACTGAGGTTTTTTCCAGGTTTTCATAAGTCCTGATAAATGGCAAATGCCAAGAAGGTACCCTAAACTTAGACCTGCAACGCGCCCTTCCTAAAAAATGTTCCTTTCTCAATTTATCATTTCATTTCATGTATCATCAATTTCCACGGCCTGTGGTGTCTCAGTAGTAGCAACGGGCGTTAAGTTAAACACTATAAAAAGAATAAGTAGTAAGCTATTCCCTCCACAGCGAGGCAAAAGAGCGGGGGCTCGCTCATAGGAAAATCAAAAGCATCACTGATCGCACGGTAGGCTTGCATAACAGACACTGTTCCAAGCGCAGGCAACCACCATACCTTACCGACCCACTTCGCTTTGGCACTTAGACTTTGTAATAGAACGAACGGAATGAAATTATATGAAATAGAAGCTCTACCACAGCATTTGCATAAGGGCCATGGGAAAACACAAAAGTAAGGATGGCCGTACCCATGGAATTTGAACCCAGGAACTCCCGATTGCAAATCGACCCTAACTACCTCAGCCAACATTTTTTTTCATTGCAATAATTAGGAGCTATATGTTTCTGACTCGGGCGCCTGAGATTACATTTTAAGTGTAATATAACATAAAATGTACACAAGTACACATTTTCAAATATAGCATACAAGTAGACAAAAGTTTTATGTGGGAGAAAAAAAAACTTGACAGTATTCATCCGTTCACAAGTTTGTATGGAAGTATAATCACAGTGTGTAAGTTTAAAAATAATTATTGGTACATATTTTATGCCTTGTAGCAGAAACTCATTAGGAGCCTTCTCAGGAGGCTATGATCCGGAAGGTAAGAAGACAACACTGCAATCTTAGCAAATATAAACCAGGCCTGCCACCATCTCGTGTTTATTTCTTCCATCATGTGCCCAAGGTTGACCTTACAAACTAAAGCGTATTGAAATAATGTGTAAAGAATGAGCAACGGCACATTATAATGTTGCAACGTTTGTCCGCATCCTTCCGATTGTGTCATATAGTTGTAAAGCTTAGTGGTGTTATAAAACTGCAGAATTTTGTCATGGAATATATTTATACAGTGTATCACGGGAGAATACTCTTTAACAGATTAAAGCCTGCAATAATATTGTAACAATTTATCAGATACACTCCTCAAATATAAAATTGAACAGAAAATTCACCTCAATACACGCAATAAAGAATAACTGCAACAAAGAATTATTATAACTTAAGAGAAAGTATGCCAAATGGATTCTATGGTTTTATTTACAATAAGAAAGAATTCTTTATTTCCTCCCTTCAAAAACAATATCCAGTGTTTAAGAATGGTTTAATACAGAATTACCCATAATAAACTAACAAGGAAATCCTAGGATCACTGGCACAATAAGCAAAGAATATGACGGCTGCTAAACAAATATATTTTCAAATAAGGACACCGCAGAAGAACTGCCTCACTGCCCAAGGTGATTCGCACTGACCCTAGCCTAAAGGCGAAAGAATGTTTAAACAAAGAAACCTAACGACGAACTCTCCAATGAAAGTGTTGCCAGCCAGGAAGACAATCATATCGAAGAAATGGCACCGCGTGCTGTAAATAAGCACCGCTATTTATTCTAAAAAATTGGCGATAGACACCCTTGCTTAAAAAGTTGCAGAGATGTGTGTCATAACAGGGAAAGAGCAGGGGAAATGGAAAATGAATGGCGGATTACATGACGTAACATATGCAGCAATATTTCGCGGAAATAAAAACATTTTATCGCGATGAAAAGCTGCTTTATAGCCAAACTCGTGAAGAAGTCATAAGGGCAGATCAGAGTTCTCAGGTTACAATACCCCTATCTCTGCAACAACCCGGTTCTCGAACAAACAAACTTTAATAATAAGCTAATACGGTAATAGAATTCCACTTTCTTCAGCGCGGCCTTCCATATTTTTATTTTATTGTGCAAATTTATGTAGGCATTCATGCCAGCTGACATACTCCTCACAAAGTGGGTCACCCTTATGAAATACTAAACATCGGTTTTCTTGTTGAGTAAACTTGGATAAAGCAATCCCTAAGTGTTAGGTAGAAGCTGTGTAATAGACACCTTCAACGTGTCTAGACCTAACAATGTGAGGAGATAGGCAAAACTTCAAAACTCCACTGGCAGGAACTTTGTACAGTTGACTTTTTAACGTGAAATTTCCTTTTCACCGTGTAGAGATATGCTCCGGGAAAATCGTCAATCATTTTTAGCTTTTCGTTGTAATTTAGAGACATCCCGTATATCTTAGCTTTGCTGAAATTAATTTTTATGATTTAAACATTATTTGTTATCTGTTCACTAAACCAGAATTATAGATTTTGGTGAATGGAATGAAAATTAGTTCATAAACTAAAGTCCGTTGTTATGAAAACATATCTGACAAGTTGTAGAAGATTCGTTTTATTATCTTGTTTCACTGTCTTCGTTGCCTTTGGTAATTTTTAGGGGCTCTTAAGTGTAGTTTTAAAAGAAATTAAAGTAATTAAAGTTAAAATGGTTAAATGTCACTCATAATTCCCTTCCGACCCTTGCATCATAGTCAGAGATAACTTTTTTGCCCTTTCTTCCCTTACTATTCTTTCAATTGTGACTTTCTCATGGTCTGTTATAAGGTTATCTTTCACTCTTGTCACATGGTGTTAATGTTTTGGTGCGCTTATTTTCTCAACATTTCTATTTTAAAGGCACGAACAGCTCTAGATATATTGAAATAACGGCTTATAGTTTGAAATTCAATGCAAGCATAGTACACATGCTTCACACACCTATATACAACCACATTTGTAATATATTTTCAAAACTAAAATGCGCACAATATTCATCCAGTAGTAATTTGGTTCACATGAAATTAAATTAGAGAAAAAGCAAAATGTATTTAGGAACTATTAAAAATCAAAAACCTGCTAACCATAATGGTTCATAAGATGTAAAATCAGTAAAACGTTCACAGTGCAGCTATACTTTAATGTTAAAGTGACTCTTCTAGATATAATGTAGTAACAAATATTATTTTATTCGAAAAGGTGTGAAACAGAACTATTTATCCCTTCCCAACTTCCTTTAAACTGAATATTTATTTTACCTATATTTTAAAAGCAAGCACTCCTTTTTATGAAAGTTGCTTTAGATCTTCTGATCAAAACACGCTTTCTAGTACACGAGGCTTTACAAACGTTGGACAGATGCTGATCTCCTACTCTCTTCTTCGGACCCCGGAGCCAAAGTACAAAACAAAATTACCACATACAGCTGAGAGGAACCAAGAGCGAGTTACTGCGACAATCGGTTTACAGTCGCCCTGGAAACGTTTCAGAGAGTTAGAGGAGGTGAATGGGTAGAGAGCTAACGTAAACATATTTAGGTGGGAAAAAGCGTTGACACATTGCAAGTGCATAAATTGGGTTACGAACATAAATAAAGAAAAGCCTCATAGTTACATGTTTAGCAAATGGGTGCAACATTTTTCACAAGCACAAATATTATTTGAATTCAAAGTATTTCACCCTCAACGAGGCTTTATTTACCATATCCAGAGACTGTCCTTATGCCCACCTCCTCTAACGCTCTCAAACCACTAATATTGTTAACGCTTGTTTACGAGCTGTGAGTTGTTCCTTCCAACAAGCTACCTACTCCAAGAAACCTGCAAAATGTTACTCAATTAATTTCGAGAACATTGCCACCGGTGGTTACCCATTACATTAGCTGCTACCAGGAGGCATTGATTTTGCCAGTCATGCGTCAACTTGAAACTTATCAGGCGTTATCCTTCCTCCATGCCTAGCTGCTTATCGCTTCCTAGTGTGCCTTCTCAAATGCGTACCCAGAACTTTTCATAGAAATATAATTTATTAGTCAGACTCTGTCGCTTGAGAAATTACAATGACACGCCGGCACTATGTATACAGTTAACGTGTAGCAAAAGGAATAATTTGGATGAACAGGAACTTGGGCTAATAAAGTATATCAAAAACATTTTAGAATTCGATGTCAGGCAGTACGGAATGGATATCCCGCATAGACGAGCCAGTTGCCTGTGGTATTCAGCCTTATTTAAGCAGAGCACAAAGTGGTCAATCATGGCAAAAATTAATACACATAAATTTACTTATGCCTATTGAACATTTTGGGTCTCCTATACACAGGCAACAGCATTTTGATCACCTTTTTACATTGATACTATGCTGTAACACTCCCTTCCAAAGCTGCAATGTTCTACTTTCAAATCTCTCTCTCTCTCTCTCTGTCTCTCTCACTTTCCAAAAAAGATATAGGAAGAAAGTTTACTTAAATACTAAGAGATCTATTTGATAGGTCCAGAAAATGAAAAAGGTATTAGCACTAGATTGTTTTCAACGTTTGCTTGGCAACATGGTGAATAATGTTTTTGGTTATGATCAATTACGAAGCTTAGTCATGTTTGAGAGCAATTTTTTCTATTTAAATTGATAAAAAGAGTTCAAACTGCTGAAACGCGAATTTAATGTATTAATAAAACATTTGAAAAGAAAACTCCCACAGAAAATAAGGAAAGCTGGACAAACATTACATCGAATCTGATCTGCGCCTTCGCTTAGAAAGGTGTATAAATGGCTGGTGAGTCTAGATGTGGTCGAACAAGTACAAGCACTGCGAACCATTCCGGACGTCCTGTCGATACAACGACTTCCGAAATGATTGAAAAAATTCACGTGGTGCTGAGTACTCGGGGACTGAAGGTGCGGGAGATTGCTGAAGCTATGGGCATTTCTGGAGATCGGGTGCATTATATTTTGCACAATCATTTGCAAATGAAAGAACTATGGGTGAGATGGGTGCCGCGTTTGCTAACGTTTGACCAGGACAGAGAACAGCTCTTACTTTCATGCAGAATTTGCGAAATTCAAATTTCGGAGATGGTATGTGACAGTCGACGAAACTGAATTCACACTACACGTCGGACACGAAAGAGCAGTCGAAACAGTAGGTTAGGTAGTGCTTTAAGAAGTTAAAAACAACCCTCTGGTTATCAAAGGTGATGGCGAATGTGTTTTGAGATTTCCAAGAAGTAATTTTGGTTTACTTTTAGATAATGGCAAAATCATAACCGGTAAATATTGCCATGCTACTGGAGCAATTAGACGACGCAATCCAGAAGACTCGTCCTCATTTGGCGAAGAAAAATTCCTGCTCTTTCCCGATAACGACTCGCCTGTCGTGCCTCTGTAGCAAAAACGGGCGTTAAACACCATTCATTCATTCCGATAACGACCACTATGAGTGCGACATCAACATTATTGGACTTAGATATGAAATTCTTCGTCATCCCTTCTCTCCGAACTTGGCTCCATCAACATGAAGAAATGACTAGCAGGAGAGGAATCCACCTCCAATGGTGCCTCAGTACTAAGGCGGGTGTTAAACACTTAAAAATGATAGAAACCCACTTCAAACAAGAGATTATCCCCGAAATAAATGCATACTTTTACAAAGATATAACGACGTAATTCATTCCTAAAATGAGTTGGTATTCCTTCATGTTGATCCTACATTCCTTGTCTGATAAATAGAGGAAGCGAGTGCAGGAGATCAGATAGTACTTCCTGCAAGAATACCAAGTTAGTGTTGGCGTTGAGATGTTGTAGATAAAATGTATGGTCCCACAGAAAAGTTATTCACGCACTGACACAAAATTTCATCTGTTGTAAAGAGCAAACGTGGCATGGAAGATGCATACATGCGAATTACGGTAATTCTGCAATCCCTCGCGTGTGAACGTAAACATCACACGGGTTGGAATGGAATTTGGCCTACATATCAATGACACAATTGCTGTCGCAATGGGTAGTACCTCCGTTAGTATCGTGGACCCTTTCAAAATGGTAGGGATATAACAGCTGTTTCTTCAGAATTCTCCAGACCGTATAAGGACAAATGTTGAATTTGTTTGCCCTCTGCACACCGCAGCACGGTTGTCTCAACCTAAATAGTTTGCACAGAACACTACTATCCTCGACTATCCGCCATCTGTATAATGAACTCTGCTCACGTAGTTTGCAATCAATGGTAGTAAAATGTGATGCAATGAGGAACTCCTTGTTTTGGGAGCCGTTCCTGGTAAAGCGCTGAGCCGCACGACCAATACGTATGGAAGAATGATATTGAGCACAGAAGTCGGCAGACTGGGTGGACTAATCTTACTAGAGTAAGCAAACTATGTGGTAGCATTAACGCACATGTTGGCATTCCCAGAGTCGCAGCACGGACACACACAGTGTGTTACATGAAATCCAAATGCGGCATCGCCAGCTGTGGAATAACATCTGAGCATACCAGTGTATCATGATTGGGCATAGCAAGATAGGCAAAAAACAGTTCGTAAGGTTCGACTCGCTCCATACCATTGCTAGTGGTTATCTTACTCTTGCAATAAAAAGAAGGCTCTAAGGCCATGGATACTTTAACAAAAGTTATTTTAAAAAGGGGCATTTATCCGATCTGAAAGTTTATCGCTATATTTTGGAGAGAACCTAGTATTTTTTTATAAAAATTAAATTTTTAAATATTATTTACTTAACCAAATTATATGTCCATTTCGGGAAATTCTTTCATGAGAATACTGTTATATGTAGTCCAAGTATTCTCATAAAAGCTTGGCTTGTTAATATGCCGTGATTTAGCTTTAAACATTAGATGCATTTGATTCAAATGTACATCTTTAACTTAAAATTAATTACACTTTAGAGCTAACTGAATTAAGTTTTCAAGGTTAATTGCTGATCACTGTCAAACATTTAGGTTTATATTATTTACTATTGACCTCATCTATTATTTTTTCTATGCTAGTAATACATACTTTCAAGATACACATGAATTTCCCGTAAGAGAATTCATGATTTTCTTATTATTTATTGGAATAATGCGGAACTCCAGAATGTGAGCAGAGAAGAAATATATATGATTGCTGCATACATTTGGAATATGTAGAAAAGTTACAGCATTTTTAGCAAACATTGTGGTGTTTCCCATTTCTCATCCGCAACAGATGCTGGAGTGCTCTGAATGTAATTGAACTGAGTAGTGGCCTGTGTGCTGTTGTGTATGTACATTGTGCATAGAGCACAACTGTAAACATAGTTGAATGAACGTATTCCCTGTGTGGCTGTTTCCAGGTCTGGCGTAATTATGAGGCAATTGCGTTAAAAATATCATTATTGCAATTCTTTTGTATTGCTTGTTTTCCTTGAATTTGAGCGCTAAGTACGCACCTAAATAATTATTATGATGATACAGATGAATCTAATAATGTCCCAAATAAGCCCCAATAGTTACCGCGTATTGTCAGGGTGAGAAAAAGGTAGAAAATCCTACACCCAAATTGAAGGTGTAACTACGTAATTGTCACCAGATCTATTTTCCTCTGTAATAAACCATGCAAGCATTTAATTATAACATTTAGCTAAATATCTTACATTTTGTAGACTGCCTAGTTATGCATTCACATCTACCTTTAAGTTTCGGGTACAAAATTCTCAACGTGTCATAAATAGCATGAAATCCTGTGTTTTCCGTGGCTCCTTGTTTGGAATTATCTTATTGACCTTTACCCTAGATATTCTCTTGAAACATTGAATATTCAAGTTGTCAACAAAGCTCCTAGCAATTTTCTTATGAGTATTCAAAAGAGCTATTGAATTCATTGTTTAACGTGGTCATTTAGGCAATATCTACAGACTATGGGACTGTTTCAAGAAGTCTTCATCTGTAAATGGTGCAAGTCCTTTCCAGAAATGGAAAAAAAACATACTTAATGCATTTAAAGGTGTAGAATAAAAATACTAACTTTATGGAGCTTATCATGAACACAGATAGGATAAAAGGTACGAGGGTAGGTTCATAAATTTCCGGCCTAACCTTTTTCTAGGTATGATAAAGACAAAAACTATATTTCACTTGTCAGTAGCTACCCTTTATTGCAAAACATTTCGTACATCTTTGAATTAACATTTCATCCCCCCCCCAAATAGTCAGAAATAGTCAGGTTTATGCAAAATGGGCATAAACACCATCCATCACTTTTTCATCACACTTAAATTTCTTTCCTCGAAGGCCCTTCTTACGTTTTGAGAAGAGGAAATAGTCACTGGGAGCTAAATATGTGTGCTGTAGAATGGATGATCGATCTCATTTAAGCCACATTTCTTCACAGCTTCCTGTGCAACAAGAGTGTGTGCACAGGCGCGTTCTCATGAAGAAAGCGTACACCACCATTCGGATTGCCTCGCTTTTCTCTTTGATGAAAGCACGTAATCTGTGCAGTAGGCCAGCATAGTACTCTCCATTTACTGTGATGTTTCTCTCCTTAGTCAATGAAGAGTATTCCTTCCCAGTCCCCAAAGAATGTGGCCATGATCTTCTTTGTTGACTGGGTGACCTTGGCCTTAGAGGCGGTGCTTCGCCAGGTTTACGCCACTTCATTGATTCTTTTTTGGACAAGGGATCATAGTACAGGAACATAGTTTCATTTCCTGTAACAATGGTTTGCAGAACTTCTCTCTTGTTGCCACGGCACAGCTCGAAAAATTCCTGACAACAGATGACTCGTTGCTGCTTTTGAACTGAGGAAAGAAGTCTAGGCACCCATTTTGCACCTACCTTATTCATGTTTAGATGTTCATGAATAATTCGAAGGGCTGTTGTTTTAGAAAGACCTATCCTTGCTGCTATTTCTGTAACTTGAGTCGCTGGTCTTCCATAATTTCTCCTTCCACAAGAGCGATGTTTTCAAAAGTGAGCACCTCCAAGGGCTAACATGCACGCTCTTTGTCTTTAATGCTTTCTCAACCCAATCGAAAAGTTTGGCCCATTCTTTTACGATAGAATATGAGAGGGATGCTTCCCATATATACGGTCCAATCGCTGTTTAATTTCATTTGGAGTAATTTCTTCTTTTGTGAAGAATTTGATAACAACCCGATACTCCATTGTGAGTATGTCATAACCTTCTAGACATGGCCTTCTTTATGCAACTATATCTGAACAAAGAGCACAGCAGAGCGGAAGTTACAGATGCAAATATTTACTTTACAGATAAGTTTTGACACTAGATAAGGCTTTTGTGAAAGCAATAATCTTTATCGTTGAGGCCGGAAACTTATACTTATTACATGTCTGCGACATGTATCTCTGTCCTTTAGTAGGAGATAAAGGAACCAGTACACTCCGCTTTTTTCGATCATCTACGTTCCTTATTGTCCGTATATAAGCTACATCTTACTAACCCGAAGAAGTCCGGTAAGTGTAGGGCAATGATCCGCCCACTCCGCCCATTCCTCCAAGCTCAGTGTGCTAGTTACAGAACCTGTGGCCGAAAACCGAAGCTTCTAAGTTAAACTATATTATTTATGAAAGGAAAAGAGAGACACGCTTTCTCAGACTAAAGCACCTGTATCAGCTGAAACAATGAGTAGTATATTATTCCTGAATACCTTCCCCGGCCATTCATACAGAGAAGAGCGGATCTTTTTCCACTCTATTAATTTAACCTCCATGTATTCGGAATATTTGTACGGCTGCCCGAGTCGTCGTATATTATAAATTTATCACTTACCTACTATGGGAATTGTTTTCCCTATATTAATAGCCACCAAAACAATAAAACGAAGCGCTTTAGCCACATTTGTCGATATCCACCATTTGAATAAGCCATTGTATACCACTGTGGTACATTGGCACATTAGCCAAAACCTAGCGAACGTAAAGACATGACGTGGTTACTGATGTTTCCGATATAAATATCACGTGTGTTAATTTATTCAAATACTCTTCTTTATGTAGACGTTATTTGTGTTTATACTATAATTTGGAAGGTACAAGAAAATTTATTATTGCTTGTGTACACACAAAAGCGTGGATGTTAATGATTTATAGTTTGCTAAAGTGTGTTTTTGATAGGATGAAAATAAACCACAACACAATTATTTAGGATATTGTAAAGGGGCTATATACAAGCAATTTGGTGTGGGAAATCTATGAACTGTCAGTTCAAATGTCAAAGTTATGGCATCAAGTTTTCAGTAAGTCAATGACTAATGACGCTTCTATCCGAAATGAAACCACTAAATTACCATAGGAAGTTGTGGAACATATTCCTTGATACCAGGACTGTTGAATAAAAACTGATCATAATTTTTGTTGAGACATTTTCAGCTCTGTGTACAGAAAAATGCAGGTGACACGTGAGAACAACGTGGTGTTCTAAAATTCTGCTTTCGTTGCATTGTATCTTCAGCTGGTTCTTCCCTATAGCACATCGATAGATGGTTTAAAATGTTTAAAAAGGAGAGGCAATCAATTTAAAAGGAAGGTGAACCCCTCGCTCCAGTCTGTGCCCTAACGGAAGAAAACAGTAACGCTGTTGCTGTTATTGTGAGAGAGGATCGTCGAATAACATAAATACTTTAAGAAATTATGAATATTTTGCTGAGTACCACCCACCTGATAAATTGCACGTGAGACATGTTGTGCGCGGTGGGTTCCAGGACGTCTGACGTTCTCGTGCAAGTTTGCATACTGTTGAAGATGGTTACAGGAAAATGCGGCATATTAAGCGATCACTGGGCTACGTCTTTTCGATCCTGAGAGCAAACAGCAAGCTCTGTGGAAATCCAGATCATCGCCCACACCAGAAGAAGCAACAGCGGTTGCTTTCTGGGAAAAATTATGGCCATCTCATTTTGTTATTTTAAAGGAATGGCTTAGTAGCATGTCGTACCTGCACACACTGGGGAACACTACCCAAATATCCTGAAAACTCTGTAAGGCCATATCACTCTCAAACGGTCACATTTCTATGCAGAAAACTGCATGCTACGCCACGATAATGCACGGTCGCATAACGCAGCTGAATATCTTACAAAAGTCTTAGTAAAGTGTGTCTCTCAACCTCCCACTAGCCCAGATTGGATCTCGTGGGGCTTCTTCTTTTTCCTCACATTGAAGAAACAACTTCGTGGGAGGCAGTGTTGGAGGCTGCGGAGGGGATTCTTAAGGTCCTGAAGGCTGGCACAAGCGTTGGGACAGGTGCATTGCGTCCAACGGGTATTACTTTGAGAATCATCAAAGTTATGAGGATGAGTAAAGGTATGTTGTCAAAAAGAGGAGTATGGTCATTCTTTATTGAACAGCCCTCGTACTTGCGTCAGCAGATCACTGTTATCAATTTCCAGTTCCGTTTATTAAAAAATAAAATTAAATATATAACCTGCTCTCCAGAACTCTAATCAATGGTTTTCGATACATGTTCTGTCGCCTTGTAGGTTACAGAGTTAAGTGGATACTTCCTAGACTAAAGCTATATGACACGATTGATCACTTACCCGTTGTTTAGCGTGATATTGTCATATGAATAGACCTAGATTTGAGAGATTTTGTAGCTTTGAACGTTGAAATCTCTGATAATGAGCTACTGAAAGTCGGCATATCTGCACGCGCGAAGTATGCTTGAAGGCATTCCAAGGCAAATGCTTGTTCCATTTTGACTTGTCAACATCTAATTGTGTTATTTTTCTTCGTGAACCATAGATTTCCCATCTTAAATTGCTTGTGTCAAGACCCCTATACAATCTCCGAAATTGTCCATTAACGCCCAATAGAGATTTTTCAATTTATTAATACTTCCATCATCCTACGAGTGTGTTCTTGGATTAAGAATCGGTATTAATATAATTCATAAACTGTTCCGTAATCTTATAACTGCTGAAAATACCTTACATTCCTTTTCCCTCCGCAAGAAACGCTACAAAATAAATTATGCAAGTCTACTTGTCTCATTCGAAATGCAATTCTAGCAATAGTAACAAAGTGGTTTTCTATAGCAATGCATCCTAATTGTTGAGGTGGGTGTTTTCTAAGTTTTGTGTTTCCTTTCTGTAGAAGAACATTTGATGGATTTTTAATGTGTGGCATCATAAAAATCACTGATTCTTAGATTATAATATTAAAGGAAGAACAAAAATATAAACATTAATTTTATAACCTTTTAAAACTGTTGGCAATTGCCATTGCAATTCAGCAAAAGGTATACTGCATAACCTTTGAAAATAAAAATGCAGGAAAATTTCCCTACTGGTTTGCAAATGTAACTTCGTCTATTAATAGACAATGCTTTACAGCATCATCATAGAAGCAATAAGCAATTCCAGCAGTATTAACTCTCTTTAATAAAAAGTCCTAAGCCCCGTGACTACTCTGGCATTTATAACATTTCCCTTAAATTAGACAAAGTCTAATTAATCATTACGCAATATGCTCGTACCTTTCAAACGCATCCAATCAAACCATACAATAAAATAACACAAAAACAGAGTAGTTATGGTTGCCAAGAAGGTTTCCTATTTCAAAAGATTGACTACATTTCCTCCGTGGGAACTTCTTACTTACCTCCTGCCACTGTGCGAGCTCAGAAGAAAGCGACCAAATGAAGCGTTTGGAGAAAACCTTTAGTAGCCGATGAAGTTAAGTCTCAGGTGACGTTACCACGCTCATGTGATTAAAGCTAGGAAAAGATCGAAGAAATATCGATCGATGGAAGGTTTTCCAGTGCAACGGCACAATGTATAAGTATGCATAAAGTATACGTACAAAATAGACCTCCACACCACGTAAAGAATGTCTTTAGCCCATTGTCTCTAAACTCCTCGATTTTCAATTATGTTTGGGACATTGCCTGGCAAAAATATTTCTTCCAAATATACGAATCAGCTTGGTCAGCACAATATGGGTAAGGAAACCAGCTGTCCTTTATAAATGCCGTAAAAAGTTTAAATCGTTTACATGCATTCTATTGAAGTTTGAAAGCAACCAAATAAATTCAAGACTTTTTTTTTCAGTGGTTTCTAGAGATGCAAGAATAAGAAAGAAACTTCGTAGCTCTGATTTGTGCTTCAGTAAGCCTTCTACAGAAATACCACAAAGATAAAAGAAAAGCCATGTTTCTGGCTATTACATATGACGTGTATTTCCTTAAGGGGCTTCAATTCTGATTAGTTTTAAGTCTGCTCCTTGCTCGTGCAATAAATTTCTGCGCGTTTACTATTCGTATATACTGAACTCGGATACCATTAATTTTGGATTGGCATAATATGAAAGTGGATGAGATGGAATAATAGTGGTACATGTTCCTTCCAGGAGGGAGAATCAGGATGTGTATGTATAGCAGCATTCGTCAAATAGATTATATGCATCTCTAATATGTGTTTTATATTGCCCCACGTACGATCGCGTGAAGTACTATTTACAAAGCAGTCAAATTATCTGTGTAACCAGCACAGGTTACGATTGATCATATTTTGCGAAATATTGAAATTTTGGCAAAAAACATTAAAGACAAACGAGAAAATTTTCTCCTATCGGAACTGACCGAATTTTTGTTATTCGAAAGTTTCGGGAACTTGTTTGGCAACATACAGAATGTCAGAGGAGATTTCATGGCAAAATCTGTGAAATATAGTATTTAATTTAGTGAATAACTCAAACCTACGTTAGGGATAGACCTCCTCCTTAGTCTATTGGCCAGCGTCTTCGAACCTGTTAGGAATTGTCTAAGCTACCGAGATTGGAACGGAGTGCACCAAGCCTCGTGATCACATTTGAGAAATGTCTGATTGAGAGGTAATATCCTTCCTTCTCGAAAGCTGCATGATAGCGACCGGCGGGACAGAGTTCGCAGGAGTAGAAGTATATTTATTACAGTGACACTAAAACAATACAAAACAACTTCTAAATGCGCACGAGTCCAACGAATCGCACGTGCTTTTATGGTCTACTTGGATTTTTTTATTTAGAGCAAGATATTGCATTAGATATTCACAATAAGGTATGGTATATAGAGCAATTGTATTTCCAGCGAAATCATCTCTCTACATTGCGCAACTGTCTGCTGTCTATCCATATACCTCAAGCGGTTCCTGGCCGTCTTCCATGCGTCCTTTCTATTCCCCTGGCCCGCCTTCTAAATGTAGGCCATACCTATTGTTTCTAGTTACTTTCTCAATTTGGATGCCCATGTCTTGTTCCCTCTCATCCCCAGCTGTTCATGATAGCATAATGCCCTAATTTAAATTTGGTTTCCATGAATAATCCCCTGCCAGCGCTTCACTGCTATACTTTTACACTGTATGATCTCGCTGTAGACTCCAAATTCTCTCTTTATTTCGCAGTTCACTATGCCCCCTAGCCCCAAAATTCCTTTCAGAAAAAATGTCCTTATTGAATCCAGATTCCCAGTTTGTTCCCATCCTCAAATTTCTCCTACATATGTCATTGTAGATCTCCCCACGGGCGGTTGGGACAGGGATAGAGGGTAGCGGTCAGTGAGGTAGATCTTGGGCTATCGCGTCGAGCTGATGAGGAAGTTAGGGATGAGGATAAAGTGCAAGAAAATTCTTGATGAATGAGTGTTCCTTAAAGATCTCAGTTTAGTTCTCTGTTGAAACACATTTCAGTAAAAATGTTTAAAACGTTCTGCAGCTTATGCCAAGTAACTTTCACAGGCAATTGATACCCGAAGACGTGTGCCACTATTTTTATCTCAGTGGGTGGATTGAATTTGGATGTACAACATCAGAATTTTTCCAATTTTTCTCCGGGATCCCCGTTTTCAGTCCACCCGCTGTTAACTTTCCTTTCTCCTTTCATTTTAATGGCTGGCTTTCATTCTACCAAGGCTATGACAGCTGTGCCACTAGTGCACATTAATCTTCATCTCATGTGCAATTATGAGCTTCCGACGTTTTCTTATGAATTAGAAGACTGTGGTGTTTGAGTGCCAAGGTGCTGCCGACACTCAAATCCCGCACTGGACAATGATCGTCCGGTTTCCGAAGTTGTATGGGTTCATTAGACAGCTATCTGTTTTGATGTGTTGCTGTCTTATTCTATTGCACGAGGACACACTCACTGTAAAGGCTGATATACTGACGCGTACAAAGCAAAATACGCGATAGCTGCATGTTTGAAAGCTCAAGTCGACAACATCCGGCTTAGGTTTCTACAGCCAGAGTTTGTTATATGTATTGGTACCGTCTTTTCCATCAAGGAAACTGAGGATGTAACTTTTGCCCAGTAAGAAACATTGAAATAGATGAGCGAAACGTTTATATCTGTACCCGAGGAATAGCCTTCGCCGGAAACCGTTGTTAGGTGTACTACTCCATCACAGCTACTTGTTATTGACGTTTTTCCTTATGGCAGAACCTGGATATCTGCGAGCTCACAGTACGAGCACATTGGACAGAGCCTAAAGCTTTTCGGAAAATATCATTGGTTAATCTGCTACCTAACATTTTATATTCAAGTTGTAATTTTCAGAGCATTGCAGTTGCATTGAAAATTACTTATGTATACTTGGCGTTATAAATATCACAGGAAGAAGATGTTACTTTATTGAAAGGAACATGGATGTCGGATATAGTGGAACAAAATGCGTGCTACCTTTTACCTTTAAAATTCACCAGCTTGTTGGGCAAACAGTTCCATTTAGGGATATTGCGTAGTTATAGTGATGGTGCCCTTGAACTGTTCAAAGAAATTGCTTACTTTCACATTCCGCAGAGTCCTGCTTAATGTTTGCATTAAAGAGCACGTAAGACACAATATGACCCTAGTTTACCTAGGATTATGCTAAGTCATTTGAATTTGTAGGTACAGTAGCCGTGTAATATACATTTGCATACAAATATCTGCATACTATTCGCGGAGAGGCAATCTAAACAATTTGACTGTTTCTGCCGTTTCATTTGCATGGATTCCGTAGTTTTATTGAAGGAAAGATGCCTTTAAGTTAAACAGCTGCAGAGAATGTATACGCATGTCTATTTCAAATGAGGTGGGGACCTCATTTATAAAACTCATCCATTGTTTCATAATTCCTTTATAGTGTTCTGTTGCCCCTGCATTCATAATGGGCGCCCTGTGTATTCCTGTGTATTATTGAGGCTTAATGTTTACATTGCGTGTAAACTACAAATTCTAACGTCCCCCATATAAACTGGCACAGACAAATGCTTCCTGCGTAGGTATTTGATTTGAACTGTGCCATTTAATTACGGCACAAAGTGGCGGTTTAATGAGAGGGGTTAAAAAGGAAATAATCCTATTGGGATAATGACCACAAGCGTGGTCGTTCGCCGATATAGGGTGATCTATAGGTTGGAAGCTGCTGTTAGGGGGCGGGGCGCATAGAAAAGAATCTTTATAGTAAAACGGTGTGGACCCCATGAATGTAAATCGCTCTATTAGGGGAACTGAGGCGCTTTCTTTTTCCTTCCCCGAGACCCAGACAATTGTGCCCATTTATGGGCCAAAGTTCATTTTGAAATTCTAATAGCTATTCTGTTCCCCGCCCTCACGCCTTACACCGCCGCCACAAAGCCGTGAGAGGCACCACATATCACTACTTGGGCTTTGTGTGCGGAAGATAGCATCCCTCAAACCAGCCGGGTTGCCTGTACCGCAAAGTCATGCAAAATGAAGTCACGGGATTGCAGACTCTCCACAATGTCGTGTATAGTAAAGAGCGGGTCACGGTTTCATTGGCTTCAGAGGGCCCGCTTTATCACCTTGGATCTCCTCGTATCATGTTTAAGCCCGTATCGAATGAATTCCGGTCTACTGGACCTCTGCTTTCATGGCAGTTGGGCTGCCCAGTTCTTCTGTTACCCAGTCTTGATACAAAAGGTCTTACCATTGCAAATTATATGTCCTCAGCTATCTCTCTGAAGCGGGAAACAAATCTTTAAAGTATAGTCAGCAGCTATTGTTCTTCCTATACCGTTTATCTAAGAGGAGCATTTGTTCAGAGAAAAATTGCACAAATTCAAATAGAGTTGATTCATATTTACCCCAGCACTTTCTCAACTAGCCTTTATTTGTGGAAGTGTTATTATGTCAAATATAGATAACAGGACATTGGTTTCATTTACAGTAGTATTAAGGCAAGGCTGTTAATTAAGCCCTTTTTGTTTAATTTATTTATTGGTGATGCAATTCATGAATTTCAGTCGGTATTGTCCTAATTAATAACACATATTTCATGTGTCTCAGCTGTATGATCCATACCTTTGGTGATCTTATGATAACAGAAGCAAAAACTGAATTTTGAAAAATGAATTTTAAAGGTAAAGAAATGTAAATGCAAAATAATGATTTTCATGATAGTTGTTGAAGTGTGTAGAACTGAATCAGGGTGCGAGAAAATGTATGCCACTCATACAAGTTTTGTAACTTGAGATTATCAAGAGCGACAGGCATCAAGGTGGTAGCACTAGTCTAAATGGGAAGAGAAGCATGACGCCTGACACTCGCATTTGGGAAGTCCTAGGTTCAAATCTCTTCGGTCCGGTCGTTCTCGTGATTTTTCCCTGGTCGCTAGTCGAATGCTGGTATGAATCTTTCCTTTGCACGAATTTTCGCCTCTTGCATTTCATGTCATTTAATCCCGTTGGTACTGTTACAGGGTCGATAGTAACAGAGCTAGTTGGGTTGACGCGCTTGAGCTCTAGAAGGTTTCTGCCCCAGCGTCTGGCATGAAAAGGGCTCGAATTTCTTGGGAGGGACTCCCCCGGCATTGAGATGTCCTATATGGGAACAATGTTAGGGACCCCGTCTAAGTTCGTGCTCTATAAATCAGGAATCTCGCTCACCTCATCCATTCCTCCCGAAGATGCCAATCACTGAGTAAGGCTGAGGTATCGAAGTATCTTCTTCCGCCCCTAAATATCCAATCCAAACTGAAAGAGGTTATTTTTTCAGAAGTAAATTCCTTAGTGACGGTAATCTTCTAAACGACTGCATAATTTTAAATTAAGTGCAAACTGAATTCGCAGACTCAGGAAATATTTAAGAAAATTGCGATAGGAGAGTAAATAGTTCAGCAAGCTTTTGCAATGTTTTCCCATTCCAGAAATGAAAATAAGTCATTTTCAGTTAATTGGCGTTCCCTAATTTTGAATCTGAATTGCATTTTTTCTCTAACGGTTTTTTGAGAGGACGTGTTGAATTTTTTTTTTTTTTTTTTTTTTTTTTGCAAAATTTCGAATGTCGTTATAGTCTTAAGATATGTGTTTACTAGAATCATTTCATCCATCCATATCATACACATATACTTCTAATAAAGTTCAAGGTAAGCTTAAGATATAGCAGAATATCTCCATGTTTCAAACCGTTTTTCTGGATCACTTTATGATGGCTCTAAAACTCTGTGACAAGTACCAGCAGTAATCAGTAAGCACCCTGGGTGCTAATTTACCCTTATAGCATCTTTTTACTTCTAATATATTCTGATTTTTTAATACTGTTTAACGCCGGTTTTTGCTACGAAGGCACCACAGGCAGTAGACACTGATGATACATGAGATGAAATGATATATTGGGAAAGAAAGAAGGAAACGTTGCAGGCCTAAATTTAGGGTACCTCCCCGGTATTTGCCATTTATGGAGACTAAGAAAAACCTGGAAAAAACATCAGTCAGGGAGGGCGGTCCTGGTGGAATTCGAACCCCAGACCTCCCGCTCACGAGTCCGCGCCTTAACGACCTCGGCCACCCGTGGCGGTAATATATTATCCTAATGAAACCTTTCTCCATACTAATAGTTGACATCATCCAAGTTTGCATTCCCTAATCTCATGAAGATCCTCTACTCTCTTCCTAATGCAACTGTTAGCCTTTAATATCATTACAGTAAATAATTGTTCATTTTCTGTAAAAAAATATGAAATGCTGTGCTTCCGTTTTCTGTAAGATGTTATTTTTGTGCCAGACTGTAAAAGGTTCCTTCCATCCCTGAAGTCAAAATGATAAAATATCAGTTGTGTTTAAGTTAGTTCAAATCTCTCATAGTATCAGATAATTCAGCTTACGAGGTTTCCGAACTACAATAAAGCCAGAGAGGGATGGTCCATAATCAGGACATGAACTGGGGTCAGGAGCTATAGTTTCTTTCTTCAAAATCAATTTATTAGGTCGTTTAGGAATTGGTAAAAAATATTCTGTTTAATAGGGCGCGTGGCTGATTGCAATTGGGATACAGATTTGTATGCTTATTTCCTGAGGTGATACGTTGACTATACGTAAGTTACAGTCTGCAGTGTGCTCCATAGGTTCCCCCTAGAATGTATAAACGGCAAATGTTATAATGTATGAATGTGTATCTTTTAATCAGCTATTAAAATTCTATGGCAATTTGTATAGCAGAAGTTGGGAGTCCAAATTTTATCCTTGACTCCAAATTCCTATCCTTTCCAAAATACAAATTGTAAGCCTTCACAAGTAGGGGTGTGATATTCCAGCTCTAAGGTTTTGCATTTCTCCAATGCATATAACAAAATAAATTATAGGAATTCTTACAACGGCGAGACATAGCAAAATTATAAGCATTTCTATATATCGATGATAGATCCTTTTACCTGATATCTTAACATTTCCGCTTTAGAGTACGATGGAAATATTTCAACAAAGATGATATGAAAAATCAAAATCATATTCCTTGGGTATAAACACGGTAGACAATTAATACATTTTCCGTATGAGAGCAATTCAGTGCTGTTCATTGTAATTTGAAGATGTCGAGAAGCAAGGATTAGGTAGTAGTTTAGGGGAAATAAAGCTCTTTAATGTAATATAGAGCAGTGAAAATATAATGGGGGAGGGAAAAGTACATAGAAATTTGCAATAAAGCGCGGAGTGAAGGATGTGCATGTACAAGTATGGATTTAAAAATGTAAGAGGTTTGCGAGGGGGCATAGTAAGGCATTTGTCCTTCATGTGCAAATAGGAATAAGTAGTTACACTGTATATTATCATGTAAAGAAACTACACTATCGGGAGAATAAGTATGCTGTGAAATATTGTGTATTTTTCAGGGAAATTGTTTATACAAAACATTTTTGTAAGTATGACAAAGAGTATTTTAAAATGCTTGGAAAATACCTAGGAAAGGTATGACAAAATGGTAGAGAAAATTTAAAAATTCAGAAGAGGAAGCCAATTAGGCACTGCTGAAAGATGGGGTTTATTTTGAGGAAAATGTAAGAAAAATGTAAATAGATAAATTGGATTTTGATGATTTGATTTATTTACGGACGCTCTTTAACATCTCAGGTCATCAGCGTCCCATTCTAATCAGGGCGTGAAACTGCCTACAAATTTTGCTCAGAGGCATCTTTTTTTAGGCTTGAGGTTCTTTTTCGTGCCGTAAATGTACGACACGGGACCCACGGCTTTACTTCCCTTCCGAAGGAAGCCATACTTAGGATTTTTGCGCCCGAAAAAATCCATCGATCCTGGCCGGGTTTGAACCCACGATCTTGGGTTTAGCAGGCAAGTATGGTTACCACTACGCCACCAGGACCGACTAGATAAATTGGAGATTCAATTACGAACAAACTGAATCTTAAGGTTCATATATTCATAATAAGAAACTATTGAGTTTATTTTATAACCACCGTAAGCTTTGTAAAAATAACTTGAATCTATAGTAGAAACCTCATTGATTTATAGTAACTCTTAATGATGAAAGTAATTAGTAGAGAACTCCATCGCAATATCTGCTTATGAACTGACAGGCTTGCGTTATTTTTTTTCTACAAGGATTAGATGTCTTTTCGGAGAATTATGGGGCATTACCTCCAATGGAAAGCATATGTCTGTTTTATTTTAGGCGCCTGTGAACTCCGGCCTCGTTTACGTCGTCATTATTTCATTCCATTAATCTTCTATATTTATTAATGCTGGCATAAGAAGTTAAACGGATATATAAAGGAAATACCAGAGAAAGTTAACAAGTCACTTTCCACTTATATGGGCGTAAAAGGAAATGATTCAGAAGCTGTTGACACTGAAAATGATGTTTCCAGATCAAGCTCGTGTTCTTTGAAGTAAATCTATGGAGTATTTTTTTTTTGAAAGAACTTTCATTTGTGATTTACAGTAGCCATCTTTCACGTTTTTGTTTTTGTATATAATTATAAATCTCTAACTGAATTTCACTGATCATTATTGTAGATTTCTCAGTATGAATTTACTTTGTTTTTTTTTTTTTTTAAATATCCAGTAACAATTTTAAATGAGTTTAAAATACATCTGTAATTGAAAGAATCAAGCAGCACCGTTGGCAATTAATTAGCAACACAAAATTGAATTGATTAACAGAACAATTGCTGTACGTTAAGAATTTAACACAGGTGAACACATGCAGGTAACAGTGATATAATGGCTGCGAGGTCTAAAGCGTTCGAGGAGTCATCATAAAAAATGCGCACCTCCAGTCCCATATATTCAATTGTTTATTGTACTGGAGCAGCGTTTATCAAAATTATTTCAAGTGGGGACCACTTTTTTAAAGGGTCTGCGTAATCCTATTCTTACCTTGTTTGAAAGGAATTTTGTCATATATTTTAAAACAACATAATTTCAATTATTTTTATTATATAATGGAATTAACACACAGAACAGGAAACATATTAATTTGTTTTAACATTTCAGATGTTTCCAGACTATTTTATAATATAGCTCTATAAGCCATCTATTTTTCAGCTTAATTAATATAATCTCTTCTTTGTCAACCGAAAAAATAAATAAATGTAGCTGATGCTTTCATTAATTTGTTTGATGAGTCTGTCAATTCATGCACAGTTGTTCTACAGTGAGATATGAGTTACGCACTTACCTGAGTGCGGCTCTTTACCTGGGAAGTGGTTACAGGAGATGATAAAATGCTGTCCCTCAGCTGAAATACATTAATAAAATCTGCATAGGAAATTCATGTATTTTATCTAACTTTCTTCCGTAAAAACAGGCAATTCGAAGCATGTTTCTTGTCATTGAAGTATCCTGTGCCTGAAACATGACTGCCAGAATATTTTCTAGGGAATTACCTCACTACTTCTCTGTAAGAATCCATTTTCACTATGTATCGTACATAAAATCCGCAGTATATTTATATAGTATCATAACTAACGGAGAATTAGCGCACAATATACACGTCACTGAACCATCGAGTAACACAGGAACGCACAACCACTCGCTGATAAAACCTGCCTCAAAATAACTACAAACTGCTATTTGTACGTGCATTATACCGAGTTAACGAATGGCTTCTCTCAGTACGCAAATGTACTCTACCGGCCCTTCACTAAAATAACCTCACTATTCTTTATCGCAATTGATGCAAATTATTTGCTGTGTAAGCAATAAGCAGTGTGTGTGTATATATATTTAACAATTCACAGCATTTTGTAAAGTTCACCGTTTATTTTGTTTGCTTTCCCATTGTTAATTATGCAGGTATTAATTTCTACAATTATACTGAATCTTTTCTGAAATGTTGAGAATATGTTTGGGGGGGGGGTATTATTAAAATATAGTGATTCTCAATAATTGAAATAGTGCAAAACACTGTTACTAATAATATATTAAGCTTTTACGAAACTGGTTATAATGCTGGCTTTTTCAGCCATATTCTAAAACAAAATAAACAAAATATGTTTTTATGTACATTTAACTGTTTTTTATCTGGTGCTAAGCTTTTTAGTCGTCGCCTCCCCGTCAGTTCTTGATTTGGTCATATTCTTACTGTATGCTAAAAAGTGTCTCGATCTCGTAAACGAAATTTATTAATGTACACTTTGTTCATCTTCTGTAAACTTCGGTGCAAATTATTTGAAATGTTGCAAACACACTTCATTTATTTACGGTGCTCTCTCTATGAGCACTCCAAGCAGCTAAAACTGATACCCGTTATTTGTTATCACCATGTTTATGTACACAAGTATATCTTATAACTGTA
This sequence comes from Metallyticus violacea, assembly GCA_030762175.1. Taxonomy (NCBI): domain Eukaryota; kingdom Metazoa; phylum Arthropoda; class Insecta; order Mantodea; family Metallyticidae; genus Metallyticus; species Metallyticus violacea. The sequence continues at coordinate 302,428,839 of CM060846.1, forward strand.
AATTGCTCAGTGGATTAGCGTGTTTTACGCTCTAGGGAGTAGTAAAGCAACACTTCGCCAGATGGCAATGCGGGCGTTATATTGGTGTGCACGAGCTGTAAAAGTTGTTTTATGCAGCCATTCCGAAACGAGAACTTGACGATGAATTGATGTTTCGATTCCCGCTTCAACATGTTCTTCACCATAAATGTACCATTTTGCAGTGGATATAAAACCAAAGGAGCATTGCGAAAAAAGCTATACATTATATTAATATTAATTTATATAAATATATTATAATTTTATTACTGGCAATCTCTGAGATAAATTCGTATTCTGACTTTAGATTCTATTTTACTATACGTATTACTTGCTTTTGAGATCAAAGAATGCAGGAAATAATTTTAACGCCAATTGTTACGAAAGGTGTTAATACATTCAAGGCCTTAAGCTGCAAAAAATATCATGCCAGCCCTAGGATACGCAGTGCGTTGCCAAAAGGTGCATGTCATTGCCAGGGAAACCGTGACAGAATAAAAGTGTTGCTTCTCTATTGGAAAGCTCTCTACGGAACAAATAATTCCCTTCAATTCAATTCTAGCATACATTACATTGGTTCCACATACTAAATGTGTTCATTTTTAGTTTTCTCGAAATTTATTATTTGTATACATTCAGAATAAATGCCGCTAATGTCCCGTAGACCCCACGGCAGGGCCTAGTGAACCCCAGTTTGAGAACCTATGTTCTCTGCTACTTTGTCATAAAGTAGACTTGGAACATTTCGGTTTGAATGTTTTATATTTTATGACTTTATCTTTTTAAAGTGCTAACATTATGGAAGTTTTTGCTGTAATAAGTTACTTGCCGGTTCAACTGCAAAGTTCTAGAAAATTTATAGGGACGTCATTATATAGGGCATATTGTACGTGCACTTTTAGCCCGCAAATAGACATCTTTTAGAGGAATTCTCAAACGAGTTTCGACACCGATGATTACCTAGGCTTGCTGTTTCGAAAGCTTTTACTCTGCCACATTGAGCCATATTTTATGGAACGTTGAGGATTCTTATTTTAATCACTCCACGCAAACCAATAAGTTTGGTCATGTGGCTATGACACGGAAGCGTAAACGGGAAGTGTGCAGTTCGAAACCGGTCAGGAGGAGGATGTTTTTCGTATTTTTCACAGTTCTTAATACTGATAAATGTCGGGATTGTTTTATAGCTGGAACTCCTTTTCTGAAGTTCTTTACCCAATTTATGAATTCATCTCATGTATCATTTAATGTTCACCGCATGTGATTCCACAGTGATTAAAAGTTATTTAAAAAACTGCAATTAGGAACCTAATAACTTAAGGAATGCAAATTTAAACCACACTTCATGATACTATCGGTATGCTTCGGAGGCATTTACCTTTATGCTACCTAATTCTAAAAAAAAAAGCACAAGTAACTATGCAAATTATAAGATAACCGTATATTTAATTTTAGAATCAGCAAGTAAGTCAAATTATCCATTATCAGCTTTATTGGAAAAGTAAATGAAAATGTTTTAGGAGGTTTGTTGAGGAGGTATGAGTATTTTTCTTATGAGAAAATACTATGCTCTTCAGCAGTACTTAGGGCTGCTAAAGTTAGCAGCATTTTGGTTTGTGTGCCATGGTTAGACATTGAAATCGTACACTCTCAGCATGACACGTGGATTCCCAACAGGCACACATTGTAAACAGTGGCATATTTTTTTTCCATAATTGGGTAAATGAAGATAAAACAACAAATAAGTTGAAAATCATATCTATTTAAGTAAATGGAAGGTTAAATTAACATTATTTTTCCAAAGTATGGCCGCAATTCTAGTTGTTTATTTTTATGTTAACAGGAACATAGGTCTAAGAATATCAAACACAACTTCTGTTTAATGTCTCAGTAAGTTATAGTATAAAGTTGTACAGCTCTCGTATTTTGGAATATCTTATTAAGTTTCAACATTTGAAAATCGCAATTTAGAATCCTCCATGTCCAGGGCTTTTCTTTACCTCTTCTTCATGGTTCCTTTTACTTCAGAGTGTTTCCGTATGAAATCATCACCACCCAGTGTCTTAGCCATAGCTTGAATTGCAACAAGTAATGTGGCATTTAGTTCATTTTGACCTTTTCAAATAATACTATGGCGTAAAAATACGGCCGCTGCCGGAAAAACATGCGGAGGGATAGGAAGAAGTATTATCCATTATCTTTGAAGAGTAGTCTAAGTATAGCTCAAGAGGAAAGCAATGACAATGATTACAGCAAACGGTCATCGGACCTAAAGACTAAAGCTATCTGTTAAAACGAACGGTTATTTCTACGAGGGACCACGGTGCTGCACACGATTCAGGCAATAACTATAATACGGTGACTAAAAATAGTCTCTAGTACAGCCAGGTACTGCTAAATAGTATTTATACTTGTCACACTTTTGCCCAAAACAATGTACCGGGTGATTCAATCCATTCTGTGCATAGAATTTGGCTAAAATTCATTTTACCTTATAATACTCTCTTTTATATTTTAGCTATTGTTACTCGATTCTATGCTGCCTTATCGCTCTTTTATATCTGGTTTCACTCGATACCGAATCCGGCATTTCTTCAATGATTTTAACATCAATGAAGATATTGCAACGAAATTTAAATAAGTGTACCTTCGTTGTATGGGAAATAAAATTGAATGTGACTGTAGTGTGGCACCTAATTGCTGCACCATGAAGTAGCGATCCGCCAGATGGCATATCTAGTTAGCCTGTCTCCTGTCTAAAGAGTCTCTCTGCAGATTCCGTTATTTGTTCTGTCATTCGGCCTAAGGTGTCTAACAATATTATTGTTGTGAAAATTCGTGTACGTGTGAGTTTACCAGGATTTCTGGAAAGTGTATCAGCAAGCCCTGGAGGAGCGAGTGTTCATTATTCGCACTTATTGTAAAACAGAGTCGATAAAGTCTTGCCAGCAGAAATTCTGGAGAGATTTGGAGGCCGACATCCGCTGAGAAAATCCAGTATTTGGGCATTGTGGAAGAAACCAAGAAAACTTTCTTGAACGACCATCTAGAAGGTTGTCCACAAATGTGGAGAAGCACTTTTCAGCGTGCTGCAGAAAAAAAAAAGCGAAGATTCATGCGTACCGTATCTCCATGGTCTACGAATGAAAAGAGCTGACCAAGTGAAGAGAGTAGCGTTCTATCCATGGTTTCAGGCCCATTCTACCTTGCTTGTCGTACTGCCACAAGTGGCCGAGGTCGTTAAGGCGCGAACTTATGAGCGGGAGGTCTGGGTTCGAATTCCGCTAGGACCGTTCTCCCTGATTGAGGTTTTTTGCAGGTTTTCCTCAGTCCTCATAAATGGCAAATGCCGGTAAGGTATCCTAAACTTAGGCCTGGAACGATTCCTTCCTTAAAAAATAAAAATCCTTTCTCAATATACCATTTCATCTCATGTATCATCAGTGTCCATCTCCTGTGGTGCCTCTGTAGCAAAGATGGGTGTTAAACACTATTAATTCATTCTTGCTTGTCGTCTGATATGTGCACAACGGAGTATGCGGTTAAAGACAAAGTGAGGCTTAACCGTACAAACACACGATCCTGGCGCTGGAGTCACGCCTCCTTTCAGAACGGTAGCGGAGAAAGCCGAGCCCAATTCAATTCCAAGAAATGGTGCATCATGTGGAGAAGTGGTAGTGTGACTTAAATAAATGCAGGCGGATAGGACGGTTGTAACGACAGAAACAAGCAGTCGTGCGCCAAAAATTACTTGACCATAGAAACAGATCGGTCTGGTGTTGGATTTAAGATTTCTTTCACGAACGGCAGCGTAGAAAGCGGAATTCCACAGTCCCGAACAGCAGTGTGAGAAAGTGTTAGTGTAGAGTTCTTTTATTTTTTTAACCTAACCTAACCTAATGGAATTTCTCTTTATATGAGCATTTAGAATCAATATATGAAAAAAAAAAGTAAAATTGCAACCTGTGCGTGGTCTTCCCTAAAAAGTAACATTTATTCTATTAAGAACAGTGTAAAAATTTTGAAGAAGAGAGAATGTTAATTTGGTTTATTTTCGGACATTATTTAACATCTCAGGTCATCAGCATCCATTCAATTCAGGGCGGGGAAAGGCCGATAAATTTTGCTCAGAGGCCTCTTTTTTCAGGCTTGAAATTACAAGAGAGAAAATAAAAAAGTTGGCCTATGGAGGCATGGAACTCACGACCTTCCTGTTATTAGCACGGCGCTATAACCAACTGAAATATAAACCGATATTTACATGAAGGTAATTATCTGCCTATATTTGTTGAAGTCACACCTGCAATTGGGCCCGGCTTTCTCCGCTGCCGTTCATGAAAAGAGAGAGACTCCAGCACCCGGATCGTCTGTAGTGAAAGTCAAGTGAGCAGCGCACTTGGCCGCTCTCATGTTCCTTAGCCTAATAAGCTTTGCGCAAAGCCGCGTTTATTTTAGTTGTATCGTGTGTTTAGAAAACCATTAAACTGGACTAGACTGACTGTAAGCAGGAGATTACATCGACCTTGCTTACGGCATACGCCTCCACCAGGAGGAAGAGATGTATTAAGGGAAACACCGGGCGATTGTATACGGCCTCCCTAACATTGTTTTCTGATAGAACAGCCCGATGCCAGTTCTGGGCCTTCAGAAGCGCTGCTTCCATATCAGATGTGGGTGCAGAAACCTTACCAAAGCACAAGCCACCGTCACATCGCACAGGCCATACAGAATGAAATGACGTGAAATGCGTGGGAAGAAAAAATCCATCCTAGCTTTCTAAATCTGGATGGCCAGTCCAACGGGAATTTAACCCGATATCTCCCAAATGCAGGTCTCAATCTTTACCGCCTGAACCACCGCGCTCGTTATGGTTCAATGGTTCAATGTAACTCGTAATATTGGTGCATACTTCACTGGGAGTATGATATTACTGTCTTTCACTGCATTATCATAGTAGAACACACAATCGATCTCAACTCTGGTTTATTTCTCCATTTTTTTTTTTTACCAGAAAAGTCTCATTTTCTGTGTTGTAGTTTCCAGTATTGGTTTTCCGACTTTCTAAAGTGCATCATACCGATGCCAACCATATTTTTGTAAAGTTTGCCAGCTTTATATGCAACTGTCAGAAATAATGTTGAAAGTGTGATTATACTTAAGCAATGTCTAAAAACAGTGGATATGAAAATGTGCTGCCAGTTCGAATGTACATTTGCAGGACTCACGAAAGTGAAACAAGAATGCCAAGAGTTTAAATGCGTCACGATTGAGATGTTTCTTCGTTATGTCGCGTTTACACGTAGATTGTCAAACGTCCAACTCGGCGTTTGGGCTCGGTAAAGCTCTTCTTTGAATTCCTACACTACCACTTTACGTCCAGCAAAGTGTTGGCTACACATCATAGCACTTAGAGCCACTTCTTGTGCCATTTTATTCTCATCGTCATGGCAGCTGACTTGCACGATTAATTTCCTCTCCGGAACACTGGTCGCGTGCACAAGTCCGTTATTATTTAGACGCTGTGGAGTTGTATTAATGTAATCATTTTACCGGGGCGTGCTCTTTGAAATCATTTAGTGCTTACATTAAAACGTGTATTTAGGGTAGGTACGAAATGATGAACAACAGCAGTAGAGGCAAGCGGATGACACAGGGGCAATGAAGTGGGGAATTACATGTGCACAGGTGCCACCCCATGGAGGCACGATAGATAGCGTTCATTTATATCCCCCAGTTGGTTTTACAGATTAACTGTCAAGTCCAGAAACAAAAGGATTTATTCAGAATTCCCGGCCCATCGCTACTTTCCCTGCACATTTAGCTCATAATATACTGTTACAGCTTTAATTTGTTTAAAATCGACAGTTAAATTCCCACATAATAGCCGCGCTCAGACGCAACGCTATATGTACGTTAAAGAGATGTTTATTTTGCTTTCTCAACATTAGTGCACTTAGCTCATTAATTGTCATGCTTTGTCTAATGATCTGCATATTATCGCTTATGCTCTTCGTATGTCCAAAAATTGCCCTACGTTTTTAATATCCCTTTTTAAACGATATTATAATGGCCCAAAAGTGCACAGAGGAATCAGTGTCTCCAACAGGGCTATAGGAAGTATTATTTGCTGCGCAATCATATCAATGCAAATTGATACATAGTGGAAGTGAAATAACCAGGCAAAACATCTGTGCGAGTGTTTCAAGCTGTCTGTAACAAACAAAAGGTTTAATACAATATTGGCGGCAAATTTATGGTTTTCTGAGAAAAAAATCTTTTTTTTCCAAAAAGTTTGTTGCTTTCTTATTGGGTATTTACTGCGCAGGGGATCTTTATTTTTGTCTGTATCAATAAAATATCTATCCCTCCGTAAGGCATCTGTATGAAAATTCTTCTACAGTAATATTTTAACATAGTAAATAAATTATAGTATAGTAAATAAATTATTATTATTGTTATTATTATTATTATTATTATTATTATTATTAGAAAAAATGGAAATAAGCCGTTTTATATAACCCCCAAAGAAAGAAAGCATTCATTTAAGTTAGTTCTAGTGGTTGGTGACCATCTTACTTGTCCATTTTGAGAGATCTGTTGTTCTGGGTTGTTTTTACGTAAATTATCTCACAAAGTTGTACAAATATGTTGAAGTGCACCAACGTGTGAACTCCACCTAACCGTTATTTTCACTGGAACGCTCTCAAGCAAGAGTAGGAGAGCGTCTTGAATATACGATAGAAAAACAGCTGCTGCCAAACGCTGACGAAATATCCGTGGGTACAATAAGTTGTCGCGTATGACTTCTCAATAAGAGTTAACTAAAAATCAGTATTTACGGTTGCTTTGGCTTTTTGTGTGCACTTATTCCATGTGGACGATCTTAGAAGTTCCATAATTTTTTGTTTTGTAATGATTAGTGCCCAATCGTTCCAATATATATGATGATTATAATATATACAGAGGGGAAGTGAAATGACCTGACAAACTGTCTAAGCAATGATTCACATTTTATATAACAAATAAAAATATTTGATGTAATATTAGTGGGAGGCTTATGATTTTTTAAAAAAAAATTTTTATTTGTATAATAGCTTTGTTTTTGTGCTGTAGTATTCCTTATGCTATTTTATTTTATTTTATTTTCAAATATATATATATATATATATATATATATATATGTGTGTGTGTGTGTGTGTGTGTGTGTGTGTATTTAAGTGATGAGTGCTAATGTGGTAGGAAATAAATTATTATTATTATCATTATTATTATTATCATCATCATCATTATTTTACTTCAACATGGGAATGAGTAATGACTTTATATCGCACAATATGCACAGGCAATAAACATCATCAGAGGTTTTAAATTTTTCATTAAATCGGCGAGTTTCCTTCTAGTTCTTTCACAGAAAATAAGCGCAATTCTTTTGAGAGCTGTTCCTTTGAATCCAAGAAGTTGCAACTTTTAGGATATTACTGCAAGACCTGTGAAGTTTAGAGTATTACAGGACAGATTTACAAGAAATGTGTCGAGAATCTGCTGTGAATATTTTCAGTGATATTAGGGTAGACTAAAGGTTGTTTCTTTAGGGAGCAACAGAAGTTTGCAGCTATTGTAATAATGTTATATTTCCAAGCTTTCTGTAATTCCTTGGGGTCATTTAAATTGAAAACTCGTACATCTCGTTTCTTTGAGTTTATATTGCACTAAAATGTGACTGGCGGCAACGGAGAATTAAAAAAAAGAAAATAAAGAAATAGATAAAATATAAAGAAGGGAGTTATTTATCTCACAGATATTTTTGCAAGATAATGAAACAGAAATAACAAGCAACTGATCAGTAATGTGTAGACATGGAACAACTCCTTCAAACGAGATATCAGTATTAGCCTGACGGGAGCTATTGAACATGACACGGAAGAGAGGGGTTGGAACTTTCTTCGAAACGCAAGGCAAAGTTCAGGGTCGCCTAATTTGTATATTTGATGCTAAACCAACTTCGCTTCCATGGTAGAAACTGTTCCATCACTAGTAATTAGAAAAGTGCCACAATGGGTATTAAGAAGCTAATATTTGTTGAAGCCATTTCCCATTAACAGTTACGCCGGTACGTTGGGGGGGGGGTGAAAACGCTAAATGTATATCTGTAATACATTGTGTCGTATGAATGGCTAACTAAATTTACTATTCCTTTGCCGTATTCGATATAGTGAACGATTTTCGTGTAAGTAAAATTTAAAAAATAATTACTTTGAAATCACAATACGAATAAAATGCCAAGAATTTGCAACTAAGCACGCAGTGAGGTATCCTTGTGTCAGTACGAGGAGAGCCAATGAGATGTTTACGTCATATCAGCCTTTTTTTTTTTTTTTTTCTTTAAGCTTTTTTGATATTCAGTTCGAGTGTGTCATTTATCCATTGCAAGTTTGAACTTGGCATCATTGCCAGATTGATGAAACGTTCAACATTATTTTTAAATTAACACTGGATTTAATCATAAAATATCATGCTATTAGTGCTAAAATCATTTAACTCTAGAATTCCAAGTTTAGAAAAACAAACCATTGAAAAATTATCAAACTTGAAAAATCAGTTTCTTGCACTTCAGAACGTTTCTTTGTTTAAAGTGAAATTTTGCTGTCTACAAAAATAGTCAAAATAATCTTTTTTCAATTTTAAAATTCGTATAGTATCCTTATCTAGTTTACGCCAAAAGTGGACTTAGTCGATTTTACCAGTATTACAATATATTATAAGTTTTTATAAATTTTCATGTACTTTATCATTTCATTATTTCACCTTCATCCTTTATACTTTATGCTTCGAAGCTATCAATATATAAAACATTACTGCAGGTAATTGGAGTTAGTTTTCTAGAAAAAAAATATAATTGCTGCTGCTGTGATCACTAATGAAAAATAGTTTACACGACGAACACTATACAGCGCTTTCGGCTAAACATCCAGAACCTCTTAAAAATGAATTTTCGACATAATATGACGTAAACAGTTCCGATTATTTAATAGGGCTTTTCACAATGACTTACTTAACACAAATATTACAACTAATTTGCATATCCCAATCTTTCTTCGACTATATTTACGTTAGTTGGAAATGGGAATAGCCAAAATAAAAAAAGATCACTAAAATTTAGTGCAAATATTTTATATCCCCTCACCATCATTCAATTCTAACATCTTTTTCTTCCATTTTGTTTGCTGTTCAAAGCACATTCACGTTGTTTGGTTTCTTCTGCTGACGGTTGGAATATTTTTTGCAAATATTCAACATCCGCGACTTTAGAAGAGTATTTTTCACGTCAGTTAAAAGAAAGAAATTGTTTATTTAATTCAGTTTTAGTGGTTAATTGCCAACTTATTGGTCTATTTTGAGCGATCCTTGTCTTCTGGGTGTTTTTACTGATTGAACACAAAGTTGTATCAATGTGTAGAGGCTCACCATAGTGTAAACACGACATACCTCTAATTCTTAGGATAACATTTTCAACAAAAATTGGGAGAATAAACGGTAAATGAACAGCTCCTGTCAAACAGACGAAGAAATATCTGTGAACGCAATAAGTTGTGTATAACGTCTCCCTAAGCGTTAACAAAAAAACAGTGTTTACAATTGTTTCGGCTTATTGTGTGTGGGTCTTTATATGATCTTATACCATGTAGACAAAATTAGCAATTGCACTTCTTGTGAAATTCGCTTCATCTACGAATAATATTAAAAGCAAACAATCTGCTTCTGGTTGAAGGTTTGGAGAACTGCTGAACGCACTGAATGTGGTAAGGCCGCAGCTGTTCCTCTGTTAATGCTCTCGGAAACCCCGAGAATGCAAGCCCATACCACTAAGTTGTTCCACTAAGCGCAAGCGAGATTTCTTCTCCCGCGACGCTTCTCCGCTCCTTCGAAACGCGTATTACGCTATCTGTATGTAGAACCCTTTGACAGATGTGAATAAGCGTCGTAGAATGCGGTGCTCTTTTGTTTTGGAGCCATTCTCTGTAAATTCGTGCCGTGTCATTCTTTCACGATGCATTTCACCATTTAGATACTCTGAATACTAAACTGACAACTTTCAATTGAGGTTCCGTTGTCTCAGAGCTAATGCAGCGTATTTTTATTATAGGAAACATTTTTTGTAAAAAACATATATTTTAATCCAACAAAATATATTTTAAAATAAACTATATAAAGTTTTAATTATAAGGATTTATTTGTACTTTTCCTTAGCAGATATTTTGTTATATACATTTATTACATCACTAATCTGGTGTAACAATAAATTCGTGAACGACAGTAAGCGTAATGTAAATAAGGAAACGTTAAAATGAATAGCAATGCTCTTTATAGCACTAGGTGAAGCAGCTCTTTGCATAATATGAGTACTTACATAACATAATTTCGATACAGTAAAATGTAATGTATAACAGAGCCTGGTTTATGTGCTAAAATCAGGGTTGGGCGAAAAGAAATGTGCATGTAATTTACATGTGTAATACATAGTGTAAAAAAATTGTATACCTGAATTAGTAAATTGACGTTTGATTGACTTTGACAAAATAAACATGAATCATTTATTTTAAAATATTTGTTCCTGCATTGACATACAAATCATTTCGTGCAAATTATGTTATGTAAGTTTTACAACTTTTCACCGCGCATTATTATGTCACATATAATTATAATGTTATTAATTTCTATTACGCAACGTTTATAATTAACTTAAATTGTTATTATTTATTACCAGAAAGTCTTTGTCAATTATTGGCCTCACTCTTTGTAGTACATAACGATTGTTTCTTGATTAGTCCCCAAATAATGATGTATAAAGTTAACACAGTTAAGATTTATGACACATACTCATATAGCATAAGAACTTGATGTCTGCTTGGTTTCAAAATATCTTCCATTAAAACTCCAACATTGCGTACTTTTGAATTTAAAAATGAACTAACACAGTACAACATGTTGCTAACAAATTGTAGTCATAATCACACAAGTTCCTGTTTCTAGGCTCTTGTTCCAAAATCTCTTCCACATGTATGTTAGGTGTAGGGTGAACCATTTGGAAATGTTCCTTCTTGGATGTTGCTTCTACTTCATATTCCTCTAGGAACTGTAAGACACTCTGTTGCTGTGTTTTAACAATCGCCTCACAGAAGCAACATTTAGTACAAATCTTATTTTCAAATCTCACATAAAGAAAATTGTTTGTTTACATTGTTAGATGGTTTGTCACCAGGACTAATAATAATAATAATAATAATAATAATAATAATAATAATATAATATTATTATTCACTTCAGCCGGCTATAGGTTACGATTACACAAAAATTATTATTATTATTATTATTATTATTATTATTATTATTATTAATAATCATAATATAATATTATTATTCACTTCAGCCGGCTATAGGTTACGATTACACAAACATTATTATTATTGTTATTATTATTATTATTTAGTATTATTACTCGTAGATCTTATCAAAGAAGGACTAATATAATATAACGTTTCGCCTTGTTAATATTTCCTTAATCATTGGATCTGTTTTTGATAGCTTAGTTAGATATTTACAGTTTCCAGAAAGTTCTGAATTGTAATCATATAATTTGAATTTCTAATTTAGTTTAGTAAGCTTCTAGATAGTCACCGTTCTCATCAAGAAGGTTCTCGTTATTTCTCAACAGAAAATGAATCCACATACCATGTCAGTTGTGGCGCCTCAATTACTTTATTAATGGTCATTCGTCTGACACCTCTTATGTGTACTGCGCATTCATAAAACTTTTCTTTTCACTCATAGTCCAACTTTTCAAGGGCATCACCACTACTTGCGCGTTGAGATTTGTACATGTTGTTCGTACATTAACTGGCTCCAAAAACTTTTTGAGTATTACGTGATATGTAATATGGAGACATTGTTAAAGGTTATTTACTTTTTTACATTTATTACATGAGATTAGCGTTTTTGTGTGTATTGCGCTTTTCATGTAGAAAATATTTTAATTCAAGTCCCATCCCATGGCTAAAAGCAAATGGATCAATTTTAAAATATTTTTTAAATTTAAAATAAATGTGACATTTAATAACGCAAACGCGCCTGTAAAATAATTCGATTTTAAGATATTCTAGAATAAGCTCATGTACTACTCGAGAAATCTACAAGATTTAATAACTTTAGGACAAAAATACAAACAAAATCATCAAAAATAATTAAGTTTACCATTTCATCTCTGTGTTATATTCTTTTCACAGCTCTGGATCACACACTCTCATATATGAAAGTGAGGAAAGATGAACTGGCTATAAACCTAAAATATATGATGTTAAAATAAAATATTGTGTACTGTATGAATACTTTTGCTTGTTTTAAAAATCCACAGTAATATTAAAATAATAATAATAATAATATTAAAATAATAATAATAATAATAATAATAATAATAATAATAATATGTAACAGCTCTTCTGCAGTCTCCACACAAACAACAATGTGTAACAAAAGGGTACAGAACACTGTACGCGAAATGCAGGGAAGAACATTCTAAGACGCTTATCAGTGTATTTTAAAAGTGTTGGCATTTCTTTCCCATTGCAGACAAATATCCATTTCCTTACGTATTTCTATGGTGTGAAATCTTCGGAAGTAAATTACAAACATAAACACAGGTTTTCCAAAGAGTATAAAAATAGTATTTTTGGTGCCATAGATTATTCATCTGCATTAATGTGCGCTGATCTACCCAATCGGATCCGACCAGTTTTCTTAAATCTGTCTCAGCTGTCTTCTCCCCGTTTTTATCTCATATAATGCTTTCCTTATTTTCTTATACACTTGTTTAGATGTTTATTTATAAGTAACTTCTACAACGCATTTCCATTAGTATCAGTTTCGTTTTCAAATTTCGTGTTTCGAATTCATAAAACCGTTAGTAATTTTGTTTTGTAATTTTAAAGCCTATACAGTAGTTGCAGTTTTAGTTTTTTCCCCCAGTTCAATTTTTAATTACTGCGTTCCGTTTTCCATTCCATTCGATGTGTGTGTACCTCACAATGTTTTGTAGCAAGTTTAAATAATACTTTTTTCAATTGGGCGGTACTTGACAATTACACTATTCACCCAATCGACTTTGGATTTCTCAGTAGTTAACTCCATTTGTAGGAATGAATGTGTTTACCTCTGCAGGTGGTGAGCCCAAGCCGAATTAAGCTGTGTAGAGTTCCTATGTCCTGTACATGAACGAAAATGTTTCCCTCTAGGGCAGTCTGGAACTTTTATACTTGCCTCCCTCCGTGTTTCTTAGATGTTCTTTTTCATATTTTACTTTCACCACCCGTTTTTCATATGGTATAATGACGTTCTTTATGTCATCAACTCCTTGGACTCACCTTTTGGGCTAAAGTTTCTGCCATTTTCATGTTAAGAACATGGTAAGCCTTGTAATCCGCTGTAAACTATTCGTTTACCCTATATTGTGCAGAGAGTTATGTGCTCAAGAGCGTCCATTGTTAGGCAATATCCTTCGAGTTCTATGAATGAATAGTGTTTAACGCCAGTTTTTGCTACAGAGGCACCACAGGTGACGATGGAAACTGATGATACATGAGATAAAAGATATATTGGGAAAGGATTTATTTTTGAGGAAGGAATCGTTCAGGGTACCTCCCCGGTATTTGCCATTTATGAGGACTGAGTACTGACTGAGTAATAGTAGTAGTAGTAGTAGTAGTAGTAGTAGTAGTAGTAGTAACAGTAGTAGTAGTAGTAGTAGTAGTAGTAGTAGTAACAGTAGTAGTAGTAGTAGTAACAGTAGTAGTAGTAGTAACAGTAGTAGTAGTAACAGTAGTAGTAGTAGTAGTAGTAACAGTAGTAGTAGTAGTAGTAGTAACAGTAGTAGTAGTAGTAACAGTAGTAGTAGTAGTAACAGTAGTAACAGTAGTAGTAACAGTAGTAGTAGTAGTAACAGTAGTAGTAGTAGTAACAGTAGTAACAGTAGTAGTAACAGTAGTAGTAGTAGTAACAGTAGTAGTAGTGGTAGTATTAGTAACAGTAGTAGTAGTGGTAGTATTAGTAATAGTACTAGTGGTAGTAGTAATGGTAATGTATTTATGTGCAAAATATGTTTATTACAAGTCTAATTCATCCATGTCACAAGGGTCCTGGGACCTTACGTGCTTTCCCGGTACTCTAGGACCTAAGTATAGGAAATTGCACAATCCAATACTTACCTCTTAAGTGAAGGAAGTATATAATGAAATAAATGGGAAAAGAAAAATATACAGTAGAAAAAATTAAATACCTAAATAAAATAAAAAAACAATAAATGTAAATAACCTACCCTCTCTCACTTATAGGTACAAATAATTAAAAACATATATCGTGAATCATGTTCCTCTGCCCTCTTTCCCTATTGTCTACCTCTTCCGATCTGAGTAGTATCACTTTGTTTAAAAATTCTTACCCACTCCCTCCTCCTCCTTCATATCTGCCAGCAAAGTATAGCACTGCCACTGTCCCTATATCCCCACTAACAAATGGGGCCGGCAGGTATCTCTTTCTTCATTCTTCCGTCCTCTTGCAGCACGCCAGAATATGTTCCCAAATTCTTTCTCCGCATATATAGGGCAGATTTTCGTACCCTCTCTGTGTTACTTTGATCATCTGCCATGTGCCTAACCTAAACTAAGCGAGCCCATGATTGCAGAGGTTGGCCCTTTTTTCAATGTAACGCTCCATACCCCATCCCATTTTCAGGTCCGATTGTATCTCAAGCGAAACTTTTTCTGCACACTCCGAAAGGGTCAGCTGATTACTAATGTCCCTCAAGCCTTTCTTAATTTTCCACCAAACCTCCCTCCTGTTTACCCGCTTTGCTATCCAAATGCTACTCATTCATATATTTTCCAAACCCTTTAATTATTAAACCCACGTTTTATTTCTCCCCATTTTTAGTAGTGTTTTTGCCCGTTTTTACTACTGAGGCACCGCAGGCGGATTTCTCCCCATTGTCAGCTGCCCTAATTAGTGTCTGATCTCCGTGAACAATTCGTAGCCAGTACTTCATTGCTCGGATCCTGCATTCTATAATCTCGCTATAGGGACCAATCTCCTTAAGGATTCCGCAATTTGCTATACCCCTCGCCACTCTGAAAATACATTTCAGAAAACCTCCCGACCCATTCACATTTTCTGTTCTTTCTAGTGGCTGTACTGTGTCATATGAAGGCAGAAATGAAAGCCAAAGGGTAAGAGCAAGAAAGAGAATTTATGTTCTAGAAGCGGGCGACTTAAGTTTGAGATTGTGAATATCATGAGTGAATACACGTATGAGAGAAAATATCAGAAAGACGTTGCTTAAGAGACAAAACCTATGCCAAGATCAGCGATTGGCATGATCATAAAGCAGTGACAAAAGTACTGCGGGGAGTGGGGTGCATTCTGGATATGAACAGCAGAGATCCGACGCCTTGGAATTAAGAACCGTCTGCAGCTAGTAGTACGTAGTAACCTGTAAACTAACAAATGCTACATTATTTACTTTTTCTCACGTTCGTTCGGATTGCATGTTTCGCAGGAGGCTTAATTTACGGCACGTTGCAGAATTTGTTTCTGTAACACCCTGAACGTGACACCAATTACATCAGAGAGCTTACAGTTGCATGTAATCCCTATCGTCATACGACTCATCAATGAAAGGTGGAGCATTAGATCAGCAATAACAGCAAAGTTACAACATGTAATTAGAAGATACTCTGCAGTGCATGTCTCTTTCTTATACACTTCATAGAAATAACTAAATAAACAAAAAGCGGTAAGTGTTTGTTATTTCTTAATTCCTAGTGCCTATAGGTACATGGTCAATCCTTAACTTGCCTCTTGCAGATGTACCACCACCACCAGTGCCAATCAAAAGCAATATCTGTCACGAGAATCTTAAGTTTATATTGCAGCTTTGCCTTATATATCGAGATGTTACTAGATATACTTTTACTGCTTATGGATATCCCGAAGTAAGTAAATGGTATACCATTTTCTAGCTAAATATGTAGCGTCTTCAAAATTCATTAATCTAGTTTGTAATCAAAATGGGTCCATGAGACTTCTGTCATTCGTTAATATAAGCAAATGGAATTAAAAGCTGAGATGTTTGTTTGGGGTGCATGTGCAATTTAAATACGGTTTGTACGAATTAAAAATAATTACAATTACAGTTATATAAAATTAAGACTTCGTTTATAATTCTAGTTTTATTTGAAGCACATTCAGAAACAGAATAAAAGGATTTACTCTCTCAAATAAGCCGTTAATTAGTAATACTTGTATCACATAAACAGATAGTACAGATTAACTAGAATATGTAATAGAATTACTACTGAGTGTAATACAGAGTGAGAGTTCCATAAACTATTATCAGAGAGCCTTAATATAGCGATATAATAATACAAACTTACCATCATTAAAACGTCCCGTAAAAGTAAGCAACCGATGGTAATACTTTTGAGCCATATACGTGGCATTGCAGGTGATTATACTTGTCAGGCACGGTTGAAAGTTATCCGAGTAAAAACGTGAAGTAAATTATATGCTTAACATGTAATTTAATCATAGATAATTCTATAACAAGCATTATCTTTACTAACACCCAAATAGTGTGTCGTAAATCTTGTTGTTTTGCTCTTCCAGCCTATCATCCTTTGTACAGTCAGCAGATTATGAGTTCACCGTGCTCGGCGGTATCTGCATGGGCCGCACTGTCTGTACTTACGGCTGTACGACAACACGAGTTCGTGCTTCACCAAAATACAAATTCAGTACTGGAGGCAGTGGATAATAATATTTACAAATATAATAATTTTTAAAGACATGCACATACTCGTGTCTTCCAAGGAAATGCTGAACTGCTTTCCATCATTTTCCAAACATTTTTGGTATCGACTAATGAAAATATGAAATAAACTTTTTAATTTCCTTGAGGAAATGAAATTTATTTCTTGACGAATGCTGGTCTTCAGTTCTTCTAAGGTGTGTGCATTTTCCTATACTCTTTATTTTTTCATGTCTTAATTCAAAAACTCCCAAATTCCCAAAATTCATTAGCCAATTTATGAATTGCACTGCCTGGAAATTGATCTTCAAGGATTTTTTTTTTTTTTTTTTTTTTTTAAATATTCCTCAGACAGCAGCAGCCGATTCTGTACGACATACGAATCGTAAATAAACACTCGTTGTGGAACAGAATACTTAGGCCTATATTAGTCATAGCTATCTTAGCACACTACTGTACTCGTGCGTTTCAACAGTAGTTTAACTCAGACTGATGGCGCGTTTCCACGAAGCTCGCGATTCTCGGCCATGGCCTTGGTCAACATCTCAGTTGGACTGACTGACCAGCGCGCGCACGGAAAATCCACAATCTGCACGCATTATTGTTAATGCTGCTTCTACATGTAAAAGACAAACTAATTGATTTGTGGATATTACGAAATATTGTAAACTATTATAGTAGAAGTGTTTGACAGGTTAGGATGTCCTAACTTGTTCTTGGAAATTTATGAGGTTAATCCAGGTATACAGTGATTTGTTTTTCCTTCCTTCTAAAATAAAGGCCATGAGCAGAGAATGGTAACAAATCTTATGGTTTAGGTAAGTTAATTTTAAAATGTCTGCTTCATTATTCTTAAATCTAGCATCAGTGATTTTGTTCTGTATAGTGTTTAAAAATTCTACAAATTATGCTGTTTTATATACCGTAATGTGCATTTGCCCGGAGTGACACAAACTACAGATATTCATTGATATATGTGATGTAAAAGGGGTGCCCACTAAGCAATAGAACTTTTTCAGCCTTTGTTTTATTTCTATATCAAATACACTCGATTGTTCCTTAAATCTATGACTATACAGTGTTATGTATCAATATTATAACTTTATACAAATCTACTCGTATGATTTTCCATCTCTTAGATGTCATAGCTTATATGGCGTCAAAATAGCACCATACCGCCACGGGTGGCCGAGGTCGTTAAGGCATGGACTCGTGAGCGGGAGGTCTGCGGTTCGAATCCCGCCAGGACCGTCCTCCCTGACTGGGGTTTTTTCCAGGTTTTCCTCAGTCTTCATAACTGGCAAATGCCGGGGAGGTACCTAAACTTAGGCCTGAAACGCTTCCTTCCTTAAAAAAAAAAAATCCTTTCCCAATATATCATTTCATTTCATGTATCATCAGTGTCCACCGCCTGTGGTGCCTCAGAGTAAAAACGGGCGTTAAACACTACTCAAAAAAAAAAAAAAAAAAAGATAGCACCATTCATGCTCTCTCAGCTATCTTCATACCTAGAACTATGGCTACGTCATCATGAATGTTCTATCTGGAGTGCATTCCTTAGAGAACAATTTCCCTCATCGAAATATTCGCTGCATGAGCTGTGGCAGAAGCTTGCTGAAAAACGTGTAAAATTACGAATCCTGTCGGTTAATTCCTAAGAAAGGGAACAGATTGTATTCGCAAATGCCACACATATTTTTTATTTATTTTACTTTAACAATGCACTTTGCACATATCATAAGAAATAACTTTTAGAAAGATATCTAGTGATTTTCCCCCCATGCGATGATGGAAGTAAACTAACTCTACTTCGGTGAGAATCCCACACTATCTGTGATGTTTCTTACACTTAACAAAGCCTAGTCAAAGTCTGAAATTTATTATAAAGATTGTGGGTTCCTGTACAGTCTGAATCTTTTAACACTCGGGAATATTTCTTCAAATCCACTTTGCACTTAATGAGCTGGTTGAGTTAACATGCACGAATGAAATAAACACGTATTATGTTGTAAAAAACACATCCTGAGGTAATTCACTTCGTAATAACCAAACTGAACTCAGCTACTAGCAAATCAACACAGACAGCCTGAGGACAGTGTGATCTTGTTCCAGTTAACTGCGGAAACACGCGTGCACATGCTCATTGCAAAAACATCGCAATTTCATCCGTACTTTATTGAATCGCTCCTTATGTATTATATGTGTATACAATATAAAGTGGCCTACTGTAACAGTAACAAGATTATGTTCAAAATAGAATGTGCGATTATTTCCAAACATTTCACTTTACCAATTATGAAATATTATTTAAATATTATAAAAGTTGATGTTAAAGCATGTGGAGGCAACATTACTATGTAATGAGATATGCTATGGTAGAATAAATAAAAATATACATTTCCTAAACACCATTGTAGGTTAGTGATGATCTAATATTCTGATACAAGAAAATCAAATCGTGCTGTATTGTTTTTAACGTACATCCTTATGGAAGAGAGGACCTTATGGCTTTAACTTTGCCAGGTAAAATGAATATATTATTATATCTTAAAGAATTTCCTCACTGTCATCTAGCTAAAGAAGATAAAGCTATATGAAATGTGTGGGAATATTTAAATAAAACACACACACATTAATAAATAGGCCGAGAAATAATGTTTGCATTACTCATTCAACATCATTTGTACAAGTGCAATCAGTTATACTTCACCCGCGGCGCGAGGGTTTTCCTAAGAGCGAGTCCCACTCTTTTACCGTGCCTTGGAAGCGTAAGCAAGCCGCTTACTTACTTGTTGACCCTGCTGACTCTCGCATATGTAGCGCAGCTGTTCCCTAGTGTGTCGTGTGTTTTGTTGTTCGTTTCTTAATTCGACAGTATACATAAAGTGTATTATGCCTCGTATGTTCATAACAGCATGGCGTGTCTTTATGCACGATTCATGTGTGGTGACTGAGTGGCGAAGAATTGTAGAACCAATCTTTTTAAGGCAAACAGTTGATTCTATTACGTACATGAATATCATATTCATATTTTTTCAGAGCATTAACCTACATGGAGCGTGATCACAGACTCTGCCATATCTCACACTGCGAATAATTACTCCGTGAGAACAGTTCACAATGTGTTCCATAAGATAAGAGTTATTAGCAGGGATTTATGGCTCCCTTTTTGTGTCGATTTAACAGCCTGTGATTATCATCTCTGGGTTAAATTTAATAATGTCTTATACAAGACGAACCACCAGACCATACAAGAACTCAAAAGATAATGTTCGTTGGGAAATTGTCCGGATTTCTCAAAATGAAATACAGGAGTGGATGAATAATTTTCTAAAGAGATGCCAAACATGTGTGGAGAATGAAGGCGGGCAGGTTCAGTACCTCAATTGATAATTTGGTAATTAATGAGCCTCTTAAATTAATTTGTGTCTCGTTGTACATTTGGTTTGTTTTATTCATTTACTCTTCCGCTAATCACCGAGACCCGACTGGCCGGCTAACCGGCTAACGAGCGGCGTACTCTCGCAAAGGCGAAACGCTCCGGTGAAAAACAATACTGATCGATCTATATATATATATATACAGTAGGAGAAACCTATTTTGAGGTCTTTGCTTAAAAACTATTGCCGACATTTTAATGGAAAAACTACAAAAAATAGCATAATTTTATTTTGCTGCTGTGGTACAAATATATTAAGAGACAAACAATATTAATTTGACTTACTACATTTCTTATGCTTTAATTCCTGTAGTTAATTATTTCAGGTTTTTATCACGCTGTATGATGCATTTCAACTTGTGTGTCAGTGGTTATAACATATCCACCAAGATGTAACATCCACAGTGTGAAAAATATGAGCAGTTATGAAAAAGCGATTTTGTAGAAAGGTGAAGTTGGTTTCAACATTTATTTTATGCTGTCACTAAATGCAAAAGCAGGGAGTCGTAAAACTTTATTACATTCGCGTGTCTCCCAGAACATGTTGCTTCCCATCTTCTTCTGGAGTATAGTGTACTGGCAAGGGCGGCGAATGTGTTTCAAAACTGTGCGTTAATGTAGAATGTTTTATGTTATGTTGGAAATGTGGATTCCATCTGAAAGTGGAGCAACGGCATGGTTTAGAATCCGGAGGAAATCATTAGGAAGGATGCCAGAATGGGTGGGAGTGGGAGACACATTTCAATGAGGGGCAGGAAACTGTCCTGTGGTGCACATGTGCGATGGCCAGGAAGTGAGACGCAAAACGTCCTCCCACAGAGCAGTCGGCAGGTGGGAACGAAACTTTGCACACGATGCTTAAGAACTTTAACTTAAGTTGTCATTAATGCCAAAAGATGTGTAAGCAAGAGCAATAAAATAGTTTCGCTCGCTGGCATTCGGAATTCGGCTAAAATTGAGATGCAGAAATCGCTTAAATATATTGGAATTTAGAGTGAATGTAAATAATTAAAATTAAGCTTTTCTTTTACACTGGAAGTTCAAATTTTGAATAAAATTAATAATACAGGAGAGAGGGAATTCTTTGCCATAAATAAAGCTGGTAATAGAGCTTAATTAATGGAACAAAAATTTTAAATGTCTTTTTCTCTGTTTCTAAAAGTATTCCAAAAATTAAACATTCTATGTCAACGCTGCATAATGTTCCGCAGTGCTTGTCATTTCTTCTTGCTTTGTCAGCACTGAATACTATGGTAACACAGTTTATCAAGTTAGGAATCAAGAATTAGAAATGTAAATCTTATTTGTCTTGTTGACGTGGGAAGAATGCAGCATCATATCAAGTGCGTGAGCGCTAGTTCACCCTACATCAAACCTCAATGTCAACATGCAGTACAACGTAACACAAATTCATTATTTTTCAGAATTTTATAATTTTACAAACCGCCAATTAATAATGATGTTTTAGCTTTAATTATTTATATTAACATGTCAATTTTACTATGTAAAGATTTAAAGAAAATGGCGGGCATATTAAAAGAACAGATATGCAAGAACATAAAGTTAAATTAAATGTTGAAAATGCTCTGTGTTGGTTTGGCACCTACGTTATTTTGATCATTTTCGTGATCTGTCCGTTGTCTGCCTGCTTACCGACGAACAGGCACGACATTTCCCATATCCGCAAGACATTTGGGCACGACGACTAAAGTTCAACGATTTGGAGATATTGTTGACGGTTCTCTTTTGTACAAGCAAGCTGCTGCTATTGAGTTCTGATAGACTTCTCCGTAGTATGTGTAAACTCTCCCGATTTCGACTAGTGAACTTTTTGAATTTACTAATTGCAGATAATCAGTCTGTATTTTGCTGCACAACCCAACTGCGTAAACAAGTACACAGCTAGCGTGTTTACATTTTTAATCTCTGATAAGAGGACAACGAAGTGAAAAAAATGCATTTTGGTAAAAATACTCTTTTTCCTCTTAAAATTACTTTAAACTACGGAGAACTCCCCTTAGCAGTTTCATAAGCCCCTGTTCTTTGGAGCATTTGTTTGAGCAAGGATTTTTAATTTCATGCACTCATTAAATTCCTATCTCTTGGCCCTTAACTTTTAGGCTCCAAACTTCAAACACCTTTTTTCTCTATTGTAAAATTTAGTATATTTGCTTGTACTCAAAACCTATTTTCTACTTTAACTAAATAATAGAAACAACCAAATTTGTAAATGTTTTCTAAATATTGCCTTACGTAAAAGTTACCGTGTTTTTATAATTATGAACTTAAATTTTATACTGTGCTTTAGTTTTATTGTGGTGTTTATTTTAACGTTCTTATTTCAAATTTTCTGAATTTTATATTATTTTATTTTTTTAATTGGATATGGACAAAATTAGCTTCTTCGTTTAGGTGTAGATATACTCATAAATTTAGACAGAATCGTGTCTATTTTATTTTAATTCCAATTTAATTAAGGAAATCGTTAATCTTTTTGCATATCAACTCAGTCTTTCTGTACTCCTTACTTTCTTTCGTTTTGGAAGTGAACGAAAAGGTCTTGAAGTTCATGACTACAATTTTGGAAGCGTTTGTATCCTTTTTATTAGCTAGTATAAAAACGTTATTTTCTATCTTTTCATAAATCAAACATTTTGACTGTTGGTAATTTAAAGTTAAAATGCAAAAGCTTTTAAAAAGTAACTTGGTGATAATATTTTTTGTTGGTTGATTTATTTTGTTTTTATAGCAAATGCATGATATCTTTTGCATTCCTGGCTAGACCGTTCTGCATGGCTTGAGAGGTATCTAAGTCCTCATCAGTGGTAACCGGGGAGTACAATGTTGGATTGGATTGGTTTGAATTGAAATATTTAAGGTCCGTAACGTGTTTCGAAGTACAACAGCGCCAAGCCCACGGAGCCCCTAGGAATTCAAACTCTATGAAGTACCGCTTCCATACCAAACGCAGGCCAGAATTCTTTCCAAAGCGTAGCAAGAGTTCATTTAGCCCTGGCTTTTTGGACCCAACGGAATGAATCAACGGAATGAAATGATATGAAATGGCAGAGCGACATGGAAAAACCACGAAAAATCCAAGGTCAGGATAGGCAGCTCCAAGGGATTTGAACCTGGGACCTCCCAATTTCCAGTCCCAGGTCACCCCGCTCAGTGAAATACCCTGTAAGAAAAAATATGTAAGCACTAAATTACATAATCACCGCCAATCCGACCGCCGCGGGTGGCCGAGGTCGTTAAGGCACGGACTCGTGAGCGGGAGGTCTGCGTTTCGAATCCCGCCAGGACCGTCCTCCC
The DNA here is from genome assembly GCA_030762175.1 of Metallyticus violacea. Classification (NCBI taxonomy): domain Eukaryota; kingdom Metazoa; phylum Arthropoda; class Insecta; order Mantodea; family Metallyticidae; genus Metallyticus; species Metallyticus violacea. Next base: position 302,452,463 of record CM060846.1, read on the forward strand.
TGACTGGGGTTTTTTCCAGGTTTTCCTCAGTCTTCATAACTGGCAAATGCCGGGGAGGTACCTAAACTTAGGCCTGGAACGCTTCCTTCCTTAAAAAAAATATCCTTTCCCAATTTATCATTTCATCTCATGTATCACCAGTGTCCACCGCCTGTGGTGCCTCAGTAGTGAAAACGGGCGTTAAACACTACTCAAAAAAAAAAAAAAAAAACCGCCAATCCAAAGCACGTATATATTTAAAGCGTTGAAATGAACACATCTTGCATCAGATAAATAGTAACATTATACATACCTAACTCATTTAGATTATATCTGTAATCCGCTGAGGATAATAAATAAATAAATATCTACAATTCATAATAAGTACCACGGTTCTAAACTTTCGCTCAAACCGAGGAAAACCTTTTACTTTGCTCCTATTAGATCATTCATTTTATATCCCGAGGAAACTTGCGGTATTACAGCCAAAACATATCTCCTGAAAGTATGAGACCAAACCAAACCATCAAGGATGATTATAAATTCACCTCGTGCCTTCCACTTCGGTTATCTTACTTGTGAGTACTTTCAGAGCTGCATCATCTCCCGCATAGCGTACCTTTATGACAATTATCTTTTGCAGAAACCTAACTCCCTTTTTACCACCCTGGTAAACTTCAGTGTCATTAAGACTGAAATTAGTTTTAACTACCTGAAGCATAAGCATATTATAATTTTACAAAGAGTTGAAATATTTAAGTAGTGTTAGACATCCTATTCACTACTTAGGCATTACCGGTGATGGAAACCGGTGATATATGAGATGAAATTATAATTTGAATAGGAATTTTATTTGGGAGTAAAGCATTCCACGGCTACGTTTAGATGTCATTTAACTGCCGTTCTAACTGATTTTTGATCACCAAACTTCAATAAATTATCCGTAACTATACTGTTTCTTTTACCAGCCTATTGAAAGCAGTATTAATAAGTTGTTTTTCTTAATCCACAAGACATTTTCTTGCATCTGATTCTTTGGTATTATTTTACATTAGGCCAAAATCGGCTATGTGTCCATGTATTAGTAATCAATTCACGACATAGAACGGAGAAGGTTAACGCTGCTGTAGCGCGCGTAAACAAAAATTGAGTGTACAGTCCGCCTTAAGTGTAAACTGGAGCACAAACTACTGCTAGCGTTTCGAATAGCAAAAAATTGCTATTCGAAACACTGGAGTTAAATGTAATACATAAATTTAAACTAAACATCTCAGGTTTTTCTTCATAAATCGAAGGCAAGCTACTCGTTTTGCCAAAATATTATCTCTATCGATTATAATGTTGTGTTTGTTTTTACGTTTTTTAAAATGTAAATCCTAAATATTTCTTTCTTTTGTCAGAATTACCCTAAAACCTTTGAAGTTGATCCAACTTTAGCAAAAAGAACCGATTTTTAATATGTAGGAATATCTTTGTTTACTCTGTAATGGTTTTGAAACAGCCTTCTATTAGCAGAACTGCCCATATAATCGAATTTTATTTTATTCTAATTGGCGTGGAATCCAATGTTGGTGTTGTAATTTTGTGTCCCTTTTCTCCCTCTAGCTTATCTTCCTTGCGAACACTTGTTGAATTGTTATTTGTGGATTACACTCTGTAAACGTTGTTAAGGAATATTTATACCACTTGGTTTCTCGTCTTCACAAAAATGTATTAACCCGTATATTACTTGCCTAGTTTTGCTAAGCAGTGGCTCTCTTTTTATTCCGCAGCATTGTGATTGAACCAGCGACTGTCACGCACAAAGTGACTAGACGGAACGTTGAGTTTAGGAACTGAGAGTACTAGTAAGATGTGAGAGCCTTAGTTTCCAATAATGTCGGTCCTATTCCCAACGTTGCTGTTTAATACACTAAAGCACAGGGATAGTTAAGAAGTAAACAAAACATTACGACCCCCCACCTTTTTGGTTTGTCTAAAGGAATGCTCTTGTAATCAGTGCAAGCGGGAGGTATATAGCTTCCCTTCTTTTACTCCTTACCACCATTCCTTTTGCTTTCGTGTTCATGTCTTAATGCTCTGCTTCGATCGTAGTGAATGGAGAAGTTGTTCTTAAGAAGCATTGAGGAAATTACCTCTATTTTCTTTGCGAGTCCCTATAATGCTATACAATGGGGTTTTTATGCTTCGTACGTTTGTTTTTGATAGCTTTCCTGCTCCTGTCGCCTGATATGCGCATAGCGAGTGCGCGGTTAAAATCACAATCAGCATTTCACTTGCAGTTTCTAGCCCCTCACTTAGCTACGTATGATGTATTGTAGGCATAGTGGAGTATACCATTAGTGCAGTTTATTTAAATATAGTTGTGTTGCGTGTTTAATACTGCTGGTAATGAAATATAGTGTACAGAAACGTATTCTTTTATACGATACCTACACGAAAACAAAAAGTTCAGACAGTCCCAACTATCATAGCCAAAAACCGTGCAGATAAAGTAATAATCACTAAAAAATAAAAAAGGCATTTGTTACTAGATATATATGAAAGAGCTTGACAAGAACAGATACAAAACTTCTTAAATTAAAATAACATAGAATCTCGATAGTACAACAATTTCAACAGTGTGGCAACGCCAACAGACTTGATTTTAGTAATTATACTGTCAGTAGTATTAGTAGCGGAGAAAATTATTGTACATTAATTGAAGAAGCGTGTTTTTATCTTCATGAGCACGTAACATCCCAAAATAGTAATCAGTGTTTATACGGATATTACGCCTGCATTATTAATATATGCGAAGCTTAGGAACCTCTCTATTTATCAAGGACATAAATTGCGCATTTATCATATAAATATTGCTGCGCAATAATTTCTGTTTGAAAGTAATTGGAAACTTTTATTTTTAGTGTAAAGCTCTTTGCACTTGAGATTTTGCTGTCACTAGCCCGAAACTAGAAGCTTCGTCTGATTGAGAAGAAACCATGGTATAGTCTAAATAAATTAGATGGAACTAAGAAGTTTAGAAACCTCTATCTGCGCACAGGGCTCATTTTTTGCTACATTTGCTTGTAGACAAATTCATTGATACATAAGCTGTAAATGAAATAATTTATTTTAGTTCCAGTACAGTCACTTCTCGTCGTGGGTTTTGAAGGAATGCAGATCTACCCACTTTAGAAACAAATGCACTAAACTCCATGTACCAACGTAGACATAATTCATACGCTTCGTTCCTAACTACGTTGTTAATCAATTAGCTCATAGGTTCTACTGCTGATGTTGGATTGATATATAAGCCTAATGTACGTGATGTATGTGACATGTTGCTAGATAATTAGGCCTCTGACGAGCTCAGGAGGCACCATATTTCCATGTCAGCAAAGCCCCTGCCCAGAAGGAATATTGTTTAGTTATATTCTCTAAGCATCATCTTATCTGCCAGTGTCGGTTCTGGTGATCAAATGGTAACCATCCTTGCCCCTTAGACCCGCGATTCAATCCCGGCCGTGGCCGATATATTTTTTTCGAGCGTGAAAATCCTAAGTATGACTTCCTTCAGAAAGGAAGTAAAGCCGGTAAGTAACAGGTCTCTGAGCAAAACCTTTTAGCCGTTTCATGCCCTGAATTGAATGGGATGATGATGAGCTGAGATGTTAAAGAACACCCCTAAATAAATAAACGAAATAAGTGCTTTACAACTCGTCATGACTTTGAAATGTAAAGAAAATGTCAACGAAATATAGTGAAACATTTCCTAAGTAAAAAACCATTTATAGCCTAATGTATCTGCGTACATACTTTCTTCTTAAATTGAAAGAGTACATTAGGTGTTTATTTATTTATAATACCCACACAGTTCATTATTCTCAGTTTTAAAACTAACTCCGTGTGAACCTGCATCTTATAGTTCTAGTTTTGACAAGGTATCAAAATGAGCAAATGACAGTTTCTTTAACGTATATTTTCAAGGGCAAAGGGCCTCTTTAACTTTTCCAAGGGGAAAACGTGTAGGTAATTTGGTCTACATATCAACTGACTAACGATTTTTAGTGTCAGATATGTTAATAATGGATTCTCTTATTTGTGGAACAAGAAAATGAAATATATCAGAACAGGAGCATTTTATTGATTTATTTAAATACAGTGCTACTCTTTGGACACGTGGCCAGCTTAACGGGAATTTGTTTGACACCGGGAAGCACGCTGTTTGCCGTTGGAATCTGATATTTATAGGCCCTTACATTCGAGCGCATGGATTTCCGTAAGCACTCACAGCACACCAAAACCTATGGCATTTCGTGTACAAGATCAGTTTTTTTTTTGTTCTCTAATAACTATTATTTTTTTTCTGTCGCTGTATGACCTGCTTCGTCCTTAATAAAAGTAAATAAATGCCAGCCAATATAGCGAACATTAACCTTATCCAACATTCGATTGCAAAAATTAACTCTACTGATATTATTGCGTGGTTGCAATTCCTGAAATATAGTAATCTTATTGTATTTTAATTTTTAAAGTTTAGTGGCACCCCAAGCCGAGGTTTGCGAAATTCCCGATTCCTGTGAAAGCTTTTTCAGATTTCTTTGAACTCCGTTCTCACTTTTACCCGATGTCATTGAGTTTTTCCTCTGTAAGAACAAGGCGTTTTACTTTCGGTTTCTAATACCGTTTCCGTAAGTCTATTCTCAAGATTATGAACCGTTTCTCTGTGAGGCGCACGACCAGCAGGGAATCTGTCTATAGATCACGGTCTCACTTAATCTACAAGAGTTTGTTGTCACAAAGGAATCATACATGAAGATTCTGTGTGCTAAAGTATACGGGCTTTTTGGCGTTATAACAACAGTAACACATTGTAACACTAAAACATGTGGTCTCATAGAATTCGACTTCTGTACAACACAAAGACTTTGCGTCAACTGATTAACCGGTACACTTTTAGAGGAGGGAAAGAGAGGGGGAACCGAGCCGGATAGAAACAGGGCAAATAAACCCCCGTTAAACTGGCCACGCATCCAAATGAAGGCTCTGTACTTCATAAATGCAATATAACATTACACATTTTCACTCTACATATCACCGCCACGGGTGGCCGAGGTCGTTAAGGCACGGACTCGTGAGCGGGAGGTCTGCGGTTCGAATCCCGCCAGGACCGTCCTCCCTGACTGGGGTTTTTTCCAGGTTTTCCTCAGTCTTCATAACTGGCAAATGCCGGGGAGGTACCTAAACTTAGGCCTGGAACGATTCCTTCCTTGAAAAAAAAAATATCCTTTCCCAATTTATCATTTCATCTCATGTATCACCAGTGTCCACCGCCTGTGGTGCCTCAGTAGTGAAAACGGGCGTTAAACACTACTCAAAAAAAAAAAAAAAAACTCTACATATCTTAACTTAATTTAAATAATAATATAATGTAGTTTCAATAACTGCTTTTTCAGTAATGTGTATTGTTCATTATTGCAGTTGACGTAATAAACATTTATTGCTGAACATACATGACTTTTTGGCTGTGATATTATTGCAGAGAAATCAATTCTACCTGCCAATGCCGCACGGCATTTACCCTGTCAGGAGACATCTGGTAGTTGTTGCCGACGAAAGCAAAAATATTCGCGAATTATCAACTTGTTCCTTATCTCACTACACTAGCATGCGAATTTCAACTTTAATATTATTACCTGATCCAAATCCAAAAATCAATTTATTCATTGCTGTAAATGAAAAATTTCTTTTAGCAAAATCACATTAGAAATATAAAGTCCCATTCGTGTGATTTTATTCAAAAATAAAAATTTTGGACATACTCTTTCTGATCAAAAGCTTCCATATACAATAATGATTTAAAACAGAAATTGGGTTGAAAAAGTGACTGTATAATATCCATAGAGTTCACAAGTATCAATTATGATATTGTATTTGAAATGTAACTGATCTTATAAATTTGTAGCTTTTTATCACAATTTACACAATTTAATCCTTTAAATGTTTATCGTGTACCATCAATAACATTGCAATTGCACAGTATTTAGCGGTTTTAAAATTTTTAGCAAGTATATTATTGAAATTGCAGCTTTTTTGTTGTGAAAACTCTTCTGCTGTCTTTCTCTTTATGTAAGGTTTCTGGATTTTCTCTCTTGAGCATTCAACAATAGTCAGCAGGCATATTGATGTCCCATAGCACCTGATATTTGTCTGAAATATGGAACCTTTCTCTTTGTTCTTCACCAAGAGAACCCAGGTTTTCTGAAAAGTCGTCAATGTGTGAGTGTAAAATATGAATTTTCAGACTCGTTTTGCAACCAAGTTCCTTGAATGCGTTTAGTATTTTGTTTCTAATTTGGAGACTTCTTCTTGCCAAGAAATTCTGTTATGACTTCTGTATAGGCTTTCCGCGCAGTATTTTCTTTTATGTCCATCGTAGTTTCAAATATACTCTGCCTTTGTGCTTTCTAATATTGGGATCATTAAAAATGCCTTTCTTCAATTTTGCTTCTAAGAAAGCTGGAAATGTATTACAAACATACTGAATCGCTTATTAAGGACTGATAATTCTTTTCGCGTTTTTGAAACCAGCATCCAAGCTCTCTCAGGTGGCTAGTCTTTCTGAATCCAGTTACGGTTTTGTGCCCTGCTGTCTCACTAACAAATTCAACAGTGGTATTTAGTTTAGTCACATTTTTGGGTGGACAGTAACATGGTTACCGTCTTAAATGATCTAATCTGAACTGCATAGCAGGCAACCTGGTGGCGGCTAAGACAACAACTGCTTCTCCCATTCCTACTTTTACTAGTTGCTCCTTACTATCATTATGAATGAGGTACGGTCTTCTAGAAGCTTACAGCATAATTCCAAACAGCACAATACTGTCCATGGAGAAAATAAATTAAAATTTACTTGTGTGTGTTACAGCATTCCATAAACAAAATTCTCTAAAAAGCATATATCACATTAATATACAGTCAAATTCCAACCAGTCAGTAGGATTCTTGTCATAGTTTTGAATTTGGGATGGTGTTACTATATAAATATCTGTAATTCGACTAAACATTAAATACTAAAATCATTAATGCATTTTAAGCATATTATTTGTCACGTATAGATCACGAAAGTATACCCAAGCTGCACTTTACTTTGAGAAATCGACACTGCATTTATATCTTTTCAACCTTGCGCTCCACAAAATGCAACTTAGTGAATAAATTTTGAAAGATGAAATATGTGCACCATATAGAACTTTAACCAAAGAAAGGAGTACTTACAACTTGTAGAGGAACTGAAAATGAATATCCGTCGCGAGATAGCTTTAGTTTCTTGAAGGGGGATGCAGATGATGCTTAATTTCATCATCAGAGCTAACACGCAGCTTCCTGCTAACATTAGAATTTGCATTTCTATACAGTTTTAATTTCCAATTTCGCACGGTGCAGGGTATTCTCTTTAGTTGAGTGCCTCGTACTACAAAGCGACGAAGTCCCACAAATAACCCCCCGAATGTCCTCATCATTCTCCTTAATCTAAAAGGGCGTCTGTCTTCAGTCATTATATGGAGCCCGTCATTCTGCATATTCTGTTAAGATTGCTAATTTACATGTGACTTTTTGAAAAGGGAGATTGACACACAGCATTTCCGGTATAAAAAGTTGAGCGGCCTGGCAGTGAATGGACGGTTCGCTGACAGAAACGACAAGGTATTCCCTGCTATATTTACATCATCTGCAATAATTAGCGCTTTGTGTTGCGTTTTCATTTTGTGTTGTGCAACAAGATTTTTTTGAGTAGTGTTTAACTCCCATTTTTACTACTGAGGCATCACAGGCGGTGGACACTGATGACAAATGAAATGATATATTGGAAAGTTTTTTTAAAGGAAGGAAGGTTCCAAGTTTAGGGTAACTACCCGGCATTTGTCATTTCTGGGGACTGAGGAAAACCTGAGAAAACCTGTCAGGGAGGACGTCCTGGCGGGAATCGAACCCCATACCTCCCGCTTCATGCCTTAGCCATTCGTAGCTGTCGTGCAACAAGTATGTAATCCCTTAGAGAGCGTAATACCATAAAATATAGTACAAATGACGCCCGATGAGAAACACCACTTCTTGTCCCAACATGAAATTGAAGTATATGTCTTTATTAACCTATGTGATAAAATTTAGTCAGTAATATATCATACCACCTCACATTCGATCAGACTTACAGTATTTTCACAGTAGTGGTGCATTCATTCTGATAGTAATATTTATTTTCTCCAATGTCTGTTTTTCTACGCTTTGATTATGACAATCTTCGAGCTGAGTATCGTCCAGAGGTAATTTGGACGTCTTTCTTGGTAAGAATATAATCAGATTTAACGCTGGACTGATATAACAGAAACGCTCATCTAATTTGGGAGCTTCAAATTCCAAAAAGAAATGTAATTCTATATTTAAATAATTATTCTCAGTGTTTGTGGTTATATAGCTATTAACCCCTTGTGTATTGCCCTAATAGGCAGAACAGTGTGCCGTCTTTGCACTAACGTGTCTGTTGTTCATTGCTAAATCCCTCTTTTTCTTCCTTTCTCCTATAATGTAACCAACTCCCCAAGTCCTTTATTTTGATTGGTCGAGACTAGAAGCGCCTGGCATGATGACGTCATATTCTTATTCCGGGCTTACTACGAGCGTGCACAGAGTGAGAAGTAGACTTCTGAGGGTGAATACATTTTCAATCAACTATTCAACACTTGTACGATAATTTCTTCTTCCCCACGTCTCACCCATTGACCAAAGCATTTGCTTAAGTTAGGTATTATTGAATGTAATTATTATAATTTCGTTGGGTTTCTTCATAAATTACATAGAATTTTTAGGTTTAAATGTCTGCAATTGCAAAGCAAATACTTTTGATATTAATGTTCAGTGTTACTTTCTTATTTCGTTCTGCCATGAAATGTCTTTCATGTTCAAAACGAAGGCAAGCACATGACACTTTTTTTTTTTGTACTTGGTTGCTAATGTTTTGAATTATGTATGACTACAGCAATGTTTAATGAACTCTTGTTGAGTATAGCATGCTGATTGTTTCCCTGTTAAAATAAAGGTACATTTTGCACAACTCTTTACCCGTGAATAAAATTACATTTCCAGGCCACATTTATAGCCCATTTCCTAAAGTTGACTAAATGCTTGTTGTTAATTTGTTTATTTATGGACGCTCTGTAACATCTCAGGTCATCAGTGTCCCATTCAATTCAGGGCGTGATATGGCCGGTAAATTTTGCTCAAATGCCTCTTCTTTCAGGCTTGAGGTTCTTTTTCGTGCCGTAAATGTACGCCACGGGACCCACAGCTTTATTTCACTTCCTAAGGAAACCATACTTAGGATTTTTACGCTCTAAAAATCCATCGATCCTGGCCGGGCTACTCAATGCTCTGACACCAACGGTAGAATACAGCACCCTGTATTAATGTTAAAGAAAGGAAAGAATTACACAGCCAGTGCTGCAGAATTCTTACTCCTCATGATCTTTATAATGTACTGTATTTGGCTATGCAGCTTTATTTATAGAAAGAAATTAATTGCTGATTAAGAGTTGGTTAATATATTCCAGAAATAACAATGTGTAAGAAATCGAACCATTGGGGATTCTGTACATAGGTATTTAAATAAGATTAACACTGAAACTTTTCTTCTTATTCCTCAAACATCCCTTTGCTATACAAAAGACATTGCTTACTACATCACTGATCTCGTACAAAAGGATCCAGGTTTTAACATGTTGAGGTGTGCTCCCAGTAGAGAACAAACATTTCCGGTACCTGCAATGACACTAAATACAGCAAGTGGAACATTTTAATATGCATAGCATGGCAGTTCTCCTAAGGGATGGTTGCGAAAGATTTTTGTATGAATCTTAGTTCAAGGGCCCCAGTGCATATAGTTTTGTAACAAAGGAAGCTAAGGAAGGTTCAATCTATCTTTCTGTCAAAATATTGTAATTTTTGAAACTTTGCCCCAAGTCTTGTTACCCCAGTCATACGTTTCTTTCTGAACCGAACATGTACACAGCGCTTTTGCACTAGCTCTTGGAGCAGATGCACCTGAGCAGCTCAAATGAGCCATCTATTCCGAATACTAGGAAACACTCAAACCGATTACATGAAAGCGGTTGTCAGCTAGTCTGTTTCTTCTAAATAATATTACATGTTGTCTATAAAAATATAAAAATATTACATAAAACTTTACCTACCTATGAACTTCTCCCTTTCTGAAATAAGTTCATCTTGCCCAGATGTGTTGATTGGTTTTAGTTCCAACCAACTTTTTAATACTATAATGGTAAGATGGCGTGTACCATATCGCTGTTTTATTTCATTTGCAGAGCTTCCACGTCGAACACCGTAATTATACTAGGTGATAGAATGTATTCGGACTTTATCGCGAATGAGTTTGGAAGAATGAAGTAATTGCTAGTCAGCGCACCTTGTCGTGAAGGGTGTAGGCTTCTAAAGTACGATACTCTGCAAACTAAGAGTGGCTAAAGAGCTATTACGACCGCATTTTGAATACAATATACGACGCAGGAACAGTAATTTTCTCTCCTTCTCCGAGGCGCATTCTCTAGATCAACAAGATTAACTGATTATACTGATTGAAACTCGCTCCGTAATAGCGACGTCACTCCTTTAAAACGACTCGCGTTTAATTCCAAATTTATTTTATCTACTAGATGGCAGCTTAATTTATGTACAGTGGTCTAAATTACTGCGAGAGGAGTTTAAAAGTCGCGATACATGATTCAGCCTGTTAGCAGTTAAACCTCACGTTGCCTTTGCTATTTTCTTGCGTAGATTTACAGCGCTCAGGCATTCGGCATTGTATAAATTAGTACAACATGTTAAATAACCAAAAATTGGTACTCACCCTTCTTACAGTAACCGTTGGAAATGTTGCCTGTTTTCTCTGACAACAATCCGCATCTTCTTAGGAAAGTATCACTGACTCACATCAGTTCCCCATCGTAATAGTCACAACTTAGTTTCGAATGTTTTTTTAAGTTCCTTGAATATGTGAGGTTTAGTTGAATATAGTGTAATTTTTAATATTCCCCAAAGATTAAAATCACAAATCTAAAGATCTGGGGAACGAGAGGGTTTTAATGTTTCTTTTGTGAGCACATAACGATATTCCATTTTTTTTCCCCGTTAGTCACAGAACCTGTTTCATTAAACTGCTGTAGTAACTTAAATGTGTTGCATGTAGGATCCGAGCTGCAAGGAAATTTACGCCTAAATGCCTTTCTCGTTCTGCAATTTCTGTGTCGTTTTTATGTATTTGATGGATACCTTGAAGACGAATATAGGATGACGCAGTAAATATCTTACATTGCACAACACTTCTGCACCATTTAGTAAAATCTCACTCTCGACTGCACAACACAACTGTCCAGCTCTGTAGAAATCCCGCTCGCAACTGATGGGAGGAGAGAATGCGCCACGCGTGCCGCAGGGAAATCTCAGCGATAGGAGATGTGGCCGTCCCATCTAAGTTTTGAGACTTTAAAATTGCTCTCATTATGCTCATAAATGTGAATACCATCCTACTAACTCTCTTGATGATGTTCCTGGAAGAGAAGGACGGTCTGATTCGCCTGGTTGATCTGCAGCTCTAGTATTCTATGAACATGTTTTGAGTCTGTGGCGATTTACAATATGATATTGTCAATCTTCATTGGTGAATTGCTAAGAAATGTGAATGTCTTTCCGTCGTAGGTAAGATCCACTGACAGAACGTCTAATGCACGTCGATATAACTGTAGATGACATTATAAAATCTCCAAACGAAGGGACGTTTTATGTATTTTCTGCCAGTGACCCTCGCGTTAGCATAAGAAATATGTTCAATGTATGTAGGTAGGAGATTATATTTGAAAGAATCTTTAAACTTATAGGCGACGTGCTATCTTCGCCTTGTGCTGAACTTTATTACATGCATGAGAAATATAAAACAATTGTTGCTAGATTGTTATTTAGCCTTTCGGTTTTCTGTTTGAGGATTTCAGTTTCCGGCTGCTACATCACAGCCAAGCGCGATGAAAGCTGTGCTGTCAGGGCGCATTAACATATAGATCATACTAGTTATCATGGGGATTTACAGAATTTCCAGTTAACGGGATTGCATATCTGCACAAATAGCAGATCAGTCAGCCATCGTATGTACGAACCCCAGCCCGTTACAAAGTATATATTAGGTCGGTGAGTAACGATTTCGTTTTGCATTTAGTTTTTCAGTCTGAGGGGGAAAATGTCCAGAAAATCTCAAAGAGGCAATAGGTTTTGGCTGAGAAAGCAAAGCATTATTTGGTAACTAAACACTTTCAAGAGAACCTCGCGTAGTGGTAATATTATGTTTAGTGAGAGGGGGTTCCCGATTACACGAGTTGACTGCAGTACGATGTATAGACCATTTACTGGATTTTGATTGTGCGATCAACTGAGGAAATATAAAAATATGCCCCAATCTCTAACGTTAAATACAAATAGTCATATTTTAATGTATTTTCTTATTCTGTTTACCACATAGATGTTACTTTTTGCTGTGTGCTGAATAATTTGTCAGGTAGAGTTTCTTCCTTTCTTTACGATCCATGTCACAATCACAATGCAAAACATGTGTGTGAATTTTCTCCGATTATCACAAAAACAATTCTTATATCAAGAAAAACTTCGCTGCACATCGCAAAAAGTGATAGTAGCAAAATGAAAATACAACATATCATTGTTCTGTGTTTGCGGTATTTAGTTCTGTTTTACTATCTAGTATCACATGTCTTCTTTCCCATATTACTGAATAACCACTGTTTTTTCCACAATTTTTCGTGTTTAATTGTTTTTCACTTTCAGTAATATGTGTGACTGGTGTCCAGTTAATTGCTTGTGCCATTTCATGCGCTAGTTTTATGACTTCGGGCATCTGAAGGTTGGTTGTTTCTAAACGTTTCATTATAGTAAAACATGTGGAAATCGATTACATATGAACTGTAAATTACTATACCATTCTTCTGTTGCGGAAAATTTTACAATCTTAATTGCAGAACATGCACTGTCGTCAAAGATATTAATCCCTTTCAAAATTATATTGTAATGTAATTTACTGGTAGTTATAATTCTGTGTCTTGGGGACGAACAGACGTATAATGCCTGCCTAATCGTCTATAGAACGTACAATATTCCACTCTGTCGGTCATTAAGTTTATAAGCCTTGTAATGGAGAAAAGCAAAATGCGAAGTTGGAAGGAGAAGCGGAGATACGAGTTTTGGTTATTGTAATCGCTATCAAGTCAAACAGCTCATCGTGACCACTTCCATTGCCGCACATTATTGCAAGATGTTTTGTAATTGATCTTACATATCCAGAAGTCATTGTGTGTGCGGGAATGAGGACTGCAAATCCCAAGCCGTCATTTGTCATCTTTTGGAACTAGATGATAACTTTCAAGGGTAGGTTTTGAGGAAATAGCTTTTTGAACAACATGGACAAACCAGAACACATTAATGAAAAGTCAGGTTCATTCGAAACGCTGCTTTGACAGTGACTGCAATCACAATGGATGTGATAAACCTGTATTTCAGATGTGCCCACTATAACCACTCGTTCTGTTATGAACATTGTGTCGTTTCATTACATATTTGCCACAGTTATAATGGTGTACTTGTTATTGTAACATTGTACCATCATATTGTATCCGGGCATAAAACTTTGCACTTTTATATTCAGTGCCCTTTCATTTGCATATAGTTCCATACGTCGAGGTAATTTTCCACTTCGTAAGATTCACATGTTACTCCCTTTGATTGCAATAACAAGAAAGGCAAGAGGAAGTTTCTATCGCGTCCTAGGAGGCTACGGTATCTGCGTTAGAGTGTCGCTAGACAAGGTGAAGGTTAGTGGTTACAAGTGCTGCAGTGCCTTTAAATTCATTCACTATTTTTTTGCTCTCTAGCTCTTGCTTACAAATAGCTTTTGTTGACGAATGCTTTTGATAACGAAAACATGTAGTACAATTCTGTGGCTCATAAATGAAAAAGTTCATTGTACAAACGCGTAAAGAAAACGTGTCTTTCTTTGATATTTCTATTTGAACTGGAAGTGAGGTTCTGAAGCATCATATATCCTGATACTTTAAATATCGCCTTCAATGGAATGACGTGTTAACAGTGCAGCATTTTCCGTTTGCATTACATCGTTATATCTAACAACAAAGCGATTGAAATGGATTAGACTCTCTTGTTCTCTCAGTTAATTTGTGTGCGTTAATTAGGCCAGGTCGATGGTTTACTAAATCCTCTACGCAATCGCTTCATTATAGAGGAAGTTAAGCGTTCTATTCCCACAAACCAAAATGCAAAGATGTGAAAGGCGAAATGTGTACCCTACTTTATCACCAATGCGCAGAATGAAGTCGCATCTGAGCAAGGAACACTTTCTTTTCATTTGCTGAATGGGACATAGCAAATAGTGTTTTGAAGTGAAATCAAAGTAATTCACTTAATCTTTGCTTCTTCTTTTTTTTTCTTTGATGTACAACGACATATTTTTAATTTTTTTTTAGATGTTACTAAAGAATACTGCAAAAACGTTCCCTAAAGTTGGTAATTTATAAACGAGAAGTATTTATGATGCGGACTCTTAACAGATGGGATTCGACTCATACCCCAGCTTCCCCCCTAACTTTTTTTTTTCCTGGATTTTCTCAATTCTCATAAATTGCAAATACCAGTGATACACCCTAAATTTAGACCTGCAACGTTTCCTTCCTCTAAAATAAATTCTTTCCAAACTAAAATCTTCTCATTTGTGATCAGTGTCCACCGCCTGCGATGCCTCAGTAATAAAACGGGCGCTAAACACTTTTAAAAAGCATCGAAAAGAAACAAGATGAGATTATTTAACAGTAGTGAAAAATACACTTTGTTTTTATAAATATCTCGGAAAATTATCAATTTCCTATGAACCAGGGTCGTTTGGAATTGAAACTTGATATTAACCCTTAGCCGTGGCCTAGTGTTAGAGATGTCATCATTTTCGGGGTCACTGGGTGATTTCTGATCTTGTTATGGGGATTTTTCTGAAACCGCCACGGGTGGCCAAAGTCGTTAAAGCGCGGACTTGTGAGCGGGAGGTCTCCGGTTCGATTCCCACCAGGACCGTCTTCCATGATTGAAGTTTTTCCAGGTTTTCCTCAGTATTCACAAATGTAAAATGCCATGGTGGTGTCCTAAACTGGAAGGCTTCCCTACTTAAAAAATCCTTTCTCAGTTTATCATTTCATCCCGTGTATCATCAGTGTCCACCGCCTGTGATGCCTCATTAGTTAAAATGGGTGTTGAACACCATTAAAAATATTGACTAAGAAGTTTCCCCATGGTAAAAATAGTCTGATTAGACTGGTGATTCTAGGTTTAATGTCCACATCAGCAGTCATAATATTTTCATCGTGACAGTTTAGTTGGGTCTTCTATGTGTCCTGCAATCCTCAACAGTAGGGTACCCTCTCGAATTCTGAACGGTGTGGTGGCAATAGAAAAAGAAATGTTAAAGAATTTCCAGAGCTAATCTCAGGGTCGCGTTTAAATGGCGTTTACATAGTTAATGAAGCACTACCTTTAAAGATCATGCTTTAATTGAAATTCTTATTAACCAGGCCTAACCAGCTTTGTATATAGTGGTTTTACAAAAGTAAACATGGTTATATAAGCTGTGAAGCTTCTCGGAAAATGAACATGCACAAATAGCAGTGCATGAAGTTTATATATTCCAGGAAATTGCTTACAGGATTGTCGATTTAAGTTGCTGCAAATTGCAAAAGGCGTATCTCTCCAGATGAACCGCATATTATATAATAATAGAAATGTAGAGAACCATAACAATGGAAGCAACATCGCTGTACTGCGGAAAGGGTAAAATTAATTTTATGAACATAATTTTGGCTTCGCATGTTTGTTGGGAGCTAAGGAAATATCGCTGATGTAAAACTGTTTATTGTGCAAACATTCTGCATTGTCTTGCTGTCGAAATTCATATCAAGTAGTTTTTGTTTCTTTCGTTATTTATTAGCAGTAAGTAGTAATTAATGTTGTACTAACCATCATAATAGTACTTATCTTCCCCTGTGACACAAACCTTTAAACATGTTTTTGAAACACTCGCCGCAGTTTGTCCTTCCGAATATTGTTAACTGTCTCCCGGATAGTTTGTATCAGCGCTTCCTATAGGCTTTATTTCAGGTACAGCAGTAATTTCATTTAAATGAAAGTGCAGCAGCTCAGTGACTTTATGCACACTGCCGATAGATACACCAACTTGCTGGGCTAAACGTGTAAAAGACTTTCTGGAAGTTTCTAATCGTAAAGCTTCTACTCTGTTAAAACTTATTATATGATCTTGGCTTCTTGTAAATGAAAAAGTTTTGGGTTCGAACTTTGTTCAACAATCTGAAAATTGTACTTCCCAATGGAGATGTTACTCTTTGAAATTTAGCACGAAATTCTCTTTTAGTACTTGTGCAATTTCTTATGCACATAACAATCATAAATAAATCCGATTTATTCTATCGTAATATCTCACTTTTGGCAATATACAGTTATACAGTAGAATAATACATACAGAGATGGCGTGATAAACTGTACAAGTTTGATTACCTACATCAGCTGAACTTTGTCTCACTGGGTACCGCGCATACATTGAAAATCGAATGGTTTGCACTAAGTATAGGAACTTCGAATGCGGAGCAGAATGAGTCTATGGTAGTGTGTAATACCACCACGAGCCGGGATAACAACTGCGATTCGCTGTAGCAGAGACTCGATGTAGAGGACATTAGTGTTCAACCACTTTTTTATCAATGAATTGAACAGGTAGACAAGACCGCGTGGATGCCATTTCTGACGTTTGGTCCGCTGTTCAGGTTTTCAGTGTGTTCTAACCAGGGGATTTTGCGAGGCACTGATCCTGAATGTTTATTATGCCAACGATTCGCAGTTTTAGCTCGATGAACGCGAAAATTGACATTCTGGTAGACGAGGGTTTTCTGTAAGGTGAAGGGCAACTGGCAAAACGTGATTGTCCAGTAGCTGAGAAAAATAATCTGCTTCAAAATGACTGGCATCTGAACCAAAAGATCCAGGAACTCCCCCAGATATCACAGAGCATCCACCAGTTAACGTCACACGTGAAGAATTTGTGAGATCTTCAATGAACACGATGCACAGACGAAAACGTGATTTGTCTGACCAGATAACACGTTTCCAGTCCTTCATAGTCCACTGTTGTATTTCTCTTCGCTCACTGTGAACCGACAGCTTGGAGAGCAGAAGTGAGCAAATGTTTCTTGCGTGCTATTCTGCTCCATGTGTTCATGCCATGTAGTTCCTGTAACAGTTTGCGTAGGAAAAGATCGGCGTTGACGTCCTGCAGCAATTCCTGCCCCAAACCGAGCTGATTCTTATGCACAAGCCGTGAAATCCGCTAGCAATCCCAGTTTGTCAGTTATCGTTTATCGGCCACAGTTCTGGTGTGAATTTCTTGTACACCAGGAGTTTGTCACTGCTGATAGATTCGTATTACTGTACGCGTTCAATGTATCAGCGAATTCTGCTATCTTCACAGCATGGTCTGTGTTATGCCCAAATGCAATAAACCTATTTCGCCATACCTTAACATTAATTATACACACCGAACAAAAAGGCACCACCTCTGCTCAAAGTACTACCAGGTTGTACTTCCTCAGTAGATTTATCTCGGTCCTCGCATTCAGTGCAATTTGCAAGCGCCCGCAACTTACACCGTCAGGTGACCATTTCTTTCACTGAACCTATAATATGACAGAACAGTACATCATCTCGTGCCATTTCTAAGTAAAAATCATTAAATTAAAGCAAGAATTGCAATCCCGATTAATTTATTCGCCATTTTTGTCCCATTGAGCATTAATATTCCTTGGTGGACTACAGTTTGCCTTAGATGAACTACTATGATTATTTTGGTGCTATGTTGGAAACGTATAGCCTAAAAGCTTTGGAACATTGATGGAAAACGTGCCCTGAATTCTAAGAGTCATGATATCGTAATATACAATTAAAAAGTACACGGACTTTCATAGCTATACTTAGTATTTTGACATTGCCCCTTTAATCTGTACGATTCAGTTTCGTAACTTTTAATGAAATCATTGTTTTTTCTTCCGGCTTACAACATTACTCTCTTAGCATGTAATAAATATTTATCCTAATTCTGAACATTTCGTAGTTGATTTTCCTTTAATATAGTGACCTTTTAGTTGCTCTAGCACTGATTATCCTATTTTTCATGCATTTGATTCTCTAACGCCCGGTGTATCAATTATACAGACGCACAAAAGGAGAAACTTCTTATAACTTCCTTTGCATTAAGCCGAAGTATGTACTTTTTGACGTTCTTCCGCTTCAAAGATGATAAAGAATTAACGATGACAGCGGGATCAAAGGTTAGTCTTTATCCCATAGCCATGGAGTAATTGGTATAAAAGGTTAAAAACAGCTTTTGTTTTTACTTAATATACCATTTTTTTTATCAAAATTGCTGAAAACCTACAGCTCCGAGCGCTTTTATCGTCTTCTTGCTGTTAGTTTATCTCAGAAAAATGTAGCTTCTACACACACATAGCACATCGCTGCTCTCTTGTGCTTGACATCTTAGGCTCTTGCAAGTGGCTTTAGCTACCTCTAAACACCTTGCTTATTATTTCGTACATTCTCTCTCATTTCGCCGTAAGCGGGGTGGGCTCTGAACCTGTTTTAAGGAAAGGGATTTACCGGGAACAAGAAAGCAGAGGACCAAGTGGTTTGAACGAGCTGCTAATTACAGCGAGGCGCAGACTGCCTCTGCAACTACAATGCAAGCAATGCCTTTCTTCAGCCCATTTCCGCATCCGTTACATGAAGGTTAATACCCAAACAAGTTTCTCCAAATATCATAAATATTTGATTGCATTGGTCAAAAGGAAAGCTTTTAATATGGGAAGTGAATACCTGCAAAGACAAGTGGCTAACTTTGATATTTTGTTCGATTTAGAGGTTGTAGTTGTAACATTAATTTAGATAATGGTATTAATGCCGGTTTAACATTTCTCATTTGCGATTTTACGTATGTTATTACATCTAGTGTCAAGTTTTGCTTATTAAATTAGACAATACCATTATAGATCGATGAATTGATATTTCGATATTTATGTATCCTTGTTTTCTGCATATTACAGATATATCTTCTGTTTTACTTCGATTGCTATTGTTCAGAGCGCGTTTTTAATTTTTTTATATAATTTCGTTACTTTATTTTTTCAGTATTTGTGAATTTTTCCCCTTATCATCAACCATTAGTCTCAATGTTTACCTTAGGTGTTTGCCTGAGGACTAGCAGGTTGGATTTAATTCTCGGCTGCAACGTATTGTATGTGGGTAGTTTCTCACATCGTGAAAATTGATGCCATATAAAATTTTACTGAAGAACTCCCGGTTCATTTGTGCCATTATTAGTTAATCTCCATTGCCTTCTACTAAGCTTACAGCAGTATGTAATTTTGAGGGGGGGGGGAAGAGAACATCTCATCGTGTTGTGAATGCCTTACAGTGCTCATAACCTAAATGCCGACTCTCTGTCCTTGGCTGAACAGCAGTGTTATGCTAACTCAGTATGGTACGACCATTTTCAGTGACAAACTAGCTTTTCCAATAAATATATTAACGGTCACCCTTACGTTTTTTAATTTAAATTATTTTAAAAATTACTATGAATTTCAAAATACAATCCACAAATTAAAATATATTTGTTGTACATGATTAATACAGAATAAGCCAACTGTGACACGTTTATGCTCGGTTACGCCCTACTGTCTCACGACTGAGAGGTGCTAAGGAACCAAGGACACAAGAAAAGAAGTTGCAAATAACTTTTATTCCTAGCTCCGTTATATATTTCCAAAGTTTCCCCTTCTGTTTACATTCACCTTGGTACTGAAGCTACCGTACACTGGGGTTCATTTGTTTGTCATGGAATGAATAGCTCTACAGTTTTCTTAAAATTTGAAATAAAATAGCCAGAGGATTAAGAAATTGAGTCCAACTCAGAAAGTTTCTCGTTCACTTCTTCAAAGTCGTCCGTAGTTATTATTAGATTTGATTATAAACTACGTTTTTCATTTTTAAGTAATTTAACAAGCTATCTTTTTGGGCCAGAGAACAACACTGCACTAATTGATGGGTAATCTTTTGATGTATAGGCAATGTTAATTGAATGCTTCAAAGGCGCAGTGACACAGAGCATAGTCATATTATATCATATTTAAGTCATAGTATCCGTAATGAGCCAACTAATCTCACTACCAAACAATACTGAAAAAGTTGGAGGGAACATTTTATAAATCCTACACACCATAGTACCAGTTGCTAAACTATAAGGTTTTTGGAAACAGGAAAATGGAATGCAGCAAAAATGCTACTCTGACATATAGTTTCAGATAAGGTGTAAAAGTCCACGTTCTAAAATGAATAATGCTGAAAATATTATTTTAAGAACTGCTGAGAAAAACTCTTGTATACAGCTCATAGAGTAAAATACAAAAGAGTGAGGTGGAACTAAATACTATTATTAAAAAAAAATCGCCTGACTATATCTACAGTCAGTCTTTGGAGAAATGAATAACCCTAGTTCCAAAATTATATTAAGTAAATAAGATTATTGAATGAGGTTTAACTATCTTGATTTTCATATTTCCTGTATTAAAACCGAACAAACAGATTATATAAACAAATTTAATTATATAAATAATTAAAACTACTGGGTGAACAACAAGAATGAAACTTTTTACGGCTATGAGTGTTACTATGCTGTTGTATGTATGTAAATTTTGGACTTTAACAAAAAAAAAAAAAAAAAAAAAAAAAAAGGAGAAAAAAAAAGGAGAAAAATTTTTAGAAATAGCTGATGAAATCCGTAAGGAGAATAGCAGGGTACTTGTTTTAAATAAAGGAAAACTAAATTAAGAAATTGTAAAAGAATTAAATGACTTTAAATTAATGAGTAAAATAGAAATATGTATACACAACTGGAAGAAAATTGTAAGAAGAATCAAAGAATGTCAAATACCAAAAATAATTATAGATTACAAATTATTTGCAATCAATTATATATGAGTCCGAAACAAGTCTCGTGCACTTAATTCGTGAAATATTGACGATGACGAGGAGAAGGATAGGAAATGCTGAGAAACGAAAGTTGCACCATTTTATTAAATCATAGAAATACTTTCAGCACTTTGTCTCTGCCACACTTTGTTCTGGTAATATTGTGCATTGCTTCACATTATGTTGATTGAACGCGTAAGTTTCTACATTGTTGCACTCTTGACCAAGTTTTACTTTTGCTTATGGTACCTCAAATAATGTTAACTGTGGTGTTTTAGACAACCCGGTAGAAATGATGGCGCTAATTTTTTATATACGTGCTTATGGACAATTTTACGCTCTGACAAAAAAATTCAGGTTTTAATAAAATTTGGATATTCGGTTATAAATGTTTAATTCTTTTGTGCTTACCTCAAAGCTCATACTCTCATCAGCCATCTGTTGATCAATTCTACAGACTTTAGGTCCGTATGTTTACCTGTAACGACATAAAGTGCTTTCTTGTCTTTACACGAAGTTGAGAACAGCTTTGATACCCCCATCTCTCAATTTCCCTTACATTTTGGCACTGAAATATTTTTTTGTTAACCAAAATTCGCAATATTTTGACAGAACTTTAGCCTTAGTCATTGGTATGTTTGTTGTCTTAGTGGTGAAATCGCTCGTTAAGTATAAATGTCGTGACGTAGAACTTTATGGAAACAAACGCTCTTACGCTTTAACCTGATTAACCTATGCAGCAATTAAAAGTGTGGGGTCGCATTCAGTCCACTTCGAGACAGACTCGCAAGCAGATTGATGTTACATCTTCTATCTCATTCTAGCCAAGCGAGTGTGACTCGTAGTTACTCCTTCAGTTAGTTAAACCCCACGTTCTTATTCTCGGGTGTAGTAGAATGTGGTTTTGAGGGAAAAGATGAGCCTTATAACCGAGGTTTCACTCCTAGCATACAATTTTCAACGAAAGTTGGGCTATGGAATAGTCTTTCTTGTTTTAGCCCTAAGTTTATGTTTCTTTCCTCGGAATTATTTTTAAATTCTCATATAGTGGAAATAAAAACAGGTCACATTAGAAAAAATCCCGATTTAAAGACTTGATGCACCACACTTTAATACTTAAAGGTACGGAATGCAATTCTTGTGAAAGACTCTCTTTGGCTTAGTGTTGCATTTCGGGAACTTTCTGATTTTATTTACACTTAGTTTGCACGATATTCTTCGATGGTTAATGAATGTCCTGTCACATCTATCGCGCAATATTCTTGGTGGTTCAACTTTTTTCAGCTCAACTGCTGTTTTGGATGTATTCACGAAGTTTTGTATCTTTGCCTTGCTTGGAAACTTCTCACAGATGAAGTAATGCTGAGAATTTTCAGTGTAATTTCCCAGAATCTATTGGGCATGGAGAACGCTCCAGGAATGGAAGATATAATAGACAAGCTTAGTAATAACTCAGATGATGATGACCATCCAGCAATTGTTTCGGAAAGTGAAAGTGACTCTCCAGCAGTAATGTGGATCTCCATTCTTCAGTCAAACAATGGATAAAAATAATTTTTACGAAATATATTTCTGCCTTTTGATATGAAAACCACGAGGTGAGAATGTTTGAAAACAGATAAATATGCATTAATGACAAATTCTTGCAACAGATTCAAACATAAATGTCAACCATACTATGATCTGAGTGAAAATTTCCCTGTGGTTAACACCGCCACGGTTAGCCAAGGTCGTTAAGGCCCGGACTCGTGAGCGGGAGGTTTGGGGTTCGAATCCCGCCAGGACCATCCTCCCTGACTAAGGTTTTTCCAGGTTTTCCTCAGTCCTCATAAATGGCAAATGCCGGGAAGGTACCCTAAACTTAGGTCTGGAACGATTCCTTCCTTAAAAATAAATCCTTTCACAATATATCATTTCATCTCATGAATCATCAGTTTCTATCGCCTGTAGCAAAAACGGGCGTTAAACGCCATTCATTCCTGTAGCTAACAACTTCTGCCCAGCAGAAAACTATGCCCTTACCTGCTATACTGGTCAAACAAGCCTGATAATTTGGTATTAAATTCTGGTTTCTAGTTGATATTGACACAAATATCTTTATAATGGGTTCCCGTGTCTTGATATAGATGAATAGGAAGAGCGTAGTGATGAAGTTATTACCACCATATCGCAATAAGGGACGAAATGTCACTGCAGATACTTTTTATTACAGCGAAATATGCTAGCAAGGTGAAAAGGTTGAAGAGAATGGTCTGGTTCATATAATGAAACGTAAAAGAAAGGATATGCCAGTTATACAACAAACGAAAACGTCTGTGTACATGTCAATTCTCTTCATTGTTTATCAATGGAATAAAATAAAAATGTTCTTCTAGACAGTTCAATGCACTCTGGTGTTGAGATACAGAATAGTGCAAAACGACTTCAGGATATAATCAGTTTCTACAATAAAACAAAGTTTGACATTTGCAGTCGATGTCGTGGACCAGATGACAGGAAATTATTCTGTTCGTTCTGGAACACGTTGATAGCAAGTGCACGTTTTCTTCAACACTCTTGGTTTACCTGTCATTAATTCATTGATAATTTCCAAGGCAATTGCAGGAAGTAGGATAAGCGACAGAAAGGTTGTCCTAGAACTCGCACCGAATGTAGGGAAACTAGAAAGCAAACAAAGAGGATGCGAGAAGAAGAAGCATCTTCAAGGAAACCCAAAAAGAATCATCGTAAACAAGGGTGCCAAGTGAAAAAATATTGAATCAAGACAAATATAATTTGCTATTAGTGAAGAAAAAGCGTTTGTTGACCTTTCAATAAACATAATCATTTGTACTGAATGTTAATAGTGCACTGGAATCATAATATACAATTATATTATTGTATTTTCTATTACTTATGTTAGTACTTTCCAAAGATAATAATTGAAAAGAATTTAGAGCATAGAAATAAACTTTTAGCAATATATCAAATGTTTTACATAGCCATATTATAGTCTTATTGATCTACATTTGTGTTCATTATTAAATATGATATAAAGTGATACATTAATGTTTCATTTAGTATAAAGTTAGTAATTATTATATATTTATTCAATCTACAATTGGTCTTAGACCCGGTAGAGATCTAGAAAACTACAGTAATTATAGCTTGTGCTTACAGTTATACATAATTAAATACATGTCAGACAAATG
The DNA here is from genome assembly GCA_030762175.1 of Metallyticus violacea. NCBI lineage: Eukaryota > Metazoa > Arthropoda > Insecta > Mantodea > Metallyticidae > Metallyticus > Metallyticus violacea. Next base: position 302,476,831 of record CM060846.1, read on the forward strand.
ATAGGTATGTCATTCTAATTAATAACGTAAAATACGTGTCAACGTGTTTAAATACGTTTCAACCTAATTAAATACAAGTCAATCCAGTAAAGTTCGCTTCACCGTAATTAAAGGCGTGCTAACTTAATACATTTGAACATAATTTAATACATTTCATCCTAATTAAATACTTATGAATATAAGCAAATAAATGTCAATGTATTTAAATAAATGTTAACAAAGTATATACATTTCAATCTTATTCAATGCATGTCAACTTAATTAAATGCATGTCATGTAATTAAATATCTGTCATTGAATTAAAACGCAGATCAACAAAATAAAATACCTATCGACATTGTATATGTAGTTCAACTGTTAAGATTGTCGCTTTAGGAATTCTAAGTACCAAGCTCGCTTGCCTGTCCGTGAAGGGGGCAGCAAACCTGCTTGCTTACTTGTTGGCCTTGCTGACTGTCGCAGTCGTAGCGCAGCTGTGTTGTTTGTTTCTTAATTCGACAGTATACATAAAGTGTATTATGTCTCATGTATTATGTGTCATATGCTTGTATGTACAATTCAAATATGTGTTAATTCAATGGCGAATCATAAGACCATTTTTTTGCCCATACAATTGATACTGTTACTTATGTGAATACCATACTAACCCTTGTTTTCAGAGAATTAACCGACAGGGAGCGTTTTCGTGCATTTTTGAACAGGACTCTTCCAATGTTCACACTGTGAATAATTCAATGAGATCAATGCGCAATGTGTTTCAACAAGACAGAATTATTAATAGGGATTATCAGAGATTTGTGGCCCCCTCGGCCTCCTGATTTAACAACCTGCGATTGTTATCTCTGAAATAAATTAAAAAATACCGTGTACAAGACGAACCATACAAAAACTCGAAGAAAATATTCGCCAGGAAATTGTCCGTATTTCTCTAAATGAACGACGAGTGACGAGTAATTTCCCTAAAATATGTGCAGAATGAAATCGGGCAACTTCAATATTTCATTTGACAATTTGCTAAAAGGTGATATTGTTAAATTGGTTTTGTATTGTTGTACTGTTAGTTTGTTTTATTGTTTTACACTCCCGTTAATCACAGAAGCCGGCCATCGAGTGACACTCTCGCCCATAGGCAAAACTGATCCCACTGTATATGAAAGTGTCTAGTCCCCGTTTTACTAAGAGCAGATATCTTCACGAGTCGTACGTTAAAGACATTAGCCATATGTGTTGATACTCAATTGAAGTGACTCGGCATTTCTGGTAGGTAATCTCTCGTAATGTATAATGCTTTTTGTGAATCTATCAATGACAATACACAAGTTAGGCAGCTTGAATCTCACTTAAATGTAATCATTTGCACTCTATTTCAGTCATTGATATCCTATACCAGCATTATCTTTATTGCCCAAATCTGGAACGATTTGCCATTTTATCAACTATAATGTTAATGCAATTTTAATTAGGAAATTATAACTGGTAAACGTTTCTCATGTACAACGCCTCGAATGCCCCCTACTAAGTTATAACTACAGAACATACACAAAATTTTAAACCGAATCATTGGACATTTTTAACTATTTTACGGTGTTTTGAAAACGTCATATGTCCATAAAATTTACTTGTCGTTGGTGAAATGTTTTCCGTTATTGTTTCTAGAAATCAATATACAAGGTGTTTATTTTATTCTGTTATATAGCCGTCTGTATCTTCTACATGGCTAAAAATAGTTTCAAAAACCGAGTAAAGTTGTCGTTTTATATTTGTTCCACTTAAATCGTCAAATGATTCACAGAAACATTCTATAGAAAAATCACGAACGTAAATTCAAACATCTGAAAAACAAATGTAAAGACATCTGTTGTTATTTTTGTAGTAGGTGCATATGAAAATAAATGAAATGGTAAAATAAACGTCCACGGGGTTTTATCCCTCATCAGTGTCTTTAAAATAAATAGATTTTGTTTAGTGGTAATTAAGAAAAACAAAAAAATGGAAAATAAGCTTCATTATTAGAATAGCAAGCTGTAACAGTCACTTCTGCGGGAAAGCGCTACTCTTCCTAATTCGGCTATCTCAATATTAATATTAACTCCAGCATCTGCCGAAATTTTGCCTGTAATTTAGCACTTCATTATGAGCTCGAGTTTTACAGCATTCATTAAGCTACCTTCTTCATAAAATAATACAGGAAATATTGACCGGGGGATGTTACATGGCGCCTTTCCCCAGCCGCGGTAAAAATAAATAAATAAATAAAATTAAAAGAAGGAAAGCAGAGGACCGCAAACTTTTTAATCCGTCGAAGGCTGGATAGAAATTTAATCTCATAAAGTGTTTTGAAATTTTCCTTCTCTCTTGTTTCTTTTTGCTCCCCATTTTCCACTCTCGACAGTAATCAAAAGCAAGAGACTAAAGGGGACTCTGATGTTCCTCTTGAAAGAAGAGGCGGAACTTTCCGAAGATGACATAAACGAGATCTTATTGTTTTTGCATTTAATAGGGCTCCTGCTTACTTTGTCAAGTACCTGCCAGTTTTCAGACCAGCTGATGAATAAAACCATATTTTATCTCTAGTCATCGCATCTGATATGACTTTGGTATACTCTGCACGCGTTTGGTAGGGAGAATTTCGTTCTTGAAATCGGCGGTAAGCGAGGATTGATTGTAAATAAGTATTTAAAAGTCGGTAGCAGTCTCGTTAAGCGTTTCATTTCCTTTTAATAACTTGGAATTTACAGCAACTTTATAACTGCACAAATGAACTCCATAATTGCTGGCGAACAACCTTTAAACTATTCTTATTCAATTCAGCAAATGCCCTCTTGATTGTACTTCATTGTTTCTTTGGACCCAGTACGGATTGCATTTCCAAGTATCCTACTGCAAATAGACAGGAGCAAAGAAAGGGTTACGGGAATAGAGAGCTTGGGGGAAATGATGACATGGAAAGAGATGTTTGTCGAATGTCCGATTCATTGTATATGGCATAAGGCTACAGTTCTGAAAAACAGAATCTGATAATTTCACAGGCTTGAAGTATGCATATTTGCGTAATGTACTTATGTTCACATGCCTACAACTATTAAAGAAGACTAAAATGAACAAGACTTGTAACAGATATTGGCAAGGGTCTGACTGTTACATTATCGTAAATAAAATATTTAATCATAATTTCATTTTCAGGAATTTCAATGCAAAATATTAATATCAATCAAATAGGACTAAAATGTAGGCTGAATCCTATATTGCAACATTCTATTTCGGTATTGCCATTCCAACCACTGTCTTTAGTATGCTGTATCAGACACATGCTGCAAAGTTAAGATACAAATCACAATAAGCAGCGCGAAAGGAAACTAAGAGAAGATTGGGCAAAAGTATTGGAGTTTGAAATTGATCAAATTTCAAAACTTGACGTCAAGTAAATATTATAGAGCACTGTGTAACCGTACTGCTATATGTATGCTACACTTGGTTCATTATAGAAAAGTCAAATATGTGCTGCCAACATTCCAGTGGAAAATTGAAATGCGAAAGCTATGCATGCAGAATAAACCCGTTAAATTTTGGCATACGTAAAAAGTATATCTGTCCCTAGGACGGAAAGAAGATTGGAGAAACACGTGGATTAGATGAATTGAAAATTTGAGAAAATTGGTGGACAGTGGACCCAGTGGCGAGGAGGAAGTTACAAAGATAAAGAACAAGAAACACAAGTACCGTGGTTACAAATGCTTCTTTTATTTTTTTGGACACTGTTTAACGTCCGTTTTTACTGCTGAGGTATCACAGGCTATGGACGTTGGTGAACTGATGATACATAAGATTAAATGATCAATTGGGATTTTTTTTTTAATGACGGAAACGTTGCCTAAGTTTAGGGTACCTCCTCTGCATTTTTCATTTGTGAGAACTGAGGAAAACATAAGAGAAATTTCAGTCACGGTACGAATGGGAATAGAAAGAGTGCACAAGGTGGCCGGCTTTAAGAGAGCTTACCCTGTCGTTGCCCTTGCCACGGGCTTCTTATCCTCATATGTTAGCCATATGGTAGATATGCCATCGCGCCCAACAGATCATTCGATAATATAATTAACTTCTTCCCGGAATGGAAAGTATTCCAAGCTATGTGGATCAATATGACTGTTCTGAAGTATGGGTTTTAGAAGTCATCAAAGCCCAAATGTGTTGCAGTCTTCTTGTTTTTGTAATTTATTAGTATGAAATTAACTACGTCGCTTGTTGTTTACATCACGTCAGACGTGAAGTCTTTCATAACTTCAAGAGCCTGCACGTACATCAGTAAAACATAACGAATAGAAGAGAAAGTGCTATTAATTCCCTAATGTAAGTTAAGGATCGTAGTGGAACTGCGAACTAGTAGCAGCGCTGTCGTTAGTTGAGGGAGTTTGATCATTTTGTGGGGAATATTACATGTAGTTGGCAATTGTAATCACATACTTTGTGCAAATGTTTGGAGTGTTCAGTTAAAATGAGGCTATTAGTGAATATCAAAGTTTGTTTTGTACAGTGCGAGAAGCAGAAACTGAAGAAAATACCTACTTGTTTCGTTCCCTTTGCAAGCCCGGCTTTAAAATGCAAAAATAAATACTTCTTTAAGTCACATAAAAACAAATTAAGAGTTAGTAAAATGAGCAGACGCTATTCCGCGGAGAGACAACGATCTTTCATCCAAGTGCTACGCGTGTGATTCGTATTTTTCTAATGCTCTTGTTGTTTAAACAGCTTAATTAGTAGTAAATGTTGTTGGGGAAAGCAGAGAGTAAAATAAAACAGGATATGAACATTTTCCAAAATGTAAATGACTTGAAAAGCAGATCGCTCAGTATTAGATTGTGCACCACGCATCTAAAGTGATGAAGTATCATTATGCGGCAGCCTTCTTCAAGGAAATCTCCACTGCAATCCCTTGACCTTCATTGGAGACTACAAGTCACTCATTTCCTCACGCATCCTTTAAGAGATGCATTGAATATATTTATTGAAGTGGAAAAAAAAACACTTTCAGAAAAAATTTCTAGTGAACATGGTCTATGGGAAGATATTTTATTACTGTCTATATAGTTTAACTGCTATTTTTATTAAAGTGGGCTGTTGTGAAAGTTACGTTATGGACACAGTTGTTAAACTAGTTTTGAAGTAGATACATCAAGTGCAGTTTGCAACAAGACAGATTAGAATGAAACTGAAATCTTTGAAGTACTTCATATTTCCCTAAGGCTGTCTGACAATGAGCTTCGGTGAGAGTAAAGCAACAGAAATATAAATAAATTGCATTACCTGTCTCAACTTACTTTGCCTCTACAATACCCAACAATTAAGAGGAAATGTGATAGTTTGCAAAATTAATAACTGGAAAGACCTTTCCAAAATTTTCTGTTCTTCCTTTTCCTCTAAATGTTTATTTTCCTAAAATAGTTATTTCACATTATTGCGATTTCCAGGCAGTTAGGTACTAACTGTAAGCTAAGCCAGAATGGATCATAATTCCTTGTATTCTCGAGCTGGTGCCCTCTTTTAGCAAAGGTAGTCACCTCTAGGAGGAATCACTGAACTAGAACTGGCACTTTCTCTTCTGTCCGCTATTCTACAACCAGTGTTCCTTAAACGTATACGCGCATCTAGGTAATGCTTTGGTGTCCAGATTTCGTTCCCATTTACAATAAAAGGTACTATTGGGTAAAGCAATTGCAGAAATGTCGGTATTCTCTAATAGAGTAGAATGGTCTCAAACTCTGTGGTTAGTGTCCGTTAAGACTCTCTTGTATGTTTTGGTCTAATTAGAAACATCGTCATGTATCACTTGAGCAGCATCATTTGTTTGTTTGTTTTTTCATGTATATGTGCGTGCGTCTCCTGTGTCATGTGTACTTGCATATTTATCACCACTTATCTCACAGTCGCCTTTGTGTACTATTAGGGAATTTATTATCTTCTTTTATAAGATTTCTGAATCTTCGTCCAATTTCATTTGCTTTCTGTAATATGTTCTTACATTTTAGAACAGAAACGGGGAAAGTTTTCATTTTCAAATAACGTATTATTTATCACAAGAGAGTCTGAGATTGCCAATAAATTCACGAACGTAGTGAGCTCAGACCCTCGAGTGATATTTATTAGGACTATTTCACGAATAAAACAAGAATTTAAATATAATTCCTGTAAACTTGGCTTACAATATTGCAAAAATTGTGCATTAGTATTATGAAAACTTAACCTTTTCAAGCCCTCTAGCAACAGACGAAGGCGACTGTTAGTAATGCCAATAGAGAAGAGTCAAGCACGGTTTTGGGACTATTTCATGAATAGAATAAGAAGTAATATATATTTTAAATCCGTGTACGGATTATTACAATTGTATAAAATGTTATACTTACTTATGAATACCTACCTATTGAGAAACCGTGAGCCTGAAATAGACGAAAGTTCGACCATTACAGTCGCTACCGTTCGATTTACAAATACCAACTGAGATAAACAAAACAGAGAAAACATTTTACCTTTCTGAATAACATGTTTATTAGATTATGGTTACTTAGGCATATAAAATGATTTCAGACTGTTTGGCTGAATTTCTTGAGTGTATACACATTAAGTTTGTTAAATTTACAATTAATGAAAACACAGAAAAGTGGTCAGTGATGCGTGCTCAGGCACAATATAGTGAAGATATAGAGTTAGCTACACTGACCAGAAGACGTCTCCTGATAAAACGGGTTTGATAATTTTTTCCTTTAATCTCATTGCTATATCTGGCTGTGATTGGGCAAAATTCAAAATTTAGTCTCATTTCATTGGTTTATTTTAAGATGACGTCACATAAGTGTAATATTGTCTGTGACTACTGTTTTTAAGTATAACATTGGAGTGTGTTGTAGAAAGGTCTCATTGTATGTTTCATCAAATACAAAATTCAAATATTATGTAAACACTTGAACTATATAATGATTCAATTGCTATTTATGTGTGTACGACTGTGCGGTATGTTCCAGAATCAATGTAATGAAAAACTATTAGGTACACTGGAGTTTTGCCCGCCGTTCCACGGCAGCTGCCGGGGCGGCAGTTAGAGCGCTAGCCCCCGGCGAAGCGTGTACATATATCCGCGCACCTGATTCAAGTTCTCACAAGTACAATGAAAAAAAAAACATATCTTGTGTTTTGTGAAAGCTGATGTTATAAATGTCGTAATGCTACATGAACACGTTTCTGGCATTTTATAAGGAAAATTGCCATTACTATTACCCATTAATTCATCTTCAGAATTTTTCGAAATTGAATAAAAGTCTCGCCAGATATTTTCTTCCAGTGCTGGTTTATGACAGTTGTTCAATACGCTTTATTTTTCAACTTTCTCGTGAATAAAATAATATCAGACGTTATCGTTATGTAATTTCTGTTGCGCATTTATGACATTCTCTAAAAAGATAGGTCCTATTGTTCTGTATGCATTTACTGCCAACCATATACAGATTTTCTCATCATTCAAGAGACTTCGTATAAAATCGCGTTTATCTGTATCTGTTATTTTGCGTCGAAATTATGACCACGTGTAAGAATGTATGTTTCATCATTAAAGAATATTAAACGTGGGTTAATTACTTTAGCATCAACGTGCTGTAACATTCATTTCGTAAATTTGCGGGAATATTAGGATCATCTGCTTGCACTTCGTGGACAACAGTGACCTTCTAAGTTTCCGAGTTTAAATTGACTCTGCGGGACTGTACCAACCTTTAACTAAAATAAACAAAAGTCTCCCAAACGGTTTTTTATTTACACAATTATTCTAGCTGCCTCTCGGATTAACTGAAACCGAGAGTAGAGCGTAAATTAGACAGCAAAGTAGATGAGTGAAATAAAGTTTTGTTGCAGTAGTAAAAATAAATAGAATGTTTATTAATGGAATGCACTTATTTTTTCTAAATTGCTGGACACGTGGATTTTATTAGAATGAGAAGTGTAGAAGAGTGCCTAAAAGAGTTTGGAAATGCTTATGGGCAATAGTGTGAGTTGAATTTGAGGTTTTACAAACAAACCGTGTATATGAACTGTAGTCCGTTTTATAGTATAATGTGAGCAGTCAATTAATTGCCCATTTTGATGCTGTTGGTGAAAGTAAAACTCAAGCTATTAGATTTTAAGTAGCGAAATATTTATTCTATTCTTTTTTTCATTTTCTTCTTCAGTTTTGTTGCAGTTCAACATCAAATTATATGCAGCATTATTGAGCTCAATATTATTTCATCCAGGAAGGCCTAGCTTTGAACTGCTGTTCATTGAATATAAAAGTCTGAGTTTGATCTTCTTTAAAAATATCCACAGTGGGTTGTAATTTAAATGTGATCTAGATGGCTCCAGCAACATTAAACATATTGCCAACATATAAGAAGGAAAATGACACATGCCTGTATTAATATATAATTAATTTTATATAAGAATAACTACCAGGTGTAACAACAAGGTACGGCCAAACTTTCAGGACACATTCTTCACACGCAGAAGAAGAAAATATGTTGTTTGAACATGGGTTCCATGTTAGAACTCGTTTTATACAACTCTTCATTGTACATTAATCATGGGAAATGCGCAGGAACAGAACGTACCAGCATATCACATGAAACACTTTCTTACACTGAAAGTTTCAAAATGCCCTCCGCTAGCATTAATTCATCAACATTGCCTTCGTTCAAACGGAACACAAAACGCTGGCGGTGAACGTAAAAATTACAACTTAACCACACGTAACTAACAGGGCATGTTGAACATTTCAGTGTAAGAAAGAGTCTCGTGTGGTGCTGGTAGGTTCTGTTCCTGTGTGTTTCTCATGATTAATGTACTATGATGAAAATGAGTTCTAACTTGGAAACAAGGCGCTTCCGGACCCATGTCCATGTAACTTATTTTCTTTTTGTAAACGTGAGTAATGTGTCCCTACCTTATTGTTATACCCGTATGCTCTTAAGGGGTTTTAAGAAATGGTGTGAAAGAGAAGGCTGTTTCTCCAAACATTTCGTTCGCAAAGACCCGGTTTATGTTGTATCTCACGCTGCATGCTTATAGTAAATATATTTTAAATCATGTCGATATATATGAAACAAAACACAAGCTTGCAGATCGTAGGTGTCTAAAATCATATTACATTTTCAGAAGTAAAAACTACAGAAAAATGAACATGAATGTTTCTTGCCCTAAAAAGGACAAATCATTTTGACTGAATGGGATACGGAGTATCAGAAAAGTTACATTCCAAAAGATATTTACCCTAAAAAGGTGACATTACAGATACGCATTTGGAAATGAGATACTTAACGAGGAGGAAAGGGTGTGTATATTTTTGTTACAAATTGTAATAAACCTACATACTCTACGTTAGAGTAAGTTGTGTTGCATGAACCTTTTAAACCTGCGCTTTTTCTAAGTAATTTGTCTAAAAAGTCTCATCTGGCAGTATTTACTAAGCTAGGCGTTAAAAGATTAGCAGAAAGCTCCTTGTGTACTTAAAGTTTGAGCTTTAACAGGAGATTACACTTGACAAACTACACTTCCAATAGGTAGGTACAAGAAGAGAGTTCTGTATCTGCAGTTCTCAGCTTGACGTGAATTAAAGCAGATGAGCCATGGCTCGGCTTTCTAAGTTTTTTTTTTTTTTTCCGCCCAACTTTTCAAGATCAACGCTAATGGACTTCTTTTAGGCGCACCTCATCCTTCAAGAGAAATGTGATTCTGGGCTATTATCGCCCTCACGTCCATCTCCGGCTAATACCACTTCTTCTCACTGGCATTATGAAGGAAGAGGATACGATCCGGCAGCGGAAATCCCTTGGGCTCAACCGTTAGGTCTTTCCCATTCCTCCCTCTGCCAAAGAGACCACTTCTTTGTGACTATTGCGGTTCGTATAAAGTGTGCGTGCTTTGCGCATTGCTGTTTTACTGTCTAGTAGCATGCACATACACATTTAGCAATTCGGGGCGAGTCTGTACTATACTGTAAATTCTGCATATCAGGGTGCTCTGTAATACAAAAAAGTAATGGATTCCTTTTAATTGTTGTATACATTTTTTCTGTACTGGCTTTAATGAGAAGACCTTCTTTAGATCTTTCAAGTTCTACCAACTGCACAGTGTGTGGGACAATGGTCTCTAATATGATTAGAGATGTGCATATTTTCTCATCGACTTTTCACTACATTGGCAAGTAAATTTCGGGTTTGGTCCTATCTGTTATTTCGTCTGAGGATGAGACTATAGCATAAATTTGGTTATTTTATTTATCAGGGTTTTGTTATTTTTTGTAATATAATTGCCTCTGATGTGATTTCTGCTATATTTTTCTTATTGAGTTGGTTATATTACAAAGCCGGCTTCTGGTGAATCATTTTGCATGTTTGTTCATTGATGAGAACACATTTTGGGCTAATTGTGGAGAAAAAAAAAACATGTATATGCGTGAGCATAAACAGTGGTCAACCACGACAGAACAACGAAACTATACCTCCCTTTAAAGTTAACCAGAATGAGGCACATCAAAAATACAACAGTGGTTAAGACTTAGTGCATCTGTAGGTAGCGTCGCTACTGGAAGGTTGTGTTGTTTTCAGAGTAAAAACGTCATGGTGAAAAGTAATTACAAAACGAAAAGTTTGAAAGGTACACGCACATCATTGCATTGGTGATAACTTCGTTTTCGAATAAAAGAAAAGAATGAATAACCATATTGTTACTGTACGAGGACTGGGAAGAAAGTAGTGGACACTGTCGCCACGCTGCTAATAAACATATGAAGCGTTGTTATCAGCATTTCTAGAGGAAGCATGTAGCTGTTCAACATACTCAGCTTCATTAGTGCACTGCGTATAAACAGACGAATGCGAAGTTACCAAGTAGTGTTGTTCATTTTGTCTGCCTCAAAACGATATTTTCTAAAAGTGAACAATGAATGTTGTTATATCGGTGGCCCGTTGAGTGTCGGTCTTTCGACAAGGATGTGATAATGTAGAACGGGCATCATGTGCAGGTGCTCCTTTCTTCGAAGTTCTTTATGTTAATTTGATTCAATATTAACTTAGTGGTTATATTCTGAAGACTATAGTAATGTAATTCAGCAATAAACAATAAAAATAATAATTGAAATAAAAATACTTAATGACCCTCAACATATTCATGTGAAAATATCTAGCCCGTGTATGAAAAACTTTTTTTTAATAGTGTTTAACGCCCGTTTTCACTACTGAGGCACCACACGGGGGAAAACCACTGGATCACACTGTATTAAACAATATATATGTTCCGTCTTTCCTCGCGTTGATTTTTTATGCATCATATCTAAGTTTTATCATATTTATGTTTGTTCTTTTGTGATTAATAATGGCAACTGGCTATAATAGTGGTGTTAATAAGCTCGCAAAGTCAGTCCTTAAAACTGTTAAAAAAAAGCATTTGAACTATACAGAAACAAATACAGCTTTGAAATACACAACTTATTGGATGCCCACTTTCTGTTATTGTATTTAGTCTTTCATATTTTAATAAAACAGAAGCATTGTATGGTTGACGTTGTATGGATTAAAGCAAGTAAATCTCATAGAGAAGTTGAGAGAGTGTTGTGTTCTGCAGGATGAGTGGTGGCAGCGTTTTAGAGTGTGGACCTGTCACTAACAACATTTCGGTAATTTCATGTAGTCTAATTGTGAGCACGGGATGTCGAATGTGTGGCCTTGAGGGTCTGGAGAGACAGACTCTCGGTACTCGTATTTGGGATATCAAAGTTAAAGTACTTTTGGAAGAAAATGTGCTTCTTAAATACTCAGAACCGGCTCTGTCTCCGGTGACCACTAGTATTAGCCTTCCAGTAATCCAGGCTGGTTTTCGAAACAGATAAAGGTCGCTCACCACTCTACCACAGCATACCGAAAGATGAGCCAGGCTAACACACTGGGCGATTTCACTTCAGGAGGGATTCGAAAATGTCCTATTTTATTCGGGAGTGAAAAATAATATTTATCTATATTCTTCTTTTTTATTTCTCAGACAAAAGATAACATTAAATGCATAAGGTGTCTCTTTCATAAGCTTTGATAAAACTGCTGATTAATCCATGATGGAATTGCGCCGTATATTAATTTGGTCTCATAATTACTGGCCCTGGATTAATGGCCCTTCCATCCTCAGATCTTACAGCCAGTGAGTTTTATCATTGTGGACATTGAAATTAGATTATGTTCAACCAAACTTACACATCAGAGGTACTTAAGCAAACATTCGCAACGATGTTAGGTTCATTAGTAATTGGAACTGATGTGTGTCAATGACAATTTCCTAAGATGTGGATTGTGTGTTAGGGAAAATGGGTAACATCCAACACGCACTGTAAGGAGAATGAGTACCTAATTCTGTTACTTGATATGCTGTATCTAAGTTTAGAGGTCTTGCAGCGCTTGTGCGCTGCGAGTCTACGCAAGAAAAACCCTGCTTTAACGTTGGGTCTGACCGCCGACCGGCTGAACTATGTATAGGGAGTTTTAAAATGCTCTCACCGTATAAAGTAATTAAAAAGACAACAGAAATTAAATGCCTAGGTAGAGTAAGAGATTGTAAGCGAGGAGTCAAAATAGAAAATACACAAGTAATACCATAATACCAGATCTTAGCTTTTTTGGGGGTATAGACATGAATGGATATAACATTTAAACAGAATTATGTCAGAAAATATTCGAAGAATGATTGTATAATATCAACCACTAGGAAGACGTGATATCAATAGATTGACGAGAGAAGCCAAGGTGGGAATAGGTATTACGACCTAATCTAGGACGTAAAAGAAAAAGAAGATAACATATATCTCCCATTTCATACAAAGGGAGGGAGCCAAAAAAAAAAGTGTATACGCACTTCAAGCAGGGAAAAAATTGTGTTAACATAACAAAACTGAATTCATACAAACAGAAAATGAAAGTTGATACGCTTCTGAGTACGTTGAACTACTGATTCAGAAACGTTTGCGAAAGTGTCTTCAGCGATTGCAGCACATGCCGTTTCAATTTCTTGCCGAAGTGCTGCCAGTGTAGCTCGTTTTCTACGGTATACAACATTCTTAAGAGTTCTCCATAGGTAGAAGTTCAACGGAGTTAGCTCTGAAGAACGCGGTGGAAACTGAATCGGACCTCTTCGTCCTATCCAGTGCCTTGGAAAATATCATCAAGGTACGTACTACATCTCGGCAGTAATGGGCTGGTGCACCATCCTGAACGATAATCTTGACTCCATTTTGTTGTAGCAACGCCAGCATAACGTAATGTGAGTCACATCTGTTTACAGAACATCATACGATATTCTTGGCTTCATTTGTTCATTGTTGATTTACGATAATCTTGGCTTCATTTGTTCATTATTGATTAATAGTCACGTAGCAACGCTATCATAATATATGTGAGTAATATCTGTTTACAGAACATCATACTACACATTACTGTTGTTTTTCGGTTCAACTTTGAAATATTTTAATAGATATCTACTGTGAAAGTGTGTATACATTTTGGCACCCTCGGTATATATAATTTTTGGAAGCATAAATGCTCACGTAAAAATATTTAAGTAACACTCTTTGAACTAAAATCTTGAACTAATAACGCAGACGCGAACAACATATCTGAATTCACTCATTTCTAGGTTGGCAACTCGTATTAAATTTTGTTTTGAACTGTCTACGTTACAATAACGCTATAAACCTGTGAAAGCTCAAGAGTTTCGGCCCACTCATTAGCCAGGCTTGTGCTGAATCTTCAGTAAAATAGTTGCATGCAATTGATTTTGGGAATTCAGCTTTCTCATTTATATTACTATTTCCGTTGTTCGTAATTCCTTTTATTGTGGAGAATAACAACAAAGTTGATCAGCTGTACGTGTAGCCTAAAAGTGTACAACGTTTAAGGCTGCACACATATGAGTACGTTGAGTGATCTATATAATAGGCGCTCAGGAGGAAAGGCAAAGTTCTAAAAACGGAATTTTGTTCGTATAGAAAGCGTGTAGAGCTCGATATTGATAAAGGGAACTGTTTATAGTCTCTCGTTGCACATTTTATACCCTGTAACCATAATGTTTGGGATATGGGAAGTGAAAAGTTGAACATATCCATCATTTATCTCGCAAGTATTAAAGCTCTTCATGTACGTCAGTAGCTCTCGCCAGTTCTAAATTTTCCTTTCCACTCTGTGATTCTAATAAAATTTGCTCTCCAGAGAATGTGCTGTGAGTGATTTACAAGGATAGGAAAGGCAATACCGAGCCCGGTGGGGCGTTTTCTCGTCAACCTCACCTACTTAATTCTACGGGAGTAAACTCCTAAGTAAAGGAGAGAGTTAACTTTCTGCACCCTCAGCCCACAAGTTCAACTGTTCTTCCCTCTAAGTAGAACAGACAACTTGGAGATTCTGAAATAAGTTTCAATGCTGGTACAAGATTTCAAACCTTGTTATGAAGCTAGAATGGATTCCAGTGTCTAAGTTGTAGTTTGACAGGAAATTGCATAAAATATTAAACGTTAACTGACTAGCTTAGCTGTTGTTCATCTTTAGATAAGAGAATGAAACATTAAATCCATCGCTTTAGCAAAAGCATGAGCCATTGCATTGAAGGTATAACAATTACAATATAAAAAAATTCTTTCTCTTTGTACCTTTGGCAGAATGGCTACTGTGTTAGGTTGCGTGACAGTGATAAACCAATGAAAGAAAAAACTAGGTGAAACATTAATAGCTCTGTTCTCTAACGTACCTGACTTCGGCGTACACAGAATGTGCAAAAAATGTGTACAAATAATTTTCGAGTAGAAAGATGGTTTGACACTTAACTGTTTTTCCACTGGTAACAATGGCCTTGAACGCTTCAATATGGAGCCCTGGGCATCAGTATGGATCAACTTTATAGCTACGTTGCGATGTGACGGGTGTTCATAGCCAGTCAAATATAAGCCAATGTCATTGGCAGACGGACAGTCATAAACGAGCTGCATATCAATCTAACACAGGTCAGTCACTGTTTTCGGTATACAGAAATGGTAACTTAAATTATCCACTGAAGCAATGTTCTGTGAGTCCTCTTAAACATTCATAAACACATTTATAGATTAAAAGTTAACGCCTGCAGCACCACAACGAAGCTTCCGAGGCCATTCTTGAAATGCTAATTTTCGGCCCCCCACTTTCTATTCCTAAATTCTTTGTATGTCAAATGCAAAACAATAAAGATGAATGCAATGAAATGAATGAGAATTTTATATGCAGCTATATCTCGCCCCCAAAGAATGAATTTTGGATATATTTAGGCAGCTGTAGTCCCTGTCCTTATCATTATTCATTGCCTTTTTTATAACACACTATCAAACAAACGTTGCACATTGAACGAAATAATATGAAAGTAGTACAAATTAACTTGGAAATGCGTTGGGACCACAATCCACTTCACTGTAATGCAAATTTCAGCAAAGCTTTACCACACGCATTTTTATAATTCTGGTTCCAATTTGGCATCACAGCTTTGAAAACTTTGTGACATTTGAACCATAAAAATGGAATTTTCTGCTCAGGTGTTCTTTCAGTTGCAGGGCTAATCGCCAATGAATTTTGGAACAAATGATCTGAACTAAACATATTATTGGGGAGCGGAAGTTTGACATTTCGTCTTTCTGGATGATAATCACCCCTCCGTTTTTGTGTTATTCTATGTTATCCAACGGAAGATTAAATTCTGTCATTCGTCAAGAATCTCATCGTACGAATAATTAAAAACTGATGACATATGTGTAATCTGACGACACCTTTTTCAATTATCAAAGGACAAGTCTGCAAAACATGTGTTATAAAGGCATGCTAAAATGTTTTCACGTAATGTTTATTTGAAAAGAAGCACAACGCACTATTTTTTTTTCAAAACTACTGAAATGCCATAATATAACATGCCAACCTGCTATTGGTTCATTGGTTTCAAAATTTCCGGATGGTTTGGAGAGAACTACTGTGTAGTACATTTGCTCTAGTTGGATTACGAGAACATCGTTAAATGCAGCAAAAACAGTACAGAGGAATGACATGGTAGATACAGAAGTTAAGTAAGAAAACAATAAAATAAGAATTTTGGCAATACTGTTATCAATTCTAGGCATTGTTATGTTTTGGCAAAGTCGTCAAAGGATTTAAATTAATCTAACTATATATTTAAAGTATAAGACATAAATGCTTAAATATATATATTTCTTTCCACAACCAACTCATTATAGTTAGCTGGGGATGAGGTAATACGAATACAAGATATTCTTTTTTTCTATTTCATTGTAATTTTTAAATTTATTTTTTCTATTTTTCCAATTTTTCACTTATTTTATATTTTTAGTATATATACCCTTTAGTGCTCTATTAAGAGGGAAATGTCGGCTTGTGGAATTTCATGTATTTCCTGCTGTATTGTGAAAGCACCAGGGCCCGTGCGATGAGTTAAATTTGTAAATAAATACACTACACTACTGCTACTACTACCACCACCACACTACTACCATTACTACTATTACCACCACCACCACTACTACTACTACTACTACTACTACTACTACTACTACTACTACTACTACTACCACTACTACTATCACCCCTACTACTACTACCACCGCTATTACTAACACTACTACCACCACCTCCATCACTACTACTACTACTACTACTACTACTACTACTACTACTACTACTACTACTACTATTACCACCACCACCCTACTACTACTATTACCACCACCACCCTACCACTACTAGAACTAAAATACAAGAAATAAGTACAATTTACACAATGAGGGTAATCCGAAAAGGAACAACTGAGTATAAACATTGCATTTGGTTGCTAGTCCGTCCAGTAATGGAACATGAAACCCCTTACTGGGATCCCTACAGGTTATAACACAAAAGCATTAAATAGGATTTCAAACCGGGCAATTAAAATGTGTCATTTGGGAAATGCATTAAACACCTACCCCCTAGCACACAGGAGAAAATGAACACAGCTGTGTGCACTTTTAAAAAGGTATAGAGGTTGGTCTGCGTGAAGGGATGTGGAAAATATACTTCAGTTGTCGAAATATGTATCAAATAATAACCATTTACACAAAATAAAGAAATGTAATCAGAGAACAGATATTTCAAACTTCCTTTGTACATCGAACCATAAAGGTTTAGAATAACTTACTAGAGACTTTATATTTAATGCCAGGCTGAAAAGAATCATTTGAATTACATGTATTGTTGAATTTTCATGTAGGTATAGCAACGTATGCTTCTCTATCTCTCTTATACCGGTAATGTGTTTTTATTGGTTTAAGAGGCAACTGTTATACTCTTCACATCCCTTGAAATTATTTTATTCTGTACTTAATTAATATTACTTTTGTTTCTAAGGGATGTAAACATATTTACAGCTAACAAATAATGAATATAAAGTTATTAAAGGAATTCAGTGTGAAAATATCAGTTAACGAGTAAACCAATTTATCGTGAACAGTGCAACGAATAGCAATGGCTATTACTTGATTTAAAGGTTTTTATTAAAAGTAATTGCGATACCTCTACTGCCTAATGGAAGTAAAATTTGCACATATAATTAATTTTTTACATACAGAATGAAATAAGATATATTAGCGATGTAATAGGATGCCTTTTGCTTGGTTATAAGAAAAGCAACAGCTATAAGAGGTGAATGAGCAATGCATAGATATAATTACATAAAATAAAAACAACTGACACGAACACTTGTAACGTATTTAGAATTCAAGCAGCAATGCAGCATTAACCTACAGGACAAAGAATGCATACCAACGATTAAACAAAACAGATTTAATGGAAACTAGCTCTGAGGCTCAAAACATACTGCACATAATGATAATATAAATACATCCCTTCATTTGAAGAGGAGCTCAAGCTTACCTAATCTATATTCAACTTGATCAAAATGGCACAAATACTCAATTGTTTGAAAATTCGTGACAGACACCCCACTCCGTTTCTTCAGGACATATGGTGACATTTACTTGTGTGTAACACTGATAAGAGTCAAAAAACAGTTGTCCATTATTGGCCATCAGCTGAGAGCAGAAGCAGTTCTATCAGTTTCATTTTCAGAAAGAGCGGCCGCGCTCTTTTAAAGGAAGTGGGAAGATATTCGAAGCATCCACTGTAGACAAGAGTATGGCTAGTTACAGAAGAGTTGATTACCAAACTGCGTGCAAATAGCTGAACGAATATTCCCACACTTATGTAAAGCACATACCTCCACTTAGTAAGAATAGCATTTGGTAGTACAAAAATGTAATTATCACGAAAGGAGAACCTTTCGTAACTACTGTAATTTTAAATGAAGATAAATCAATAACTGCATTAATAACACACTCGGTAATAAGAAAAGTAGCTGAGTATACCAGGTGAATCATCTAAAATTGCATCACAAATATTTCTGAAATGGGAGGTGCTATTGATGTGCTACTTATATACAATTGAAGTTTAGACATGGGCCCATAATTGCAGCCCAGACATAGGTATTAATAATGATTAGATTGTGTATTTCTTGAAAAAGTTACTTTTTCAAATTAAACAATGCTTATTGACACCAAGAGAATAAAACTAGATGAAATCAGAATGTCATTGGTGGTTTTTTCACGATTCTAGCTCGAGTAGTTTACCAGCTATATATGAAAAATTTAAATATCTACTGTTGCCTGCTCCTTTTAATTGCATAGTTACCTGGCCATATGTTTGCTTTTCTTATTTAGTATGTATATGTGCTTATTTTTTCTGAACCATATGTCAGCACTTTCTTAAGAAATAGAAAAGTGAATAAAGAAATTCTGTGAAGAAGAAGAAGAAAGAGAAAACTGTCCTTCACACGTTGTGTTCAAAATGATGGCCACCAGCTACAGTACAAGCTTCCAGTCAGCCATGTAAAAATTGCTGGGCAAGTTGTAGCATTTCAGTAGAAGTTTCAGAGCAGGCAGCTGTTTCATATCTTCTGGTGTATCGGTTTGTTCTTATAGACGGTGTCTGCCAGCTTTGCCCACAGAGAAATGTCTAAAGAGGTCAAATCTGGTGAACGGACAGGCCCTTCCTCTAATCCAACAATCAGTGAAGACACGCGTATTACGTCTGTTAATATACCTTTCAGCTTACACATTACAAGAAAGTGCAGCATTCTTCCTACATTCTCAATACACTATGAGCATGTCGACCATTTCAGCACTAGTAAATGCCATCTTGATGCACGGCCTACTTCAAGTACTACCATAAAGTACTGGCAAGGAAGTCCCAATACAATCAGTGTAAAGAAACAAAATGTAAACAAACATGTGAGCATCGTAGTCTTGTAACTAAGCTGTTAAATGAAATGCTACTGTAGGTATTTAATAAGTTTCATATTACGATAGCTCTTAAACTACTTGCACTAGAATCGTGCAAAAACACTATTGACATTCTAATTTCCTCTAGTTTTATTTTCTTGATGTCAATACGCATTGTTCTAATTAAAAATAATATAATTGCTTCAAGAAATACACATTATAATAATTATTATCATCTGTGTATGAGCTACAATTGTGAGCCCATGTCTAAACTTCGACTATGTGAAAACAGCATAATAACACTTTTCATTTCAGAAACATTTGCCGTGCAAATTTCAGTTATTCGCTCGGTACATCTGTACATTATTTTTACAGTATGATTTAGTTGCTGCACTGTTATATGATGTTGATGATGATAATGATAATAATAATAATAATAATATAATAATATCAAAAGTATTCTCTCTCTCTCTCTCTCTTTCTGAATATATGTCCAAGCAATAAGGACATTCTCAACACTTGCTCTGAAGAAATTGTTTTATTGTTATCAAAAATTACATTTTCTCTTCTTCGTTTAACTTGAATGTATCTCCTAAATTGTCTTTCAGGGCTTCAAATATGCAAATCACATTTGTAATGTATACGGAAAATGAGTTTCTTACCTTTCAATTTAGGGATTTCGGATGGTTGCCAATGATGTTTCTAACGTTGCGGACACTAATGTTGGAAATTGAAATCGTCCATCTCTCTTCAGGACAGTTCATTTGGATTCCTTCACTCGAATATTAAAACGTAAACATATGCTCTTTCTCCTCAAGGCACCATGGTTAGCAGTGATGGGTATATCTATTAATCTAAATAATTCACTTATTAGTAACGTTACTTTAATGGTCTTTGGTTTAAAATAAATCAAGTTGTAGTTTGGATTTAATAAAACACTAAAACTACACGTTTTCCGCTGTTGATTTGTCTCTCTTCTTTCTGTTTCATGACAAAAAATATTTTGTTTAAAAAAATATCGCACGCATTGAGAAGGTTTCACATTCAGCTATTTATTTGACTTTCCTACATTAATGTTATGCATGGGTTTAATTTAAACCTGATATAATGACAATTTGACTTGCGCACTTTAAGGAACGTTATATTATGAGAAAAGTTTACTGCTGTTGCTCATGCTGGTTGGTTGCTTACAGCTAATTATGAAGTTTGCTAGAAATTAGAAATGTGGTTACATTTGACTAAAATTCATATGTATCTTATCCCATTTATTCTTGTATGCCGCTGGAGTTTTCCTATACAAACATTAAGTTAAATGTCCATTAACTTTTAACATTTGTGAGAAGTTTGGTAAAACATAATATGAGGTGACATGGTGTAAAATAACGAAAGAATGCAACACATAGGAGTCTGTTGTAACGTATTTCTGACAAACAGATACGTGTTTATGTCCATCCCTAAGTATCAGTAATTTTTCTTTTAAATATCATTGAATGTTGTCCTTAGTTATCTAAGAAATTGCTATTGGAATATCCCATGCTCTCATTTTCATGCAAGGTTTGTGAGCTTGTATTCGATGTGGAATGAATGACGCTGATAAACCAATTTTATTCATTAAATTTTGTTCAAAAGTGAATTATGATATTCTTCATTTAAAGATAATATACACTGCTGGCCATTAAAATTGCAACAAATTCTGCGTGTTCATAATAACTATGTGGGAATGTCTTCCCGCGAGGTTGATTGACGGGACTGTTGGGATCCTTCACGTTTGTGTGTTCCTCCTACCTCGATCCACTCAGTTCATATATGTTTCGTTGTGGACGCATTTCTTCCAAAACGTGCACCAATTTTTCGGAATGACATTCCTCATTTTGGTATGCCACAATTCTCCCTTGATCAAATTTAGACACTTGCTGCTATTGCTGTTGTATTTTCAAAAAGTCATACTCGTTCCTTATGAGAAAATGTGGGATCGATTAACGCGTCTCTTATGAGCGTTGTATGGGCTAACAATGTAATTTCTGAAGTTTGCTTTCTTAACTACTCTGTGAGTGAAATCATGTTACAGCATTAGACCATATCCTCCTTCAAAACTATGAGTCGGAAAATTAGCAGTTTAATCGACATGAACAAGTAAATTGAACTTCTGGAGCAAGCGAAAGAAAACGCTGATGTTTTGAATTCAAACGCGTATGTCAGTTTCAAGGATAGTCAAGTTTTTGCTAAGGTTTTGTAATATATTTTAGATATTCCGTTTCCAAAAATGTATAAATGACATAATATTTCATACATAGAAGAATTTTAAATGAACTTCCGTCACGCAATAAAATCCTTTTCTCTACAGGACGTCATAATTAATTTCACGTGGAGTTGCAGTAATGCTTAGAAAATGAGATTCCATACTGGCAAAAGTTGCAGGCTTAACTGTTTTGGTACGCGCTTAGCTATATTTTATAATTTGTTGTCGCATTGATAGCCCTTTCACATTGGTGCCTACTAAATGAGTAAATCGTGTATTCAAAGAAAATAAGTTTGATTGCATTTACGTGTTTTTATATTAATAACGGACATAGACATCTCTACTCTTCCACATATAGACAGATACTAAACTGCATTTATACACATACAATTGCATACATGCACACATTAATAAAACGTCATATCAACCCCTTCATTTGAATGAAACGTCATATCAAGGGGTATATTTTAATTAAATATTTGCTTTGTTGTTCAAGAAATTGATTTTTTATAGTGTAGACTGTCTTATTTATTAAGAAAATGCTTTCAAATCCCTATGTATGCCATACTATAGATCTTAGCATGTTTAAAAAATGACAAAAAATGCAGTACTATTTCTGTTTTACACGTAAATATGTTCTATGTAATTTCCGATTTTAAACGCTTTTCTTTTGTACATCACACGTTGGCTCTTCCTTGATATACAGCATAAAGCAGTAAAATATTTAAAAATTTCAAATTAGATTTTCTGGCGTTTTTCAAGTTACTGTTAAGACATTCAAAAGTGAAATTTGGAAATTTTTGAATGGTTATATATAGAGATTTTAGATTTTGCACATATATTGTTCAGATTACTTGTGTTACCTGTACAAATTTCGGCTTAATAAGTAAAATTTTACTAATGTCTTAAAAATTTATGAAATCTTTTATGAGATTCAAAGCTATTGTAAAAAATTATCGTTTTTATAAAATTTGAAATTTTCTGTACAACTTTAAAAATGTGTCCTAAATATTGTCTTGCATAAAAGTTAGCAGTACTTTTTAATTATGGTTGTTGGTAATGTTTAAAATAATAAAATGTTCATTCAAACTCAAAATCATGAAATAGTAGTAACTGATTGTACTAACTTTTTTCTTAATCAGTTTTTGCTTTTACAGATAAATGCATGCTGTTTTTAATGAAGCAATGACTACAGAAGATCTTAAAATACTTTCAGGCATGTACAAAAATTTTTTGTGGCAGAAGCTAGGTTTTGAGTGCAGGAAAACATACTAAATGTTAAACTGAGAAAAATATTTGGAAGCAAGCAATAAAGTAAAATGCCTAGAAATGGGGGTTTAAGTATTTCAGGCATTTAAAAATTGCTGCTAAAACAGAAGTGCATTGGCATATGTAACAGGGAGGTTCTCTGGGGCTCAAATTAATTTTTAATAGCAAAGAAGAGTGTTTCATTGTTCGACTAAAAATAAATTTGTATCAGGGTGTTCTCTTCATAATGAAATGTTGCTTTCTAAAATATTTGGAATTGAAACTGAATATAGCTTGTTAGGAAAAGAGGTATTATATTGCGATTGGTAGGCAAGAGAAGAGCATGGTGTAAATAGCTATGAATGCTATAACTGCTGTAAACATTGCTGAAGAATTACTTTAGCCTATGAGCAATAAAGCCAAAATATTATTCTTGACGTTGATGAAGCAAAGACATATCTTAACAAAATCAAATATTTGTCGGCTATTCCAGTTTGATGTTCACCTCTGTAGATTAACGCATAGAGCTCATTGTCCGTAATATGCTGCAGTGATATCTTACTTCCTTTGTTAGTATATATTAACAATAAACAGAATCTTTTTTATATTCACCACTTACATTTAATGACATAATCAAAACGTTTTATATTATATGAGAAAATCTCAATCTTCAAGTTTGATATTTAATATTTGTGTTCTTTTATATTATTTCAAGACCCTGATATGAAAGTGAAATGTAAAAAGTACAATAGAGACTTAATTGCAATTAAACTCTTTAGTTAGCGTTAATAGCTACTTAATTATTTGAATGCTCATAATGTCGACATATTTTTATTTCAAATATTAATGTAATCTAACATAATTATGGCTTATTATGTTTAACATTTTAGATTATATGACAGTATCAGTAAAAATTATATATTGTTCGTTCCGATTCCAAAAATGTGAATAAATTTCAGAAATTTCAGTCACAAAGTCAGGTCAGACAGTTGCGGAGTGTTTTTTGGATCTAAACTGCATTAATAAATAATAATTAATTTGTGATTTGTGATATGTCATTTTTATAGCATTATATTGAGTTCAAATTCTCCTCTACAAACGATTTTTTGGAAAAAAAAAATCGGGAATAATAACGTAAACATTTGGGAGGAATGTGTTGTACCTTAATGGGAGTTCACAAAAATTGTCATTTGGTAACAAAATGCTTCATATTAAATATCTATTATAGTTTTCCTTGTAACCCATGTCTCGTATGATAATTTTACCATCTTTTTTCTTTCGGACAGCGAGGTCGAAATTCAAACCCCTCACACATATAATACGGAGGTTTTAGTGTAAAAATGTATTGTAAATTTCAGATTATACCACGTGTAATTGCGCATTATACATTTATACAAGTCAGTGGGATAGCTAAGGAGGTAAAGGCGCGTGACTGCAGACTTTAGGAAATACCTTACGATTGCCGCCAGCGACAGAGTTTTCTTCGCTTTGTCATATTGACAAAATCCAAATCCAATGAAAAACAAAATTAGCTAAATGGTAAATTATTAAGATAAATGTGCACATTTTCATATTTGTGAGTTAAGGTAGATAGATAGAGAAAAAAAAACTCATACCTAGAAATTGAATTCTAATATCTATCTTACATGCCAATAGAGTTATCAACTTATCATACTGTCAGCACACTCAAGTCAAGTAGTATAATGCTTGTTCCAAATATTGGTTAAGCAGATTATATGCGTACAAGTCCCTCAGTTAGTCCAGGTGTGATATCGGCACGACCTGGAATCGCGAGCTTCGTGGAAACGCGTCACCACTCTCTGCTAAACGGCTGTTAACGCACGTTAACAGTGGTGTGCTAAGAAAGATATGCCTAAAAATATACTTACGTATTCTATTCCATAACGAGTGTGTATTTACGATTCCTATTAGCGGTACAGAATTGCTCCACTCTGTTAAGAGGTTATTTGAAGAAAAAATACCTAATGATCGAGTTTCAAGAGTTTCTATGATTCATAAATGATTCTGCAACGGCCCTTACAGTCAAAGTTTTAATCCTAGCAATTGAGGAATAGTTTGGTGATAAAATATTCAGTAAAAGCATTTGACCCACCTGCTCCCCGACTAAGACATTAGCCCTTGTGTGAATATAATCTCTGGGGTTCAATAAAAGATTAAAGTGTATAAGACAAATCCACCCATCTTAGAAGAACTGAAGACGACCATCTATCAAGAAATTAATTAAATTACCTCGAGGGAATTCAACCAGGAATTCTGATATTTTGCACAAAATATCAGCTCCAATATTTATCCATATAAATTGTAATGCTAATATTAATACATATGAAATTACTGAGGAGCTATAATTTTCGGCTCCAAATACCCCTGTATCGAGGTTAGTTAGTCGTCAGACAAAACAAGTTCGATACACAGTCCCGTGAGGCGTTACTCCACTCAAATTATCCTAAAAAAATAAATAGATTATACTTAATGTTATTTTTACATAATCACATTTATATGCTATCCTGTACACAATACAATTATTTCACTCTTTTAAGTCTTGCCCATAAAGATCTGGTTTCTTTATTCTTGGTATCAGCGCTATTAGTGTTTTCTAGCACTGATGAGTGTCTGAGAGTTTTCACCCAATTGGTATTTTGGTCCTCTAACATAAGTGTAATTCACCAATTTTGCACATAAACCTGCCACTTGTCATGCCTGATTTTTGCACATGTTTGTTTCGCTTTTATCACTGACGTTTTTATTTCTCTAATTTATTTCCCTTACACACATGTCTGATCTAGCATTCTTCCCCTTTTTTATGATCACTACTCACTTAATCACTTTGAATTATTTAACACCTTTATGGACATATATTGACATCACATGCTTTCAATTTTCCTCACTGAATAACACAAAACTCTGCAGTATAGCATATAATTTTCAATTAATTTGTAACAGACAAATTAATTTCTCGTAGCTATTATTCGTATAACCAAGCTAAAAAGTATACATCCTGACACATTTATTAAATGACCTATTGTCATTGGTCCCTAACAGTACCATGATTAACATATATTTTACATGAAATTTATTATAAGTACAGTTTGTTCTCAAATGCATTAGCCCACTATCTACGCCTACATTATACATTATTTAATGATTTTATTCTTGGCGGTCTGTTTTTCAATTTTTCTTTTTACAAAATATTCCATAGCACATTTTTAACGTTATATTTTATAGTTGTAAATTTTGATTTTACTAATTGACAATTGACAATTGACTAATTGACAATCGGATACTTACAGAAATTATATTTTTGCAATCCATTCTTTGACTTCACATATCGTCAAAATCCACCTTGAGGGACATTCTATAGCCTTGCATTTTAAATTGATCTGAACTACATCACTTAAAAATCATAGGCTACACAACATTTTATGGAATTGTACATCTTTATTCTTAATCCTTTATTTATAATGGATCTTGTAAGACACTTAATAACACTACAGGTAACATGTATATAATTTTATTAGTATTACTAGTCAATATTTAATATGAAAGCACTTTCCATCTTACTTCATATAGCAATTTTCAGTGGGTTTTAACTTCGCTGCTCCATTAGATATCTTGGATCATTTTATGTTTCTACTGCGGTGCTATTCATCGTCGAATTCCCTATTTTCTTTATCTACTTAATTCATTTTCTCCCTTTATTATAATTATTATTCATCTTTCTCCTTTATTTAATTCATTATTGTCTCCTAGCTTTGTCAATAGTATTATAATTAATATATATTCCTTTTCATCACATTATCGCATTTTCTTCCTGTTGCACCTGCCTACTTCCCTAACTGATTCATTATTTAACTTCTCCAAGATATATAAATGTAGCTACTTATTCTTTCATTTCATGTCCAGTTTTTCTTTAGCATAATTCTAATTATTTGATTATTCCTTGACTCCTTTAATTCATAATTATTTATTTCCCATATGATTCCCTAGGTAATGTTATTAATAAGTTTTACTAAGCCTTTACTTTATTTAGAATTTTATTTGACTTTATTGCAATTATTTTATTTCTTTACTTTTTCAATTCACAATTATTTAATTTCTGGTATGATTTCTTAATGTTAATAATATATGTTATAACCTGATATTTGTGTACCTATGCAATGTTTAGTTTAATTTAATTTAATTTAACCTGAATTCAATTAATTTGTTTCTTTACTATTTTAATTCACAATTATATGTATTTTCTAGCTGCTACCTTAAAGTTATTAATTTGTCTTATATCTGTTACTAATGTTTTCTTTTTCTATTGAATTTTCTTTGACAATTTTGTAATTATTTAATCCTTTCCTGACACTATTCATTTTCCATTATTTATCTTCCTTGATAATTCATGTTTCCCATAACTATCTCTCTTGCTTAAGTCTATCCTTACTATTTTTACATTACAGTACTTTTACATTACTCGTCAATAATTAATAACACGTTTACATCTTATTTTTCTGGTATTTACATTTAATTACAGGCTTAATCTTTTATCTATCAACCTATTCCTCTTATTTCATCTATACCCTGGTTTGGACTTCTCTTTGTGGTCCTAATTGAACATGGATACGCCATGGAGGTTTCCATTGCCGTGGTTCTATGTCTTCTATCCTGGGTTGTATAACCGGTTCCTCCGCGAATTCGGTTAGTTTCTGAGCTCGCGCACCTGTGCTTCTTATCTCTAAATGAGGTTTCGCAATTTGGACCTTAAAATATTTATCTAAATTTTTCTGATTTAAAGAGGTTGTGTCCCTGTCCCGTGAAGTCTTTGGATCGAATCCTAATCTCTAATTTGTATATCTCCTATCTCTTTCTGACACTCTACCTGTTCTCGATTTGATTCGTTACTCTCTATCTGCTGACCATTGTCTTTCCATTCATCATATTGTTTTCCATTTAATTCCCTATCAGTTATACCGTTTCCCTCTTTTTCCTTTTGCTTCTTATTGCCTATTTCTCTCATTTTGCAGTTATCGTCTCTCATCACCTCAATTTCATGCTTATCCTTTCTAAATCCCCCGGGATTTTCTTCTCGTTCTTTTCCTAGGTCTATGCTCATTTCCTCATTAGATTCCTGGTACTGTTCACTGACGGTAAACTGCACTATTTGCATGTCCCGCGTTAAATTATTGCTAATTACGCTAATGGCTTCTTTCTGAGACTGCTTTATTTCACCATTCGTATTTTCTTCGAGCCTATCAAATCTGTCGAATCTATTGTATAGTTCTTGCTGCATTTGCTCCGCATTCTCTTCTATCTTGTCTAGTCTCTTATCTAGATCTTGCCTTAGATATCTCAATATTGCCATTACTCTATCTTCCCAATCCATACTACTTGATTTTAGTGGTGTCGCATGCATTAACATTATTTTCATTTCTTTGGATTAAGTTCTCCTGATTATTTCCTTGCTCTATCACTGTGGGCTCGTCCACTAGGAAGTTATTTTGTACTATACTACTTTCAGCCATTTTTGCCTACCACTTATAATTGATCGCAAAATATGTAATAAATTTCTTAACGTAAACTAAATGGTTATTTCAGTCTTTCATTTTTATCCTTACTCTCTGCTTTCCCTATTGTCGGCCGCATGGTGTTATTGTAGTGCAGTCTCGTTCGAAGATCTAGTAGCGATGTCCAGTTACCAGCACCGTCGTATCCGTTCGTAAACCTTGTGTTTACGGTCGGTCTCTCTGCGATGTCGGCCGGCTATCCACTTGGGCTGCTCGTTGTAGCTCTTCATGTTGTCCGCTACGCTGCTAAGGTAGTGTATAGTCCCTTCTGCTATCATCCGCGTCTGCTGCGCTGGTATCGTCCGCTTCTGCTGGGCTGTTGTCCGCTTCTCGCCTCCGTCTAAGAGCCTTCCACGTTGGGACGCCAATTTGAAGCGGTATTAATGAAGCGGGGGCGTAGGTTTGGATATCATGCCTCTCGCTGGTAGTAGATTTGAAGCGGGTTGTACGGCGGATGAGGCCGGTCGTTGAATAGTCTTTTCACCGCTGATGTCCACTGCTGGTCCGTCTGATGGGGACTTCAGTTGGGGATGTTAAGGATCTCAGGGTTCGCTGTACTGGAGGTTTTTTGGGACTCGGAGTCACCGGGACGAGAAGGTTTTGACAACAGACCACAGAGGAGCACAAGAGCCTCTCTAAGTTATAATTTATTAAGAACACAATATATCCATTTAGCGAGACTGTCCACGGAAACCCAGGTTCCAGCTTTCTGAATATCAAACACTTGAACGTACTTTACGTCCCACTGACTGACTTATGGCCTCATTTATTCGTACCCGAGTGACTTTACTGATCTCTGGCTGTGGCTTTTGGACCAATACGCCACGCCCTTCGCGAAAAATACTTCTCTATCATCATGAATTAAACTTTACTTCTAGCTTCCTGATTGGGGATTATTCAATATAGATTTCTATGTCTATACGCTCTGATTAGTACACTGTGGGCGATGCCTATTGGTTACCCTTTTTCTCCACGCCTACACTTTTTTAGTTTTTATTCTCTTTCTGGCCTTTCCCAAGAAGCTTCCCGATCATAAATTCTGACTGTCACCTTTTATGCTACTCCATTTGTCTCTTTATATCCGTGTGCTATTACTTAGACAAAAGATATTTCAACCATCTGGTACCTATCTTTACTTTCTGGGAAATATTGGGCGAACTGTATTATTGTCTTAAACTATTTTGTAATTTCCATTTCTGAAGCTTTCTCGTAAACAAGCACTTCTCTTTTATCTTTATCCCCATTAGGTGCCAACTAGCGTTAAAATGGAAATAACCTTTTCTAAAACTACACTGTCAAGGTCCGCTCTAAAGCATGCAGATGTTAACAATTCTCAACCTTTTCTCTACCTGCTGGAACTTAGGGGCCTTCCCCGGGACAGTCTGTCAGTTTGATACAATACAACCCTTGTACAAAAACAATAAATCATTTTCCTGTCTCAAGGTTTGCAGACAATTAACACAAGAGTCTCAACCAGGAATTTGAATTTGCACAAAATATCAGCTCCAATATTCATCCATGAAATATAAAATTTAATGCTAATATTAATACATGTGAAATTACTGAGGAGCTATGATTTTCGTCTCCAGGAATAAAGAAGGGTAATTCGTGAGTCAATGTAAGAAATTTTAGAAAAAGATAGAAAAACAGTTTCAACATTCCTTAAGCAACACGGGTGAGCGCAAGATTTTAAGTTTTATATATATGTGTGTAATTTTGTTAGCCACTGCCTCCAGCGTTGAAAATGTATTTTAGTAAAGTGCGGACTACTGTTTTCATAAGGCCATGAGTGGACCTAAAGCATATTTGTGAGCCCAAACTACACAGGGTAAGGACGATGATTGTTGTTCTATGGCGCAAAACTGCTGAGGCCATTATCTCCTGAGCACACTAAAACTGCGGCAATAATAAAGAATAATTAAATAAAACTACTTGCTGACAAATACTGCGCATAAATGAAAAATTGCAATTTGGTCATTAAAAGTAGGAACCCATAAACAAATAACAAGGGCAAAAAAAAAAAAAATGTAAAATAATGCACAAAGCACTTACTGGTAAAATACACCAGCAATAGCAGTTCGTACCTTGTTACAGAAACCACAAAGGCGTATAAAACGTAACATTCGCTCGACAGCAACGACCTCGTCAACAGAGAAAGGAAAACACAAAAGGCGCTAGATGGCCACATTCAATTAAAACGTTACGCACTGTATATTGTGACCACAATATGGGCACCCTGGAATAGTTTCACCCTTACAATGGGACGGTGACTAAAAATACAATGTCCAAACGAGCTAAAACAACTTTTGGACGAACAACGCGAGAAGAGGTAGACCAAGTAAAGGGGGAAGATTTGCTTTCCGGAAGTTTGTTTTGTCAAAGCAAATACCATTCTTCGCCCCTGAGCGAGAGAAAGTTCTACTTAAAATAGTACTGAAATTCCATAAGTAAATACGTAGTTGGATTGTGGCAGGGGATAAAAGAGATGATTTCGCTGCGACATCTGCGGCCTCGTTGTCCTGAATTCCCAAGTGCAGGAACTCATAGCAGTGTTAGACTGACGCCCGCGTCAGCTAGCGCAAATACTGCGTCCTGGATCTTCTTCGGAAGAGCATGGGAGTTGTACAGGTTTCGAAAGCTCCAAAGGGGACTCAGGGAATCAGAACAAATTACCGAGTCTTCCAGCCACTGTTCTGATACAAAAAAGCGCTCAAAAATTGCGTCATTTTCCGTCATACAAGTTGATGTCGCAGAGTTAAGACTAAAAGTAAAACTAGATCCATTATAAACGAGGGCACATTCAACATCTATATCCGCTTTCGAGCAGTCTGTATAGATATACTTACAGCCTTCAAATGAAGAGAGTAATGCGTTAAAATGTCGAGGAATAATTGAAGCTGCGGCCGAGGATTTTGGACAAGACGTAAGCCCAAGATGAAAGGAGGGAGACTCTGCTAATAGCCAAGGGAAAAAAAAAGTTTCCCCCTCTGTGAAAAAAAAAACCGGCTAATTGAACCTCCATAGTCCTTAACATCTCCCAAAATCGATAACCGGGCGGCTTAGGAACCAGAGACCTAGCAGCGTATAAGGGATCAAGTAACATATTAAAAAATAACGGCTTATTTGTGGGACGCCAAAGTTGAACAGTCAATCGGCAGCCGAAATCACCAAGTAAAATGTTTTTACGATAAGATATAGTGGGTTCATCCGACTCCGCGCACAGACAGGACACAGAACTCATTGGAAAATCTCCTGTCGCAATGCGGATTCTCCGCTAGTCAATCGAATTAAAGCGACCAAGTACTGAAGGTCACAATGCAGCCATAATCGAGTTTGGGCCGGATTATAGAACATTATAAGAGCAACAACACCATCCGGTCAGCTCCCCAGAATGTCCCCGTGGCTGACACTCCAAGCATGGAGACGGTTGAGACAACATTGGAAGCGGCGTTCCAACAGCCAGGTTCGCTGAGAAGAAAGAAAGATCGCAAAGTCGTCAACAAACGACTGGCAGTAAACACTGCGTGATTGAATTGATAGCGATGGCAAAAATTATGACATTAAGTTCCTAGCTCTGAGGTACTCCGTTCTCCTGAATAAAACGAGATGATAAAAGAGAACCCATGCGTACATTTAAAACTCGGTCTTTCATGAACTCCTGAATAAAAATTAAGAGCCGACCCGCCATTCATGAAGCATATAAAGGAAGCCATTTCTCCAGCAGATATCATAAGCTTTCTCCAAATCAAAGACGACAGCGACCGTTTTGTATTTTCATACGAAACCGTGCGTAATACAGCTAGAAAGAGACAAAAGATCGACAGAAGAGCGGCGATGACGAAAACCCCATTGGACGTTCGTCAGAAAGTGCTACGATTCTTAGGCACCACATAAACCGCCCGTCAATACACACAAGAAAGCCTGCTATGACGGCCCATGTAAACTAAATTGCATATCTAATTTGAAGCATTTGGATACCCATTATCTTAAAAATAGCAAATTACATAAACCAATGATGACATAGAGACACTTCTTATTGCCGCGCGCAGGCACATAAATGATGTTTTCTTAGAAAATATGGCTACTACAGAAGAAGGTTTTGCGCCGGGGCAAAATGTCTCTCTCTCTCTCTCTCTCTCTCTCTCTCTCTCTCTGTCTTTACTCGCTCATTCGCTCACCGAACAGCTTACAATAAAGCACTCCCAAGTGCAATCATACCGTGCACGAGACCTGCAGGTGCTCGGCCCATGTGGAGACCATGTACTGATCACCCAGCATAATTTAACAATAGAATTTTATACCAGTTCTTGATAAAACATCGAAGCAACATTACATATTTTTGGTATGGGGAGGGAGAGAGAGCAATTATTGGACATTTTTTCCCCTCAGGAATTTAGGTAAATATGAATTAATTTATTTACGTTCCTGTTGAAATGCTTTATTAAATATGGCACATATGCTTTTTTAGAATGTCTGTCTCCTGTATAGGCATTTTTTATTGTTGAACATCAGTCTTTTCCGATTTATGCCCTTCGAAGTTATTGATTTTCACAAATATGCGATAAATTTAACACGTTAAAATCAGAAAATTAATGGACTTAAGGAATATGTAATTTTCATTGATATTTCGTATTTGCTTAACTCCACATATGCCCCTGTTTGCCTTCATTTATTTTGTTTTTAAAGGGCATGATCTATTAGCGAGCTAGTAATTGATGGGTGAAGAAATAATAAATTGTTAGTGAGATAGCATAATTGGGCTTTAAATTTTTCATGTTCTTACACACAATATTTTGAAGCTCGCAATATGAATTTATAATTACATACTCTCCAAACCTGTGGCAAATAATCAAGACCCACTTGGGTAACGTTCCACCACATGCTTATAAATAGCAAAATCATGTCTTTAGTTATATGCATAAACTGGCAAACTATGAACATGTCTTATAAATTTTCTTATACACTATCTAAGTACATCAAATGGAAAACAGACCTTCGTACTCCATAAGTTTTCTTGGAATTATCCACATATAGAAGCTATATCGTTTACTTTCGGTTCTTCATTTATATTGCTGGGATTTTTCCGTTTTGTTTGTCATTGATCGGCGTAAATAAAACGTAAAGTACAGTTATCTGCATACCAGTACTGGTTTATATTACATCTGTATGTCCCTGTTGGGCACTTTGTTAACACTATATGGTATTCGAATTCCAAATGCCATAGGATTTTGGTATCTCTTTCAAGAATTTAGTGTTGGTCAGCTCTGCCGGAAATCAGAGTTATGAACTGGCAATCTCCGTGGCACAGCGGTCTGCATTTCCAAGCCTGTAATTAATAATTTCAAACTGTGTGGTTGACGCTTTATATCCTGGGCTTTCATTCCAGATAAAGAAAGACCGTAGGCAGAAATCAGGTTCCATTCCTTATTCCTGTAAAATTGCATCATTTCGCTTTCCTGAAATTGCAGTCTTCCTTGTGCGATAATGTTAATTGCAATCCTCTGGATGTTGTCTTGTATGCAAGCCTCAAAAATGTATAAATTTACATTTGACTAACGTGTAAAAGAACAATTACACAGTGGGACCATGGTTCCGAATACTGGAACGAAAATACGTCTTTGTAAATTATATTTTAGATGATAAATACATATTATATATGGTATCTCTGTTTTGTACATTTCCTTTGTACAGAGAATTGTTTTTATCCTACGTCCGCAACTGAACGAAAGCCGCGCGGGGTCAAGATAGTGCCAGTCGCCGGCTCTGTTGTTGAACAGATTTCTTTAGCATTTCTACAGGCACAACTGATCAATAATAGAATGCACACAATATTAGTATTATCTTCATAATAATTTCAAATCGTGCTATAGGAATTTTCAAAATGGTTGACTTATTTCTATTCACTCGAAATGGTTTCGGGCTCTTAAATCTTTCATTGCCTGCCCTGATATTTTCTGTTGTTCCCCTGGAGTATGCGGTTATTCCTATAGATTTTACGAGGGATAATGAAATTCTTGAGCAACCCATTGTTAAAATCCAAATTCCAACAATGTAACAAAAACTGCAGGATTGTAATATACAGACTTTACACCACATGTTGCCATATTGTAAAGTCATTAGCTTCTATCACGTAACCCCAGGCAGTATTTCCAAAATGGCGAACATCAATGTTCCATTTCGACAGAGTATTGTCATTGAAGTCCTTGTTAAAGAGGGAAAAATCTGCTGCTGAAATTCACCTCAGACTTCAACGTGCCTATGGAGATGTCTGCCTGGGTGCTAGCAGTGTTAGGAGATGGATGGAACATTTCAAATTGGAAAAACGAGTATCCAAGATGAGCTTCGTAGCGGTCGCCCGCGAACTGCCTAATAAGGCAAGAATTGATGAGCTCATTAGAGAAGATAGGAGCATCACTGTGGATGAAATCGCTGCAAAACTTGCAGTAGTGCAGTGCAAGAAATGATAAAAGGCTTAGGTTATCGAAAAGTTTGTGCCCGTTGGATCACACGTTTATTCACCAAAATTCACAAACTTCAGAGAATAACCATCAGTCAAAACCACCTTCAGAGATTTGAAAATGAAGGTGATGATTTTGACGAGTATTGTGACAGGCGATGATAACTTGTTCCATTGCATTCTGGTTGATTTTCTTGAACCTGGACAAACCATAAATGCTGCCCGCTATATCCAGACACTTTGAAAGCTCCGTGGTACATTGCGCAATAAGCGCCCTGGAAAAAAGATCATCCTGCAACGGGATAATGCGCGTCCTCACACTGTCCATGTCACAATGGAGAAGATCAGAACATTTGGGTGGGAAACTCTTCCACATCCTCCCTACAGTCCCGACTTGGCATCCTCCAACTTCTATCTTTTTGATTCTGTTAGGAACAGATGCAAGGCCAACACTACGAGACGGTGGAGGATATTTGGAAAGCAATGCGTCAGTGTTCGTGCAGCTGGAACGGATTTCTATCATAAAGGGTATTTTCAAACTTGCAGAACGATGGGAAAAATGTGTGCAAAGAAGTGGAGACTATGTTGAAAAGTGAGAGAAAAATTCTGTAGTTTACGATGATTCTCTTGGTTTAACTAAAAAATAAATATTAATTAACAGGTTTAAAAATTGTTGTTCACTACTTTCAGTATGACTGTCATATTTTTTCTCTCTTCTAGTGGCAAAATTTCACTGCAATACAATTTACTTCACTAATATAATTCAATAAATACTTTATTAATGAAGTCCGGACTTTCATGCACTATGAAACCTTAAAACTTAAGCACTATCATATGACAAAACATGCACAATGAAGGAAAAAAGTAGTAAAAATATGTACTATCAGGATTCAGTTTTGCATTATGACATATTTATTTTCTTTTGAAGCAATGTTAACAACTGCGTTCTTCACATTTTCTTAATCTAAGCTCCTGCATTTATCATTTTCGTATGTTCATGAACGCAGAAAATGATCTTTCTACATTAGTAATAGTTGCGTACTTAAACGAAGAAGTGGCAGGTGAGGTAGAAATGTAACCCTTCTGTATTTTCACTACAAAATACATTTTTTATTGAATGTAAGAATCAGGATTTGAAGTGAGGACTTTATTCAGTTAATCTTTAGCTACCGCACTCACTTCTTCCGAGGTGGACTTTAAGGACATTTCAACATCTTCCACGATTGCACTAAAATTGAACCAGCAGTATCCCTTTAGCTTCCTGCTTCCCTGTAGCAGGCAATTTCCGAAAATTTGATTGTATGTAATTTAAGTTCTGCTGCACATTCTTTTTTGATGAATGTAACCTGAGCATCTGCAATGAAAGGTACATTATCGGCTGAAAAGCAATCTACGACCCAAATCGGAATATTCTTCGATTAAGGGCTATTTCACCTAATCAATGAAGTGTAAAAATGTTAAATAATAAATTCAATAAAATTGCATGTATTGCTATTAAGCCAAGATAGAGATTACGGTTTCTTACCGCCTTAGCTGCTTCAAAATGGTTGTAGTAAAAAAAAATGGCAGCATTTAATCATGTACGCCATATGGTTTGAACAGGTTGTGACAGCAAAGATAAATCTGGCCGGCTATCTCTGTTTGCAGCAACACAAGCAAACGACTTCAAGAAAGTCTTTGATGTGAACATAATGCCATATATGAATTAATTAACCTGTCCGAAATTGTTTAACACGTGTGTGTGTGTGTGTGTATATATTGCAGCGGTGTTTAGGGGGGTGTAGCTGGCGATGTAAGGGGGTTTATTAAAGGGATCACGATTAATTAAGATGGGATTAATTGATATGGGATCTCAGAGTTTATATTTTTGGTAGCGACAGAGAAAGAAGTGTGTAAGGAGGAAGCGGAAGCAACTGCTAGTTCGTATTTTCGCTGGTGCTTCTTGTCGTGTAGCTGGCGTCTTCCTTCTTCCTCTTCAGTCTCCCCGTGTTGTTCACCACGTCACTACCACTGCTCCGGCGCATGAGAGTAAATTATTTGTTTTTAGTTTTTGGAACGTATGGAGACAGGATGTGAACTGGGAACACTCTCCTCTTCACTTCAAGAGACATATAAGTTCTTTTGAGAATTGTTTATTTTACAGTTACACAAAGACGATGAATCCCTCTTATCTATATAAAGTATATTTCCTTGCCAGAAGAGAACCTCGAACTGTCTGACTATGAAGGAGCTAAGTAAGTCACTCGAACTGCCCGAGGAGAAGTAACACTAACCAATTGTCAACTGAACGACGGCAACTGCTAACTGCTGACTGACTAAAAACTGATCAACTGCTCCTGCCTGAACTGCATGACTGACTAAAAACTGATCAACTGCTCCTGCCTGAACTGCCTGAACTGCGGGGCTTTTCGGTTTCCCATAACTTTTATTAATTCCTCAGTCGGCCAGTCTCGTATGCTTTCTTTAATTTTATATTCAAATTCTCGTAGCGTATTTTTAAGTTCTACTCGTAGGTTGGCTACATGAGAATCACGTGGTTCCCGGTTCGTTCCCTATAGGCTACAATTTGGCGCCGATTTCTCTAAGGGTCCTCCTACTAACGAACTCCTAGGCTTGTTTATTTTAATTTTCCTCTCAGATCTCCCCCTCAAGTTGTTCTTGTGTTACTAAACATGTCCCGTTATGCTTTGTTAGAGTTGCGTCTTTTTCAGGGTTTTCCGGTTATAATATCGCCCTTGCGATTTTGGGGATTGGAATTTTTATGACCTGGCTACTCTGTCTCTTTGTATAGAGGGGACGCAAGGTTGCGAGGTCTGGACTTATATAATTTTGCAAAGTTACTGCACAAACGTATGATACAGACTCTCTGAAGCATATCTAAGACTTTTGCTTTAATTATACTGATAGTGGCTGATTAATGTTTAGGATTCATCAATTAAATATATTATTTTATATCATCCCTAATTGCTGGGGCTAGGAAATACTGCTCCAATATATATATATATATATATATATATATATATATATATATATATATATATATATGCCTTCTTTGTGGAGGATATCAAGGCATTCACATTGTCATACTTGAGCTGCACAATGCAGCTGATCGGCTAAACGTGTAACGTGCTTCATATTAGGATAAAATGCGTGGATTGCTTTACCACTCTTAACCCATGTTTGAGGCAGCATCAGTTAGCAGCAAGAGAACCCTTTCCTTATTTAAATTTGCTGTCCACAAAATCCCTAAAATATTAATTAAAATATCAGAATACTGTTACATGTTAAAACGCAGCAAACGGGACTTTTATGATGATTTGATGTATGCAAAATATTACTACGTATCACGCATTCCTTCATCAAAGAAGTTTCCACTTGTGGAAGAGTTTTTTCTGTAAAAGTTAAGAGCATATAAGATGAGGTTTACCTGGTTCATTCTTATTAAGTTTCCTAATGATCAAATTTGCAACATATAAGCCCATAGAGTCGGTAGTTTCGTCAACAGCATCCCGTCTGTATCGAATTTCATCTAAAACCCGCTCGGCAAAATAACTTTAAAAATGTTTATATGCATTTTCACAAATACATGTTTTCAAATAACATTAATGCGATATTATAGAGGTGGTAGTTTAATAGTGCATTTTTCACATACCTGAGCTTTTAATTTTGGAAGATATTTTTTCCTTAAGGTCGTAGTATTTGGATATCATGTTTGTGTTCTTGCTACTTTTTCAAACGGCATGTTTGCTCCAATTAAAGCATCACATAAAGCCATAAATTAAAAAAAAATAAGATTTTGAGAAGGCTTAGAGGGTATGTAGTAATGAAGGATTGTGCTCTTTGCATTTTTGTTCCTTTTTGTTGCTTCATCTGTGCAAGATGTGAAACAAAAGCTACACGTTGACTATCTTGAAATTTTTAGCACATCTTATCTAGAAACGAAGCTTATACCAATATTTTCTTTTAAAAGATGTGCTACTTTTCAGGGAATAATTTAGGATTAAATAAAGTAACACAATATAATTATGGCTTAACGCAATAGGAATTATTTTCAATAAACCAGCACAAAAATTAAATATATGATTTAATAGCCCAATTAATAGATGCTTACATCCTTATAACAGTAATTGCAATACACTATATGGAAATTCCTTTCCCTCGATTCATTTTAACACAGGGCTTTTTCTTGTACTTCTAAAAGCAGCGACAAGAACCTTTCACAGTCGTCACAAGTGTGAATGTTTATTTCAGTTTATGAGCATTTTGCTGCTGGCTTCTTTTCTTTCAATACTTTGACCTTGAGGGTAGGGGTTTGAAAATACCAGTGTAACAAAGTTGTTTAATCATTAGTGGGCAGTCCAAAGACGTAACTGTTATTTCCAGGTAACTTAAGATGCCAGGAAGCCTATTTACTCGCCTCGTCATCTTTTATCCCAATAGACAAAATAACGTGTAAATACCAGATTGTAAGAAACAAGAATGATAAAAGTCAGTATTATTACGCTAACATACAGGACTTTCAAGTAAAAACTATTCCAACATCCACGGTGTTTGATTCTCTGTTTGTCGAACCACTCGCTGCCCATGAGATTCAAAACACCGTGCATGGGGAATAGTTTTTACGTGGAAAATCTAGTACTCTATGTTCTAAACAAGCACATAATATGCTATATAAGCGTTCAAACGTGTGTTTTTATTTATAAAATCTTCAAAATGTGCATTATGCACGAATTTATTCCATAAAAGCCAAAACGTGCAAATATGCGCGGAAAAAAGTGTTTTTTGGAATCAAGATTGTCATAAATAGAATATTTGGAATCTTTGAGAAATGCAATCAACTTGTATAAAACATGCTGCATGGAAATCTGGGCAGCACATTAGCAGACCACTAGCATGTAATAACAGGCGATACACAATATATATATATATATATATATATATATATATATATATATATATTAATGAAAAATAAAAATAAAGAAACACTATTAAAAATGTAACAAATCAACACTAATAATAAAAGTAGATAAAGATAAAACACAGAGAAAGAGTCACACTTGAAATTGCTATATTTCGAACTACTGCGAGTTCTTCAATGGCAAGAAGCTAGCAATTTCAAGTGTGACTCTTTCTCTGTGTTTTATCTTTATCTACTTTTATTATTAGTGTTGATTTGTTGCATTTTTAATAGTGTTTCTTTATTTTTATTTTTCATTAATATTGTTTGCACCTCTGGTGCTGCTTTTAACTTTGCTTATTAAGCTTTATTTGCTTTTGTGTGTTTTGCTTTTGACTTCTTTACTATTTATCTATTATTCTTTTAATTTTATTTCTGTGTTTTCTAAAATACTTTATTATTTATTACATGTTATAGGTCTAGCTTCTTGCCATTGAAGAACTCGCAGTAGTTCGAAATATAGCAATTTCAAGTGTGACTCTTTCTCTGTGTTTTATCTTTATCTACTTTTATTATTAGTGTTGATTTGTTGCATATATATATATATATAGCATCAGCATAGAAACTGTAATTGGCGTGACCTTGGCGGTACATGTATGAAGGGTGTGCACTTAAATGTTGAACGTTTCATGCAAACGCCGTCTCTGTATCTTGTGCTTTTTTTTGGGGGGGGTAGTGTTTAACGCCCGTTTTTACTACTGAGGCACCACAGGCGGTGGACACTGATGATACATGAGATGAAATGATAAATTGGGAAAGGATTTTCTTTTTTTTTAAGGAAGGAAGCGTTCCAGGCCTAAGTTTAGGTACCTCCCTGGCATTTGCCAGTTATGAAGACTGAGGAAAACCTGGAAAAAACCCCAGTCAGGGAGGACGGTCCTGGCGGGATTCGAACCGCAGACCTCCCGCTCACGAGTCCGTGCCTTAACGACCTCGGCCACCCGTAGCGGTTGTATCTTGTGGTGCTACAGTATGAATGTACCACTAACCTCAAACCGAGCGTTTACTCTCTAAATGTGACAAAACTTCTTTAAATACGTATAAAATCTCCTGCCAATATTATGCCATGCTTGAAAACGGTGTAATTTGGGAAGCAAACGTTCCCAACTTAAAGTCGTTATATTTACACTCGTCAGGGAAAGGAAACTGTTATATAGATACGAAGCAACAATCAATATTTCGTTTCCTGTTCTCTCTCATATACTGTGCAAACTCGTTTAGCGTCGAAGTCATCCATCATGTAATTCACATAGATGACGTAACACATTTGGTGTCTGACATAAGCCGTTCAGAATTGTTTAGACACTCCAACAGGAGAGGTATTGGCAGGGGAAATCAGAGTTGACTATTTGACTGACATTGTGAATGTTACGAGCTTTATATTAAAATTTTGCGGTCTATCTTTTATATGATAGTTTTTTCTTGACTTTCTACCGTTTGTTCTAGCCGCTTCTGTCCTGGGATAATGTTTTATCCAGTATTTTGCTCTGCTGAAAACCCTCATAATATCGTATATTCTAATAAACAATGTATCTTCTATACCTCAAATAAATTTATGTTTTGTTTCATTAGAAATTAGCAACGTCATTACAGATTTTTTTTGATTGGTTTATTTATGGACACTCTTTAACGTCTCAGGTCATCAGCGTCCCATTCAACTCAGGGCGTGAAACGGCCGACTAATTTTGCTCAGATGCCTCTCTTTCAGGCTTGAGGTTCTTTTTCGTGCCGTAAATGTACGACACGGGACCCCACGGCCTTCCTTCCCTTCCGAAGGAAGCCATACTTAGGATTTTTACGCCCGAAAAAAATCCATCGGTCCTGGTCTGGTTCGAACCCGCGATCTTGGGTTTAGGAGGCAAGTATGGTAACCACTACACCACCAGTACCGACTGTCACTACAGAGAAGTTGTCTAGTAGTAAACGGAGATTAGTAGATTTTTTGTCATGAGAAAGAATGTCATAATTGAGTACATCAAATAAATCTTATATTCAGACTGTGCAAGACCACATGGTGTAAAATCAATGCCAACGATCACTATATCATCGCTGATGTTTGAAGTGAAGTGTCCTCCTTGCGCCCGCAAACACTGATGGGGGCGCACCTCCATGTCGATGTGGAAAGTCGAGGCATCTCAGATTTTCACGGCATGACAGGCGGCTGTTATTCTTCGTTTGAGATATCGGCGAATTTGTAGTTTCGTCTCGTATAGCGTAATCTTAAAAACACCGCATAAGAAAACATTCAACATGGGGAAATTCGGCAATCAAGCACTTTGTGGCGCGCTCTCCAAATGAAGGCAGATTGTTGCCAATGTCAGGGAAATGTCGTCCAGCAGACTCATTTCGTTAACTTCCTCTGAAGAAAGCGGCATATCTCCAGTCCCTCAGACGATGCAGGAAGAAATAGGGTAAATGATGGGGTCTTCGAGAGTCCCACACTCTAGCGACCTTCTATCTCAATCGGTCTGATACAACAAGGATTTTCTTCGTGCCAATAGTGCATTCTTTGATGACGATACCGTCATGAAGAACAGACTCATCGCACCACATGACATAGCGAATCCTTCATTGGAATTGGCAGTAGCGACGGCTTTCTTATATTCATTGCAGATTGTCACCCAATTGTCGCAAAACTTTGTTTACGTAAATATCCAATACTGGCCGTGCTCGCTGACGTCATCTCCAACCTTAGGGCTAGGCTCCGAAATACTTGAGCACGATGTTGGTAGAGGTTCGGAACGTATCTCTACAGCGTCCTCTTGCCTCATATTGCTTACAGTCTTCTGATGGAGTTGGACCAAGTCGAAGTATTTCAAACCTGTTGCCATCCTTACTTTTGCAATCTCGTGTTTCAGACAAATACCATAAGTAAATAAAGACGGCAGGATTCGAATTTTTATGCCTAATTCTGTGGAACATCTTGTGTCTCTCATGTTCTAATCAATTGTGTCTTTAATGAATTAACTAGAATATAACAGAATCAACTGTAATTAAATTTCCAATTTAAAAAACACCGCCAGAGAAACGGGGATCAAACCCTCGATGACAGTCCTTTAGGGAGTTTTGGATCCCATCAACTACCTCGAAAGCCTTGCCTATCAGAAATGACTATTTCGTTACTCATACACATCTTATGTTTCCGTTTTTAAATAATGGTAGATTCCCCTACAGAACAAGGTTTTCATGAAAGCAGTTGGCATCGAAAGTAGAACATAAGACTTCATTGATTTACATCGATGTATAAATCGCTTGCTGTAATGATAGACAGTTGCCATCAAAGAAGTCAGCACATTGAAGGTTCCCTGCTTAGATGAGGTTACACAGGGATAAGGATGAGCATGGTTATCGGTGATCGCATTGAGATTTCTTTTCTACATCTAAACACAATAAAGAAGTATAGGGGATGGGGAAATCTAACCTGTTGTCTCCAATGTTATAACGTATTTGTAAGGTTTGCGTGAAAACATGGAGACCATTGGAGGAAAGCTGAGAAGTGGGAGTTCAGAAGTTTAACCGCAACCGAATGTTAGCCGTGTAGGACACGAACAGGAAATAGGGCAAAGTGACAAGTGCTGTAAATAAACAAAATGTAGTGACAGTGGTTATGGGATCTGTAAGAGAATACAATAGAGATAGGAATACTTACGTCTTCAACAGTTGAGCTCTGAATGGTTTTCAGTAATAATCTACTTAGATGATACCA
This sequence comes from Metallyticus violacea, assembly GCA_030762175.1. Lineage (NCBI taxonomy): Eukaryota > Metazoa > Arthropoda > Insecta > Mantodea > Metallyticidae > Metallyticus > Metallyticus violacea. The sequence continues at coordinate 302,520,392 of CM060846.1, forward strand.
CGACGACTAGTGTTTTAAAAGCTCCAATGTACATAAGAAAGTGCATCATAATTTCCAAGCTGGTGGAAATGGCGATTGGATCCCCCGTAGTTTATATTTGTATGTCAAACACTTCGCCATTAATCATTATCATGATGATGTAAATCTAAAGTTTTGGAAATTTTATTTGCTAATTTTTGCCTTTAGGCAAGGAATAGACAATGCAGCTTACTTATCTATGACTTATTTGTATAATGCTTCGTTTATTTGGCCACGTTAGCTAGCGCATGAATATTTCTCGTTCATTTTCTACACCTCATGACACTACACCTTTAGCAGCTGTTAATGACCGATTCGGCTAACATGGAAGAATTTGCTATGGCTTCGTTCAAAATACACATTCTAGCGCCATATCAGTTCATGTTTAAATTATACCATAGATAAAAAATGAGTTTGCCCGGACCGTGTGCTTTTATGGTTGAGCGGACAAACTTATGTCTAGCAGTAAGCACTACCTAGGTTCGAATCGTCGTTATGCCTTAAATTTTTATTTGTTAGTTTTGTAAGTAAAATAAATGCTAAATATACTACACTAATAATCTTTTATTGAACAACATATTTGAATTTTAAGGTATTTATGCTCCAACACAAAAATCTAAATTAATTAGATTCGTTTTCAAAATAAATGCCACATTAACAAATGTTCTAAAGTGGAAACTAAAAATAATATATAAATTGTCTTTATATCATTAAAAAGTGTTTGTTTTAAAACAAACGTTAGTTTACTTTTTATGCGCAAGCATAAATGCCCTAAACTTTAAAGAAACATTTTAAATTTAAAATTATTTTAAGCGTATATACAGGTTATTAATTACTTATAATAAAATTATTCACGCCAGGTGAGATTCGAACTTTGGTATTTTCTATCGCTAGACCCTGATTTTACCACGCGCTCATCAGCGCATGTCAAACTTTTGAAGACAGAATGAAACTAAAGGCTCCAAGATCCTAGTGCAGAAACACGCCATGAATCTAAGCACTGAGTCGAGCAGAACTTGGACAAATTAACGCTTCGAGAGTTCTGTTCTTGTTCTTGTTCTTTTTTTCTTTTCTTTTCTTTTCTTTTCTTTTCTTTTCCTTTTCTTTTTCTTTTTCTTTTTTTTTTTACTTAAGGTACAACAAAGCTACCAGCTGTCTACCAATAAACGAACGGACCGTATTGTAGGAAAATCTGTCTTTATTTAAAAGAATACCCTAGAGGGTCATCTGATATTAGTAGCTGCCTTTTATACCTATTTATTTATTAATGCAAGTGGAATTATTTTCATAATTACACGCCTCGTTGTATCGCTTTTCAATCATCAATCAAAGACATACTAAAATTCAAGCATGGGGCTCAACGACGAATTTGCAGAAAAAAGCGTACCCTAATCCGGAAGCTACAAGTTCGTGTACCAAATTGTCTACTGCAATCCAGTGAACTGGTTCTTGAAATTGCTAGGTTGATATTTTCAGTACTGTAATGCGCAAAGAGAACGCCATTTAATTTGCTACATCATTAATTCATTTGAAATACTTTTAGAACAGCATAATATTTTAACTGGTGATTTGCTACAGGAGGAACATGAATGGCAAGGTTTGAGAGGCAGCATTCTAAAATGTGATGATTATTTCTCTCAGTACGGACTTTGTGGAACGCAAGCATGGCTTTTACATTTTGTAAAAAGGAGGGTAGAGGTTACCGCATGTGTATGCATGTATTTGAGATTATGCAGTTATCTCACAATGAAGTCTATCAAAGTAAATCAGTGCGGACCCACGAGTAGCCTGCGCATGTCGTGATATGTCAGCAATGTTTTTAACAGTGCTCGCGAGACGAAGCTTGACAAGTGAAATAATAAAAGTTATGTCGCGTTCGGTAACTCGGGAGGGTTTCGTATTGATTTCGTTCCTGAGTTCTGTAACTAACAATCCCACTCAAGAAGACAAATAATTAGGTACAAAACATTATATCTCTCTTTCTTTGTCTTTCTCTAGATTTTTTCCCCACCGCCACGAGTGGCCGAGGTCGTTAAGACGCGGACTCATGAGCGGGAGATCTGGGGTTCGAATCCCATCAGTACCGTCCTCCCTGACTGAAGTTTTTTTCAGGTTTTCCGCAGTCCTTATAAATGACAAATTGCCGGGGAGGTGCCCTAAACTTAGGCCTGGAACGTTTCCTTCCTTAAAAAAAATCCTTTCCCACTATTCATTTTATCTCGTGTATCATCAGTGTCCATCGCCTGTGGTGCCTCAGTAGTAAAAACGGGCATTAAACACTATTTAAAAATATTCTCTCTAGTTTGGCGTGTACATTGTTAGCCAATTGCACCGCTGCACGTCACTCACCTCTAACCCATGTCTCCTGGCTTTGCAGCTCTAAAACGATTAGCAACGAAGTAAAATATAGGAAATGAGGATCAGGAAAATTCGTGAAAAGTAAATATTCATCCCATAATTTCCCCTGGTCACTTAGGGAAATTCTGGGGAAAAAATCAGAATGCACCACCCAAGAGACCTCCCGAATGTGAATTCCTAGTCTTTGTTTCTCCTTAACTTATCCAGACTTTAAACAGATTTAGCTATTTGTCAGCATTCTCTGGAATGATTAAAGCTATTCGCACTAGAGGCGTGGCTTGCTCTGCTTGTGTAGAGTTCCAACATAGGGCAGTAATATAGGGAAAAAAAAAAAAAAAAACCTGTCCTGAAAGCTTCCCACTCAGTTAATTGTGAATGCATCAACGCTATATTCCATTGTATTTCATATACCAATGGAAACGTTTTCATATTCCTGTCCTATGTTGGATTTCTGCACATGTTTGGGAAGTCACTTTCCTGAGATTCTTAAATATATAAAATGTATAAACGTAAGTTACTAATTTAAACAATTAATTAATTTGTATCGTGAAAAACGGTGTGTGCCCACCAGCAATTGAGAAATGGCAAAGAGCACCTGATGCTGTTGACATCTAGAATAAAAGTATGAGAAACATAGCAGAGCTCTGTCAGTTGCCACAGAGTAAGTTAAATCTTTGTTGATCAGATTTCTTACGAAAAATGCGTTTAATAGGGTAGAGGAATGTTTAGAAGATTAATTTTTCTTTTAATCTGTCTCACATTAAAATGCAACTCTTATAAGTCAACTGCTGAAGACTAACGCCCTATCCAATGGTCCAGCAGAAGAGGCTGCAATTCTTTTATAGGAAGGTATTGAAAAGCATAAAGTAAATTTGGTTATCTGTGTAGTCAGTACTAGAGAAAAGCTGTGCAGTGTTCACATTGCCTTTTAAAATTGTTTGTGATCTGCATACAAAGGAATGAATGAACGAAGAGTGTATTTTTCCAAATTAACATATACGGCAATAGCCTTACAACCTTCGAACGCATGTGCTTTCAGAATACAAAATAGGTATATTTCTTAAATAAATCGGTACACAAATACTACCTCCAATATTTAAAATAGTTGTTATAATATAGAATAATAATAATGCGAATAATAGCTTATTAAAGCGTTCAGAACGTGGTAACCCCCAAGTCAGTAGATTGTGTTCAGTATCATACCTATACACACACTTTTAGTTCGTTTAGTTCCCCATTTTGATCTCCCCAATTTTCAGTACTTTCAGACCTAAGCTGTCTTACTTTCGACAGGAAATTGCCCACATACTCTTCATCCTTGCCTGCCAGCAGAGCCCGGCATGTCCCATGCCCTCTGTTAGAATCAGGAATGCGGCAGGTACTTCTTCCTCGACGCCTCAGCGCTGTTACAGTTCGCCAGGATATACAGTCACAATCCCCCCTTTCCACATAAAGGGCAAATTCTCAATCCACTTTCATCAGAAATCCTGATCTGCGCCATGCCCCAAGTTTAATCCAAGCGAGTTCCTTTTTAATGATGTTCTGCTCCATCCCTTTCTCAGGTTTTAACCCGATTGTACTTCCAACGAGATATTCTCCCCACATTGCGCGATTTTATTCTGCCTGCCTACGTCCTTTAGAAGGTTTTTGACCTTACTCCTAATTCTTTGATCCTCCAACCAAGTACTGCTTAGCCCCATGTCTTATTCCTCCCAATCTAAGCTGTTCTTGGAATCAGATTGCTTTAATTAAATATTGATCTACCAGAATAAGTTGCAGCCAATATTTCACAACTCTTATTTTACATTATATTGCCTCACCATGAGCCCCAAATTCTCTTTTAATTCCGCAGTTCACTGTCACCCTCCCTATCCACAAAAATCCCTTTTAAAAAAAAAACCGTTCCCACCTGATCTAGAATCTCCTTTTGCACCTACCCCCAAATTTTCCGCGCCATATGTCATCGTGAATCTGACCAGAGCCCCGTAAACGGTTTCCAGTAAACCACCGGCAGATCTAGAATTATGCGGCATATCCGGAGATTCCCCATCTCCTTCTTTCTCGCTTTGTGTTTCACCATGTCAATGCGCTTCGTCCATTCATTGCAAAAGTAAGCCCTAGGCACAAGAAGTTCTTGGCATTGACTAGTGGCTGATATTCGTAAGTTCAGGTCTCTCCCCTATTATAGACAGCTCCGTTCTTGAAAGTCAATGTTTTCGTTTTATTTATATGAGATGTGTAAAGTAGCATTGGTGGCCTTTGCCCGATTATGTCACGAGAATGTAAACCTTTCTACACAACTTTGGCAATGAAATACCGTACACTAATACGCTTAAATAATATCAGGTCGTCGAGTATCTCTTTGAATTAAGACTAATACATTGATCTGTGGGAGTATATCACAATAACAGAATTGCCTTGTTTATATTTATGCAAAACACTGAAGCTAACACATAGTGTAATGAAACTGCTAATTTATCATGATAATTATTCTACACTAATGTATTTTAATTCCCAAATTAATCGTAAAAGTTTATATATTACGTTTTTATTCTTTAAAATATTATGGCGAATCGCATAGTTGTAAAGTAACTTGGTACAGCTGTGCTTAACAACAATTTAACTCTTAGTTTTAATATAGTCGACTTAAATACAAATCTAATATATGTAGGTATATATTCGAAATATGGACGTTGCAAGATGTCATAGAAGCATAAACATACTTTTTAATCCTTTTTAATGTTGCATGATATGTAATTGAAAATATCGTAATGCGGTGCATAACACTAATATCTATTCTTTGTTCACAGGTATGTACATTCACTAAAGATCTGCATGTCATATAGCGATATGGTAAGTGAAATGCACAGTTTGAGATTTTCTAATTACCTTTTTGCATTATGTACATATATAATATTGTCATTTACAGTCTAGTCAATAGATGCTTGACTTATTAATACAAAGGAAACATTGAGAGAATATGAGATAAGAACTTGACGGCCGGGATTATCCAGTAGAAAGAAGTTTCCGGTGTTATGGGCCTTGGTCTAATAGGTGAGACTTCAGGTGACATGGTTTAATCTATTAGACCATGGCCCATTAGCCCGGAAACATCTTTCTACTGGATTATGATAATATTATTTATTACGCTATTTATTTATTTTTAATTGTGTTTAACGCCCGTTTTTACTACTGTGGCACCACAGGCGGTGAACACTGGTGATACATGAAATGAAATGATATATTGGGAACGGATTTTTTTAAGGAAGGAAACGTTCCTTCCTTAAGTTTAGGGTACCTCCCCGGCATTTGCCAGTTATGAGGACTGAGGAAAACCTGGAAAAAACGGAAGGAAGGACGGTCTGGCGGGATTCGAACGCCAGACCTCCCGTTCACGAGTCCGCGCCTCAACGACCTCGGTCACCCGTGGCGGTCTTTACGCTATGTAGCACGTGTTCTACGATATGCAACAGTTGTCTTAATAAACATTCTGCATATTTTGCTTCTATTGCGAATTTTTAATAACTTTCCAGCTGCTTATCTCAAAAGCAACACTTTTTCAAGAAATTAATTTATGGCAAATTTTTCTTTATTTGAGGAAGAAGAACAATTATATTAGTTACATTTAGTTTAGTGAACACTTTCAAGGTCATTTCAAGGACAAAGTTGTTTTTTTTTAATGGAAACCCAAATTGTTCTACCAAATTCTGATTTTGCACAAGAGTGCAAAAAAAACTTTTTTTTTTTAGTAAACCAACTGTTATTTAATAAAATATTTGTGAAGAATTTAAATACATAATTTAGGTTTCTTCTCTCTCTCTCTCTCTCTCTCTCTCTCTCTCTCTTGCCTTTCTCATAAGCAAACAAACAGTTAATAACTTAACAACTGCGTAGGATTAAATCAGAGTTTGGCATGTAATACGAATACTCTAGCGAAGGTGTACACTTTACAAGGCAGTTGAAATTATTTTCATTTATAGGTCTGGAATTTAACGTGCAAGACAGACCGCTCGCATATTCAACGAAAGAGTACTTGGTAGAAGTTTGGCATATTCAGGTGCGTGACTTAGTTGAAAAATTTAGAAAAACGCGATCTGTTACTAACAAAAAATAAAGGCACCGTATATTCAATGAATTCAGTGTATGTTTCCGCTAATCTAACAACCTCACTTCTTAAAGCATCTTCTTACATCGGAATTTCCATGATTTCAATACGTAACATTCTCAAAGTACAAAAGTTTCATTATTATAAACTTAAAATACATCCAAAATTGACTCAAGATCATTTTGATCGAAGAATCGAATTTTTTCAAGATAATGTCAGAGGGACTAAGAGAAATCGCCTAAATCACTAAGAAATGTTTCCTTTTCTGGTGAGTGATATTTTAACGATTCTGTAAATGGACACATTTCTAGCTACTGGAGTGATAATAAACCGTGCATTTTCAGAGACAACCATACACAGTGGCAGAGGAAAATAAAGGTCTGTACATGTATTCTACGTCATGCAATCATTAGTCCATTATTTTTAGGAAAGTCTCAATAGCGCTATGTACTTAGAAAGGTTAGATGATGTAATTTAATTCTTTCATTATTGAAGAAATTGAAATCATAAAAATGAGAATGTTAGAGTAGCATTAAATGAAAACTTGCTTACATTTCAACATAATAGAGCACCACCACATTATACACAGAAAGCTCGACAATGGTTCAATAATACATTCCCGGATAGATGAATGAATGGTGGCCTACAAGATCGTTTGGTTTAAGCCCTTTACATTTCTTTCTATGGGAGGCACCTAAAAGCAATCGTTTTTAAAACACAGCCTGCTACAAATGAAGATCCCCAACATAGGATAACCATACTTGCAGGAATATTTACAAATGCGTATTTTACAATATTAGACGAGCTTACGAAAATAGATTCTATATATATTTTTTTTTTTTTTTTTGGAACGAATGGAGAACATTTCAAGCACTAGTGGCATTCCTTATAACATTGATTAATGATGAACAGTATTTTAAAAACATTTTCCATTTTCCATATTACAATTATGATTTAATACACATAAACGCTTAGTTTAACAAAGAAATGTTTCAGAAAATGTTGTTTGTCTTTTTGCTTAAAAAGAGATTCTGATTTTAAAAAAAGGGTTTTTAAAAATTTTGGTTCACCCTGAACTGACCTTATAATACTCTATCAAATAAAATATAACCAATACAATTGTTTTTCGCCTCGAACGAAGAAATGTTTGCCATAAATAATTTTGTTGAAAACATTTTGCTTTCGAGAAAAGTAACTGGAAAGTTTTATAAAAAAACACCATATATATGCTAGGGATGTTCAAAGCATAGAAAAACACCAATTAGAATCCATTCACTATATAGAGTTAGAACAGTCAATGAACTGTGAAAATAGATGAAAAAGGACACAAGTAAACAGGCAATCGTATAAAATAAGTGTATTAGAACAAGGACAACTATACAAACATACATATTTATTGCTTTGATAAAGAAAATGAACTGATTAATGAATATAAAATAAGGAAATGTTCAAATAACATTGGGGTTGAACACGAAATATGTATCCTTAAAGGGAGAGAAATGAAAGATTATACTAAATATGCAAGCCAGTAAATTTAATAAGAAAAGTAACGGTAATATAGAAAATTATCAAAGAAAAATGTAGGATTAATATATGCATATGTACAATTTGGTACATCTAGCTGTCGAGAAAAAGCAATGAGAACAATGAAGGAGTTAAAATGTAATTAAACACGAGCTTTGGTAAATTCATTACATTTTAAGGCAGTGGTGAACTACTTTAAAAACCATGAACAGATGCCGTGTACCTACTAGAAATGTATTGTGGAAACGTTAGACATTTAAAGCCTATAAGAACTATTATAAAGTTTGAAAACATGAGAAGATTGGAACAATTCAACGAATATATATCAATACAAGTTTAAGAAAAAGAGATATAGTACTAGCTGTATATTTCTTTCAACATAAGATACATTGTGAACCGTCCAATTTGTATTGTGTATTTTATGTATATCGTTGCTTTTAGACCTGTGAAAGGATAAGCACGAAAAACATAATACCTATATGCCAACAAGTAGGATATCCGACATAGTTGAAACGACCATACTATTAACTGATTTTGTGGATTAAAATTATGCAATTCTACATTTGAACGTCCATATTGGTCAAATGCACTGTTTGGGAAATGCCGGGAGGTACCCGAAACTTAAACCTGGAACGTTTTCTTTCTGAAAAAAAAAATCCTTTCCCAATATATCATTTCGTTTCATATATCATCAGTGTCCACCGCCTGTGGTGCCTCAGTGGTAAAAATTGGCGTGAAACACTATTTAAAAAAACTGTAGTGTTGTTAGTTCGTTCAGCAATCCATACCATGGTGTTCTCCCAGTATGTCTTCATGCATGTTCCCCACTAGAGATCGTGAATTCAAATCTCGTCACGGGAACACATGGCTTTTGATTCATATCCGTACGTAGTCGAAAACGTAATAAATATTTCTAGATACAAAAAATTAATTCTAGTGAATGGAACATTATTGTAGCCTTTGGCATTAAGTACGCAAACCTTGCATTTTATAATTTCTTATCGTTGTAATTGTGCAGAGTAACAAAAATTGACTTTAATTAAATTTAATATTTCCTAAAAACGCTGTTATTTAATATGTATTAGCCATGTTTTATCAATATACTTTGTAACTATTGTCCTAATTACATTTTTGTTTTAAATTTCATATACATGAACTACAGCCGATTGAAACGCTGTTACAGAGATGGACAAAAATGCTGACAGCACAGAAATTTACAGCTATTAACTACAGCAATATAAGTAAGATATAACTGAATTTAGCGTTAAATTAAATTTGCTTAGTTAACAATCCGTAGGAAATTTATTATTTTTTTCTTTACTTGTGGCCTGGTTTTCACGCTGATGCATCACAAGAGGTAGACGCTGATGATACATGAGATGAAATGATAATATTGAAAGAAAAAATGTAATTAGGAAACGTTAACGTTCTAGGCATAAGTTTAAGGTATCTCCCCAGCATTTGGCCTCAGTCAGAAAGGACGAATCTGGCGTGAATCGAACTCCAGACTTTCCGCTCACGTATCTGTGTTTTAACCACCTCGGCCACCCATGCCGGTGTAGGAGGAGGTGAATTTTCATTAAGTAGATATGTGCATGTAAGGAGAGAGAGAGAGAGAGAGAGAGTCGGTCCTGGCAGTCTAGTGATAGCCATACTTGCCTCGTAGATCCAAGATCGCGGGTTTAATCCCGGTCGGGGTCGATGTATTTTTTCGGGCGTAAAAAATCCTAAGCATCGGAAGGGAAGTAAAGCCGTGGGTCCCGTGTCGTACATTTACGGCACGACAAAGAACCTCAAACCTGAAAGAAGAAATCTCTGAGCAAAATTGATTGGCCGTTTCACGCCTTGAATTGAAAGGGACTCAGATGACCTGAGATGTTAAAGAGCGTCAACAAAATGTAAAGAGAGGGTGTGTATAGCACACCAGACAAAATCAACGGAGAAACGTTCAAGGATATTCTCTATATCCTTCACCATTAAGTGTGTAATAAACAAAATAATGTGGAAAGAAACAATTGAGTAGCCAAAGAGATAACCAGCTATTTAAAGAACTAAGCTTGACAAATGACGGTGTTGGTAAATTATAATTTACACACTAAACCAAGTGTTCCCCAGGGGGTCTGTGAAGCATTTGGGTACTGCTTACAATTTTTATTCTTGATAACATTAATGAATTACGAGAAAATGAAAAATTTATGAATTTATAATGTGTGTTTATTGAGGTAAAGTAAATTGGAATAAAATTTAAGGCGAGTGCTTGATCCGGAGGGAGCTTTCAAATAGTTAAACCGAAAACATTGACTAGGTTGAATAGTGTTTAAACGCCCACTGAGGCACCACAGGCGGTATAGACTAGGTAGATGTACCGTCATACTTTTCTTAGCAACAGAACTATGTTTCCGCAGCAACTTGCTTGCCTATGCCCTAGATTTTCCCGGATTATCAAAGAAGTTCATGAAAGTAATCGTGTCTTTCGTAAAAACATATTTTTCCTCTGAACTCATTTTATCTAAAAAAAGAATCAGGCATAGAAACCGTTTAGGAAACAGAATAAAAGCTTCAATACAGTTTTCCTCTACTAAGTTCCAATATCACGGCTTATGAACAAAAATACAGCATCATCCCTCCCATTCTGAAATCAATTATCAGTTAATGTGGCATGATATGTTATTAGTTATCATTTTTATTGACGTTTTACACATTTAATGTAAGTTTTCAAAAGTATTATTATTATTATTATTATTATTATTATTATTATTACTTAACGATACATTAAAATATAAAGACAACTATTGAACAAATATGTTTATTTATTTATTTGTATATGTTTAAAGAAGATATTAAAAAGGGGTAAAGGATATAAATATAAAATTTTAAACTTTGAGTTAAAATCTTTGTGGTCTGCGGCGAACTAAAGTTGAAGAATTGTTGCACTAAAATATATGTATAGGCATTACAATATATTATGTATAATATATGTGTAATGTAATGTCTTGCAATAAAGCAAAATTGATAGTCTCCAAACGAATAAAAAAATCATGATGAACATATTTTAAGAATGATATAAAGTGACAAAATATTAAAATGTAGGCTTGTCATATATTAGTTTATTTATCTATTTATTTTTCATTACATTTTAACTACTAATATCATCAAGGAAACCGCCACGGGTGGCCGATGTCTTTAAGGTGCGGACTCGTGAGCTGGAGGTGGAGGTCTGGGGTTCGATTCCCACTAGGATCGTCCTTCCTGACTGAGTGTTTTTCCAGAATTTCCTCAGTCCTCATAAATGGCAAATGCCGGGGAGGTACCCTTAACTTGGGCCTGGAACTTTTCCTTCCTTAAATAAATCCTTTCCGAATATATCATTTTATCTCACGTATCATCAGTGTCCACCGCCTGTGGTTCCTCAGTATTTAAAAGGAGCGTTAAACATCATTTAAAAAAAATCACCTGGGTACGCTGTCTACCCCTAAAAGCGCCATGAACGAAAAGTTGCCGAACACTCAGGATTTAAATGTTTATTTATTTTATTTTCTTTATTTACTGACACTGTTTAACTTCTCAAGTCATCAGTGCACCGTTCAATTCAGGCGTGAAACGACATATAATTTTGCTCTGAGGCCTCTTTATTCAAGCTTGAGGTTCTTTTACGTGCCGTAAATCTACGACACGGGACCCAAGGCTTTACATCCCTTCCGAAGGAAACCATACTTAGAATTGATCCTGGCCGGGATTGAACCCGCGATCTTGTGTCTACGCGCAAGTATGGTTACTACTAGACCATCAGGACCATCTTTTAAAATGTATAGTAGTGTGTACTTTTCAGTAAACAAACCCTATTTTGTACAGTTTGCTTCATTCTTATGAATTACATATTGTCATTTTTATGACAGCTTTTACATTTCATCATTAAACATAAAATCATTCAAGCAAATCATAGCGCTGTAATGTCCTTATAAATGCATCCAAGGTCAGCCACAAGCGTACTGATTTGCCATTAACTGATCTGGGTCTTGAACATTATGTCGTAGAGATTCTTCGATAACAGGGATAGTTTTTCTATATGGAGGGTATAGAATACTGAGGCGACTAGCTCTATTCTGGGTAACTTAACGATAAACAAAAACAAAATGGAATTTGTGTGACAAGCCAATATATTTTTTTTTGGAAAATTTCTTGTATTATTAAAAGAAACGTATAGGTACAGTATATTTATACAATTTGGAGTTCTTCAAGTAGACAGCCATATTGACCATATCAATGAAGTAACTTATTCAAATAATGTTTGTAGATGTAATTATTAATGACAATTCGGTGAACAAATTTTTGTTTTGGATGCCGGAAACTAGGCTAAGAAGCACGATCCTTCAGAAATTAATGGATTTATTTTTTCCCCTTGTTGCTAAACGACTATCCATAACCGTAAATAATAGATAAATAGGATGGAAACATCACAACGTTCTTGTTAGCATGACTGTGAAATTGTCACAGTTCTGATGTCACTCAAAGCCAGCTTGTGTTTCCGCTGGTCATTAACGATCACAAATTGACATTGTGCACAATCTTTTGTAGCATCGCATGTTCTGAATTTCTGGAGCTATCACATTTTTAATGAACATCCTCTTGAAGTTAAGTGTTTTAAGCGTTTGTTGGGGGAGGTTTAGCTAAATTTGGCTTTCATAGTGAGTTTGAATTAGCATCCCCAGTGCACTGCCCCATAAACCTCTGAGTCCAAAGCTCTAAAGGGAAATGGAACATAAAACTGGGCTTAATATTAATAAAAATAATTGAAATAATCGGCTTACAGAAGTACACCAATCAGCGCAGAGCTATTGATTTGTCACTTTGCAGTTATTTGTATCCTCCCACAGATCATCGTACGTTTTTGAAATGTTGTTTAACCACGTTCTGTGCTTGAGAATGTGTGTTCACATTATATATAGCATTAGAATAAATACTTCATTGATAAGAATAATATGACTGTCTTGATGACTTGAACAGCTCCAAATTCTATAAATGCACCAGACTTCAGTCACAGAAAATACTGATAGTTCGTTAGGCAAAACATACTAACTAAACACGGAACCTTAAATGATTCGCTTGCATGTAAGTATGATATTGAGATTATTTATATGCTGTTACGCTATTTTTTTCAGGTGTACCAAAATACAACTGTTGAAATATGAGGTAATTAAACAAACTCTTAAATACTTTGAGTATATCATAATAACACATATTTTATTGTTTAATATCGTTAATAAAATGCTACATTATGATAGTTAGTCCCATAATTCTACTCTAGTAACAATTAGTCATTGAACTGCTTTCATCTAAAACTGCTATCATCATTTAATACGATAATATTATGAAAGCAATTTATGTGTTACTAAAAAGAGAATCGTTTATTTTTATTGTTAATTAATATTATATACCAAATGAATTAACACAATTTGATAATAATAACCTGTTCTGAAGTATAGACCAACATTAAAGTTTTCTGAAATATGGGTAATATGTGCATCCATTTAATGAATCTATTGCGTTTCTTCTGGCAACTATCGTAATATTTTCTCCGTATTAGGGACACTGCAATCATCTTAGCTTTGGCGGTAAATGTATCTTCATTAACAGCATTTCAATAGTCCAACGAACTAAATAATCTCCTTCAAGGCAATGAGACGTTATTAGTTTAATAAAAGAATGCATTAAGTTCAGAGTAACTCATTAGAAAATGGGTATTAATATTAATAATGCTTTATTTAAGTTCTTTCATCATTCTTGTGCACAAAAATAATATGCAAGTCTTTTAAAATTTTATAGAATTATTGTGTTCGAAAAATTGGGATACTCGCTTCGCTGTTTCATAAACATTTACTCATACAATAATGTATAGCGTTATAAACTAATGCCATATAATATTTTACCGTGCCACTTTCTGAGGACTAATAATACAGATGCATAATTATGACAGCGTTATCGAAAATTGCATGATATCTAGTGTTTCGCTTTTGTTTTTACTTTGGTGTTTTATTGTCTTTTTTACTTTACATCGTTTAAGAAACACAATTACTTGGGGAGAACAACGAGGTGCAATCTGGAGGCTAAAATGTTTGGAAAAAATTATATTAATACTGGATGAGTCAATGTACTCATTTATTTTTAATTTTTGCCAAAGTTTAATGTGTTTACTAAATGTAACCACTAAGAGAATTTGATGAAAGTGGTGTATTCTAAAACCTTTAAATGTTAAATATTGGATGATTGGCATTTGCTAAACAAAACAATTGGAAGAATTTAGACTAGCATAGTGCGTTAGGCTAGGGCCAGTATATTTAATTATAACTGTAGATATAATGACTGTAAAGTCTTGAATACGTTTATGGTTGGTTCTCTATGTTTATATTGCATTTTCTTATAGTGTATGAAACCTATACTGCATTGTAATTGATAGGCTGTAGTATCTTAGAATGACAATCAATTCAAACTTGTATTATTTTTCTGATATAAACGTTCTTTCAAGAAAATGTTATAAATTATGTTAGTTTACTCGCGCCAAAAAGAAAGCAGAAATGAATAGTCAAGATCCAGGAAACTGGTGACCAGTGTCAGCTGTACACAAGCATTTTGTAAAATAGCGATCGCAAATTAAAACGAAGTAAAGCAAGAATCAAATGTTTGATGATCTGCAATGTCTTAATGGCACTTTCCAGATCCGGGGAATTATATCGTAGCTCTCTCCATGTGTTTTTTCTACTTTTTTGGATTGTTCTTCAACCAAATTTATGTACTTTGGACGAATTAAATTATATTTTTTCCATGCGAGAAATCTTCTGCCCTATCCTAGTAATCTACTGGTGGGGTCTGCATTTTAAATCGAACATTAAGTTAAAGCAATGTACCTCATATTTTTTTTAATTTTTTTGTATATTTATGTACTAAAACTGTATATAAATGGGAATATTTTTGTGAAATATGACATTCTAAGTTTAATAGTTTGCAAGTAATTTTTTTTCCAAAATACTGTGATTGGTTAAAATAGTATTTTCATAAATATATAACTTTGGGAACAGTTAAAATAGAAATCTTAAATATATTTTATGTTAAAGCTTATATATTGCCAAGCATGATTTTTAAAACCGTCACTAACTTTCAGCAGTAGTAAAATATGTTTTATGCATCGTTTATGACTTCCCCACTGAGGCAATAAACATAAACATATTGCAAAAATATAATTTTAAGATATAATTATAGTTTTGAGATTTCTGCTCCAAGTTTTTTATGGACGCTCTTTAATATCTCAGGTCATCAGCGTCCCAATCAACTCAGAGCGTGAAACGGCCGACAAATTTTGCTCAGAGGCCTCTCTTTCAGGCTTGAGCTTCTTTTTCGTGCCGTAAATGTACGACACGGGGCCCACAGCTTTACTTTCCTTCCAAAGGAAGCCATACTTGGGATTTTTACGCCCGAAAATATCCATCGATCCTGACCGAGTTTGGACCCGCGATCTTGGGTTTAGGAGGCAAGTATGGTTACCCCTACATCACCAGGACCGATATGCTCCAAGGTAAACAAGTACTATGACTAAATGGAAAGAACTTATGTTTGTCTTGCCCGTCGATAGAATTATTAGAATTTACTTGACCTAGCAGGAGCATACAGGGACCCAACTAGCAAGACCCACGTGTTTCATATATAATTTAATGAAATTGTTCTTTATAGTGCTGGCCGACTTGATTCGAAGGAATAATGTAGGCCTTGAAATGAATGTATCGAAATCAAGGCTGTGAGTAACTCCACATAGGCAGAACTGCTATTAAATGGCACAAAAATAGAATATTGCATATGTGTGTGTATTGAGTTATGTAGAAATACCACACTTAAAAACCGGCTAATAAAGCGTTCTATATGATGACTAGAAGGTAAAGGAGGGAGTCTCATATTTCGAGGGATGGCAAAATTTGAGAAAGGCAGGGGGTGACATCTGACGTAAGCTGAGTAGTGTTTAACGCCCGTTTTTACTACTGAGGCACCACAGGCGGTGGACACTGATGATACATGAGATGAAATGATTAATTGGGAAAGGATTTATTTTTTTTAAGGAAGGAAGCGTTCCAGGCCTAAGTTTAGGTACCTCCCCGGCATTTGCCAGTTATGAAGACTGAGGAAAACCTGGAAAAAACCCCAGTCAGGGAGGACGGTCCTGGCGGGATTCGAACCGCAGACCTCCCGCTCACGAGTCCGTGCCTTAACGACCTCGGCCACCCGTGGCGGTTTGACGTAAGCTGAGTTTACTTAGTTTGCCAATGGTAATCTCACCTTAAAATCCGACAGCATTTTACGCCTTCGGAAACTAATTTAAGAAGGTTAAATATAGACGTCGGGCAAATGATTTATCATTTTTGTAAAAGCAATGTATGAGCATCAAAAAGCGCGACAGAAGATAAATGAGCAACTTCACTTTTACTAGCACCGAAATACAAGGTGTAAATTTGCTTTTGAGCTGCTGGCATGCATTAACGCAGAAGAATGTAACTGGACGAGTAAATTGAGAATCGAAGTCGAGTTAGGAGTTAATCAAATTAACAAACCCAGAAAAAGCAACACCGTAGATGAGTGCAATAAGTAAATCACTTAAATATACAAATATTACTATTTAAAGGTTTGTTTATTTCTGCTTCTCTACTTTTTGTTATTTTAGGTACATTATTACAAGATCTATTTTTTTTTTCATTTGTAATATGTGTGTATAATATGTATGTGTATATATATATATATATATATATATATATATATATATATATCAGACATGGAACATGTGTCTCTCCAAACGCAGAAAATGAAATCAGAAGATTGGGAACAATTTGAGCCATTTTATGGAGCATAAAGTTAATTCTTTTGGGTAGATAATTGAACATGCCTAGCTAACATTTCAAATTCTTTAGGGCTCTGTTATCCCTTGTCTACTTTATGGCTTTCAGACATGAATGTACAAAGATTCAAAATAGGATTCTCCAGGCATGCCAGAGGTAAATGCTGTGGAAAATCTTGAACCTAAACATGAAGGATAGCAATCCGGAAAACTGAAATAAAAGAAGAAGCTTAATGACAGACGGGGCGGCCAAGGCATGCTACCTGGAATACATGATATATGGGCATATGCGGCAACCGTGTGGGATCTGTGGATGGAAAAAGCGCTGATGGTTGTTGGTTCCTAATGGTTCCGGCGTGTTTCAGTCAGGAATGTGGAAGAATTAACTTGAAACATTTGTAAATACTAAAGGAGTGCGCAAATCGTAGTGTCTACGATTCTCTAATGTGTACAATAATTTGTGTTAATGTGATTAGGTTAGGTTTCAGGATACATGTACGTCTGGTAAGGACAAGAGATTGAGCAACCTCATGGAAAATAGTAAGAGGCTTTTGCTTTCTTAGTGATTTAGACGGACTTGTTTTTGCTTTATGTTTACTGTTTATGGGAGTTCTTATTGATCGAATATCAAAATGATGTTAACTTATTTTTTGATAACTAGAATGCTATCAATCGTTGTTTTTTGTTTTATACCGTCTTCATTGAGAATATGAAGTAATTTATATATGTCATAGTTGAAACTGAATATTAAATCTGACACATACACGTCTGGTATTAGCAATAATTTTAGCTTTTTTTATAAAAAAATGTTGTCATATATATTTTTGGGTGTATGTCCTTCGAAATTGATTTTCACAAATATGTAATAAATTCGTAGATTATAACAACAAAACTTCGTTTGATGAATATATCTGAACCATTTTTATAGTATACGCTTTCTTCAAGCAGTAATTATGACGATTCGTGTTGTCAGCTTTCATATGAATTGACCCATATCTGGTGTATGCAACTTCTCAGGCTGGTGCCTCACTGCCTCATTATTGAGTACTCAGCTTAAACAGCAGTCACATTAGGGAAGAATTAGGAGGAACTTAGTTTCTGTACTTTAGCCAAACGTATTACGGACATTCCAAAAGAACCAAAATCCGCTTTTACCTTGCGGAAGTAATTTTTATGTGCACGAATTTACGTACAAATCAAGTAATGATATGGCTTGGTACTTTACACTCATGAAATTAATGCAACTTGGGTGTTGCATAGCCAAAGAGTGCTCCTGGGAAATACGTAAGAAATTGTTGATGTTCTTTCTTAATTTCGTAGGTTGCCGAATAGAACTATGCTAAATTGTATTATGTTTTTAAAACTTAACATCTTATTTTACAAGAAATAATTTGCTTCATAATGTTCTTTGCAACAACAACAACAACAACAACAATAATAGTAATAATAATAATAATAATAATTTTATTTGTTTATTTATGGACGCTCTTTAACAGCTCAGGTCATCAGCGTCCCATTCAACTCAGGGCGTGAAACGGCCGACAAATTTTGCTCAGAGGCCTCTCTTTCAGGCTTGAGGTTCTTTTTCGTGCCGTAAATGTACGACACGGTACCCACGCTTTACTTCCCTTCCGAAGGAAGCCATACTTAGGATTTTTACGCCCGAAAAAATCCATCGGTCCTGGCCGGGTTCGAACCCGCGATCTTGGGTTTAGTAGGCCAGTATGGTAACCACTACACCACCAGGATATAATAATAATAATAATAATAATAATGATAATAATAATAATAATAAAGTATACATAAGTAAATGGATTAAATGTTTAATTCTCTACTCTCCCTTCCTTTTGTCCATATAAACTCCTCGAATATAGTTGTATTCTTACATTTTCAAAACTTTACTGAAGCCGGTCTTATAATGGACAAAAGACACGAAACTCATCAAAAATGTTGTTTGGAATCGAAGAACTTATTTCACAAATATTTCCTCATCAAACTACACTTTGCCTTCTTCGAGCCCTGGCATATTTCTTTTTTGTAACTGTTTAACGTCCTGTGTCCACTTCTGTGGGTCTCGCAGGCGGTAAATCTAAAGAGTTCATGATGACGTAAATTAATTCATAAATTATTCTGGCCTTAATAACTGCGCATTTGCATACTAGCAAAAATTCTCCAACAAGCTATATCTCAGAAAATTTAAACTGAACCCTGCAGTCAACAATGACAGAGTCATCCGGATGGATCAAAATCCTGTATACTATTTTCCTCACAAAATAGCAACATCCCCCATTAACATATGCAGACTAACGTAGCTCAAGCTGAAGCCTTGTTTTAAGATAAATTATATTTGAGTGTGTCACAAATGAAACTTCTGCATTTAATTCTTAACGCTGTTTACTTAATATTCCCATTCTGTTCACAAGACACAGTGAAACAACTCGTGTAAACATTCCTTGTTCTAATTTAGCCCGTCCTCACCTTAGAGGCTGGAGTGAAGTTATTAATATAGAGTTTGTTTGACTTTCGGGCTTGTGTGACATTGAGTAAACAGCTAGGAACATCATATATCGTAGTTCTGCCGGTGTGCGTCGTTAAACCTCCAATACTAAGTTCACTAACTGGGTCTAGGGTTATATCTGACATCCTGGGTGTCTTAGCTGTTGTGAGAAGTAACTTTGAAATTAGCAGGTTTAATGTGAAACTCTCAAATCTATGCTTTATCTCCCCTTTCTGACTGTTGGGTTGCACTCGTGTATATTAAGAAGCCTTCTTATCTTGACAAACCGAATCATCAGCTATGTTTCTCTCTCTCTCTCTCTCTCTCTCTCTCTCTCTCTCTCTTTGTAAGAATATCCTGACAAATGCATCAAATGCACTTGTTAACATTCTGAAGGGGAAAGACATCAAAATAGTTAAACCTACAGTTACATGATTAGCCGTTTTTCCAGATTTAGAGCTTTAATTTCCTAGAAGTATCACTAACAACCTTATCCCCCTCCTTGATTTAGAAGTTATACTGGTACACCCTAAGACAAAATAATTGAGAAACTGTCGAAGCGTTAATGTTTCTAAGTTCTGCTCGACTGAGCTCTGGATTCACGCCACGTCTTTGTGCGCGGATCTTAAGCCTTAGCCCCCTTCTGTCATCACCAGTCACCTCGAGTTCTCCATGGAGAATGCGCTGGTAGCACGTATCAAGGCAGTGAGAACTTGAGAAGTGCCAAAGTTCCAGTCCTACCCTTGCGTGAATTGTTTTATTTGTTATTATTTGCAAGTGACATATTTAGTATACAAATAATAATATAACTTCCTACTGCAAAGTCTTATATAAATTTCAAGTAATTTATGCTCACGCACAAGCACAAAAGATAAAGTAATATTTGTTTTCAAAATAAATTGACTACTAATCATTATTTTTAAATGAAATAAAGGTAGTTCGTATATACAGGATGTTTCGGAAATACTTTAACAAACTTTGGTGGCGGGTTCCTTACACCAAAACAAGAAAAAATATCCGCATAAATATATGTTCGGAAATCCTTAGTTTTTGAGTTATTAATGAAAGTTTACCAAAACAAGAAAATGAAAGTCCATATAATCAAATGTCCGGAAATCCTTGGTTTTTGAGTTATTAATGAAAGTTTAGTCCAGAGTTAAAAATGACTATTTCTATCACATCTTTAATAGCGTTATTACCAAATCACATAAATGGATAACCTTCAACAGTGCTATCGCTGCTTTTTTGCGAATAATATTTTGCCATATAAGTAAGCAATGCTGATGCGCCAAGTGCATCGATAACATCATTCGATTACTTACAAAATTAATTTTATTTTCGGTTACAAGCTTAAGTTGTTAGATTGCATCCTGAAACGCGTTGAAGTAAATTTTCATTAACAGCTGTAAAACTAAGGATTTCTCGACATATGTTTATATTGCCTTCTGTTTTCTTGTTTATGTAAACTTTTATTAATTACTCAAAAACTAAGGATTTCCGGGTATATGTTTATATGGCTATTTTTTTTTTTTTTTTTTTTTTTACTTATTTTGGTAAACTTTCATTAATAACTCAAAAACTAATAATTTTGGGACATATGTTTATATGGACTTTTTTTTGCTCTTGTTTTGGTGTAAGAAATCCGCCACCAAAGTTTGTAAAAGTATTTCCGAAACTTCCTGTATATATTTCTTTACTTTTTTCACTTTAGAATATTTATTAATATGTAGCTTATATTTTGAAAATGAAAATATTATTTTATGCTTTTGTGTTTGATAATAAATGTCTTAAAATTCAAACATATGTCGCCCATTAAAATATAATTTATTCCCATATTTTAAACACTTATTTACTCCCACATCTTTAAAAAAAAACGGAGGATTTGAACCTAGGTAGTTCATATTATTAGATATATGCTTTTATTCGCTGAGCAATCAGAGCTCGCTCAAAGAGGAAAAGAATTTCCTGTTTATGGTATAACTAGAACATGAACTAAAGGCTGCATTAAACGGGTATTGTGAATCCAGCGTCAACGAATGCTTCCGACCTTTTCCAAATTTTTTTTTTTTTTTTTTTTTTTGTATTTTTTGTCTTTGGGTGCACAAGTAGTTAACTGTCATTTGTATGTTTTCTCCTCAATTTCTATTATAAATCCAACAGGAATTATGACTCATTGTTTACGCTATGTTTCGCTTGTTTTACGGCAGCTAAGAAAATTCCCAAACAAATCAGAATTTACAGGTTGTGTTAAATTTACCTTCTTTCCCTGTTTTCAGATACCTTGAGATTATTCAGGGCATCCGCATCCAGCGCTAACTAGGTAACATAGCATTTTTTCCCTCTCAATGGCCCATTGTATTAAAGCACCTAATGTGTAAAATATAGTGCCTTTCAAACGCTGTCTTTTTGCAGGCATTTTTACATATCATTTTATCCTTGATTCTGCCGCAAATAGCTGCTTTGAAACGTGTGGTTTTATTGTGTTGAAGGATATATTCATTTAAGTGTAGCTTGCTAAGGCGATATTAATGTTGCTATAATGCCGCTATATACGTACATTTTAGATCAAGGCATTTTCTGTACAACTGTTATGTGGGAACGGACTCGAGGAGGCAATTTGTGATAAGATTTTGTTCTGTTTCTGCTCCACACCGAAATGCTGCTGCATCTTGATAATACATTTAGGAAAATGTGATCTGTTCTTGATAAGAAGCCGAAAATATATTTCCTTGTATTTCTCGGGGAGAAACTTCACATTGAATAAAGATTACAATAAGATCAAATAATTCCCTGCGATGGCTTGCACAGTAAACAGGAATTTCCTAATCCCTTTTTTTTTTTTTTTGGATGCTGCACATTTGAAATGATCCATGTAAAGTGACCATTATAGTAACTGTTTCAACGTAATATCATAAGCTATGTAAAATTCTATAACTGTGATTTGAGTATTATAAGTGATGTCTAGAGTTGGAAATTCAAATACCAAACTTATGAAGTTAACGACGGCGCGTGCTATACATATCTTGTTGTTTACATTAAGTCAGAGCTGCTTTCATTGATTCCTTTATTTTCTATATGAACCTGCAGGTACACCAATGAAAAACTTGTGGCATTCTACAGGCAGCTTATAGGTCCTGGTGGTGTAGTGGTAACCGTACTTGCCCCCTAAACCCAAGATGGCGGGTTCAAACCCGGCCAGGATCGATGGATTTTTTCCTGGGCGTAAATACAAACAATTCAAAATACAAGCAGCGTTTCTTAAATCTGCAGCTGTATCTAGGTAATTTTATCATGTCGAGACTTCATCCCTAGCGATGACCTAATTTATGCAGTATTAAGACTGAACATCACTGAGCTTTTGTCCAAAATCGGACAAAAATCCAAAATTTAGTTTTTTGCATTAAAAGTTACAATAATGTTAACGGGCCATAGATAGCGAAACGATGGAGAACAAAAGATGCGATATCAATTGCATCACCTAAAATTCAAGCTGGTTGTTTGGGTTCAGAGGGCGAAATATAAAATATAATTAGCATTTGTTTTAAACATCAGATCGACATTTGATTGCTGTTTTAATTAGGATAGAGTAAAAAAGAAAAGACAGTTGTATAATTAAAATTAATTTATTTTGGATAATATTACAGTAATGCAGTCTGTTTCGGAACTCATGATAATCCGCTAGCATTTTTTGTACTTTTTGAAATAATTTATCACGAAAACGCACTAGTTATTGAATTGATCAGTAGTTTTTTTAGTAATATTCTGTCTAAAATCAAACGACAATAACAACTGTTCAGATTTTCATGCAGCAGTAAAAAAAAAGTGATAGCAAAAATAAAAATTTAAAACTTAATTATCAAAATGTAGGGGTGTCGCTTGACATTTCAAAATAGGGGTGTTGGGAGTAAAACTTAAAATTCAATGAACATTGGTTTTAAACTTCTTCATAAATATCTAAACTGATTTTTTTAAAATTAAATTTATGTTAAATAGTCTGAACTAAACAGATTGTTTAGTTCAGACTGGGAAATTTTAAAATGAAAACCCGGTAAAGGTCTATACGAACAGGTTATTAATATTAACACAATTGTTTAAGGAAATCTGGGAATTTCTTACAACTTTATGCACATTGCTGCATTGTACATAAATGATAATTTTCTATACTAAAACTCGACAACTTTATTGATTTCATGAACTTTGTTGAATGCACAAAGATTCTTGTGGTAAAATAGATTTATTGTAGATTTCTTAATAATTGTGTGAGCATTCTGGATATAGCGTTTTAGGACTTGTTTTAAGTCCTCGTTCAACTAGCACAAAGTAAATGTGATCGAGTTTTCATATACTACAAGTTTTAATAGTGTTTAACGGCCGTTTTTATTACTGAGGCACCGTTTTTAATGAAAGGCAACGTTCCAGGCCTAAATTTAGGATACCTCCCTGACATTTACCATTTATGAAGACTGAGGTAAACCTGGAAAAAACCCCAGTCAGGGAGGACGACCCTTGCGGGAATCGAACCCCTCACGAGTTCGCGCTTTAACTACCTCGCCCACTCGTAGGTACTCAAAGTTTACCAAGAAGAAAAAAATATCCTTTGGAAATGGCATTTACTTTTCTACAGCTAACAACAACACAAACACTGCCAAGTCTTAGTTAGCACTTTACATTACACTTTTGTTATTGACAACACTTTCCAGTCTGTCAGTGCTTGTTTGTAAAGTATCTAGCGAGCTAATATTCCGTCTTGCCGTCACAATGAACGAATCAAACTCAGGAAATCGGCGACCCTACAGGGTCTTACGGTTTTATCCCTCAATTCATACCAGCAACTGGGTCAGCAGTGAGAACGGTAAAGCGAATCCTCAAGTCCAATCAATTACAACTACAACTGCATCGAAAATAAGCACATACCTTATGATAGAAGATGTTTAAAACTTCACTGCTACAATCACAAATTTATAGAATTTTTATAATAATATCATTGACACGCATCAGTTTATCTTCCGCGAAATTGGGTCAATTCAAAGTTGAAAACAAGCTCACTGTTATTCGCTAATTTCAGGCCGGCTCCGATATTTGGATAAGTTTCTATAATTGAATGCTACTGAAATTAATGACAAACTAACTGATGAATGCTTAATATTCTTTGCAGATGAAAAATGGCACAATTTACGTGATCATGTTTGGTGTACAGAAAAACTCGATTTTATGCGAGAAACCCGCTTGTATGACAAGAAAATCGGTGTATGGTGCCCTGTTAGTGCATATAGTGATATAGGGTTTATCTTTTGGGGGGGATACCGCAAATGCAAAAAGATGCAGGGATGGCATACTGACAGTACGTGCTTTTTATTGATACGGAAGTTGAAAATTATGTTGAATAAACCTGCACATTTTAGAAGAAGGAACGGAAGGAAAATGTCCTGAAAAACTGGCTCTATTTCGCAAGATGCACTGGTGCGTGTGAATAACAATTTTCAAAAAAGATGCAGAAATATGCAGATATAGGACAATGCTTTCAACATGTTCTTATCCTAAGGTACGTACTTATTTTCGTTTTACTAGCTGTTGTTTTAATTATGAGAACTTGAATCAGTTGCGCAGATATTTCATCTGCTTCGCTGGAAGTTACCTCTCTGACTGCCGACCCGCCAGCTATCGTGAAGCGCGCAAAGATCCGACATAATATTGAAATTACATTCGTTGTGTGTGTGTGTGCTTTGACCATGTAATGACTCAAAACTACACTGGAAATTGTTCATTTATCGAGCGAGGATATGCCACAGCTGTTGTTCAGCTATGTCACGACTCGGGATTGCTTTTGATTGAGAGGAGACGGCAGAAAATATTTCGGTACCTCAATATTTCTCAACTGCCACCCCCTTATGCTTACGCCCCCAATGGGGGAACCTTAGGGATGAAGGGCGGTGAGGGACAGACTTATACGGTCCCTAACTTACCGGCACGGGTGGCCGAGGTCGTTAAGGCGCGGACTCGTGAGCGGGAGGCCTGGGGTTCGAATGCTGCTAGGACCGTCCTCGCTGACTGAGTTTTTTTTTTCAGGTTTTCCTCAGTCCTCATAAATGACAAATGCCGGGGAGGAACCCTAAACTTGGGCCTGTAACGTTTCCTTCCTCAAAAAAAAAAATCCTTTCCCAATATATCATTTAATCTCATGTATCATCAGTGTCCATCGCCTGTGGTGCCTCAGTAGTAAAAACGAGCGTTAAACTCCATTAAAAAAAGATCCCAAACTTGTTCTCAGATGAAAGGAGTTCCATCCCCACGAAAGGGCCGCTTTCATGCCAGACGCCAGGGCAGAATGCTTTCCAAGGCGCAAGCCAACGTCATGCCGCGTCAGCTCACCTCGCCTGGTTCAGTATTTATTCATATATACAAATACGGCCATGTTAAAAATGCATATCTGCCTAATCGCTCCATGAGGTCACATAAACAAGCGAATTTTAGATAAATTGCTCATGAATCAATTCTCTATTAAACGCCGGAATAGATTTCTCTATTCCTGTGCCCAGAGTTGTGACCCCAGGTATGCTCCACTACTGGCTGGTTCAGTTCAAACAAGTTGGTTGTGTGAGGAATTGGAATCTTTTTGTTCTTAGTAAACACTTATTATGGTAATTTTTAATTTGAACCTATCACTACTAAATTTCATTTCATTCAATAATCTTTGCATTTAGTTTGCCCAAATTTTATCACTTAGGCCACGTCATTTGATTGAGTAGAAAGACAATGACAAGCATTACACTGTTGCAAAAGCGTTATGGTCCTTGAGGGAAAAATAATACGACAGTGTATAGAACATAACTTTAAAACCAACGCTTTCAAGTTTGATACGGTTGACATTCTACTCCCTGCGTCACACAGCGTTGGTGTTTCCAACAAAATTTACAAACGGGTTGGGTGGGTGGCATTTTACGTGAAAGCGATGTAGAGATATTAAAGGATTCCGCCACATTTACATTTTCGATTTGTAAGTGCTTTCCACGCCAACCGCAGAGCACAAAGCCACGGTTTCACGCGACTCGGAATTTAATGCGCTTCGCAACTGTTAGCTTTGATATTTTTAATGCGCGTGTTGAATGCCACTATGTGGCGGTAAGTGTTGGGCTGAAACGCATAAGGATTAATCGTTATTTTAAAACCAATGTGCATTTGTTATCACAGGCACTTGTAGGCTTACCATAAGTGCAGTTGAAGTGATTGCTAATAGTAAATCCATTTCAGGAAAATGAGAGCTATAAAATATCAATCATGCGAGTCGTCATAAACTCTCATGTGATTGGAACGATTAATGAAATAAATGTGTCCACATTCTTAGAGTAAACCCTTTTAGCTGTACATTTTTATTGTAATTTTGTTCATTTGATATTTTGATATTGTTTGCTAAAAACTTGTTTTGTGCAGCAACTACATATAGATTTTTATGTATGTAAGATATAATTTTATTAAAAAAGGCTACAAGAACATTTCGTTTACATACCGTATCTTATACTCCTGTGAGTATTATGTCCTGTATAACTCCTTCCACATAGATTATTGGGCACTTTTATCCTAATTGAAATGCTGCAGATGTCATCCCTTGAGCCAGAAATTGATCCGGATGAGGACAATGAAAAATATTATTAATCCATTTTTCTCTTATCTTTTATACATTAAAAAAAACGTTTTGGAAAAAGAGACGTTTGACTACCGCGCCTGCCTTGTAGCTACTGTGCAGATGAGTATTAAGGATAGGTTCGCGTTGGAGGTGAAATGTGGCCGCTGCCCCACAGAACCATTTTGTTGCGAACTGAATCCCTTACGATTACGATGCACTAATTGCATTAAGGGAATTGTATTTATGTTTGATATTGTTAGGAGAATTCTTTCGTGTGTATTTGTGGCGAACATTTTAATTTTTAATGTAGGTGTCAAAAAAAGAGAAGAAAAAAAACACAAAACTTGGAACTTATTATAAGAGAATGAATGGAAAATATATAGTAATATAACTTTTAACATTTATATATACTTACCTAGGTAACCACCAAATGGGTATAAATCTATTTTCTTGAACTATCAGTGAAATAAAATATGTTTTACGTAACCAATCAATAAATCAAAATAAAAACGAATTCTTTATTAAATAATATAGATGTAATACGATATAATTGCATTTATTTTAATATTCAATGAATCTTCCCATGATTGTGTGCATATGTGCAAAGGTGCAAGTTATAACTGAAGTATTAACCATTGTATGTCGAATTCCAGCTTTAAAAATGCAACTGCTGCGTCCACGACGCGCGCATCCCCTTATACTGGGTGATTTTTCCTTCTCGGCACCGCTCCTTGTGCAGTTTGCCACAATTGATCAAGTTCCGAGTTCTCGTCTCGTTCTCTCGCTTGAAAGCCAGCCGGAGAGCCGGAGGAGAGGCCAGTATCAGTTTCTAGGAACATATGGACGTGTTCTTGAGTGCTATGTGACAGCGTATAAAGTATTCATTAAGAGGCATGATATAGTCAATTACGTTAATGTGACTTAATTCAGGCATTCTATTTGTAAATAGTATTTATTTTCACTTCGTATGTGCATACAGAATCGGTTCGTAATGTGCGGAGAATGCTTCCAGAGAATTTCCCTGATATTCAACTTTCAAGTCTAAGTTAGATTCACAGAATAAAAAGTGTACACAGTTGCGTACAGTACTTACAGAAGAAGTATTGGATAATATTGTACATGCTCTGCAACGTTCCGCAAAAAAAAAAAAAAAAAAAAAAAAAATACCATCGGTTCGTACGGCTAAAATCTATTAAAGTTAAAACCCTACAAAATGACTGTACAACAAGAACTTAAACCGGGTAGCCCTACATTCATGAATACGTGCATGAAGAAGAAATTGACTCCAAACTAATTTTCTTGATGAATAACTTTTGGTTCTACAATAATGCGTATGCTAATTAATAAAACAACCGATATGCAGCTCTGAGAAACCAAAACTGCTTAACGAGAAACTCCTGCCTAATCAATCAATTAACGGCGAGAGAATAATAGAGGAAACAGTTAATAGTGATAGGTATGTGCAAACTTTTTTCCATAAATTATTAACTGTGAGGCAGCAGTGGCACATACAGCCCATTTTCTTAATGCAATTCATGAAACATTCGACGATAGAGTCACATCACTGACGTCATATACACCCCCGATTTGACGCCCTGCGATTTTTATTTCTGGAGGCATTAAAGGAAAACGTGTACAAGACAAATCAACACATATTAGATGAACTGAAAAGTAACATTCGTGAAGAAATGTCTTCTGTTTCTCAAAGGGAACTGCAGAGGGTAATAAGATGGTTACATCTGCAAACGGAAAAGCACGGGAAGTCCACGCACATCGAATGAAAATGTCGAGTGTATTCGTACAGTTTACGAAATGAGCCCAAAAAAATCCACAGCACGAGCAAGCAAGGAACTTAACATTGCTCAACCAACGGTATGGCGAGTTCTGAAACATCGTCTACACCTGAAGCCGTACAAACTGCAGTTATTGCAAGCATTGCATCCTGACGACCACAACAAAAGGTACGAATTTTGCATCAGCATGCTGGATGATATGTAAGAAGACAATTTTTCTGAACGATTAATTATTTCTTATGAATCCACTTTTCATCTTTCCGATAAAGTTAATTGGCATAACGTTTGAATTTGGGCAAGTGAAAATCCTATGAAAGTCACTGAACATGAAAGAGATTCACCGAAGATTAATGTCTTCTGTGCCATATCTGTAAACAAAGTTTATGGACCTTTCTTCTTCTTGGAGAACATTGGGACATGACTAACCGATCTACACATGCTTCAAAACTGGTTATTTCCTCAACTTGAAGATGATTCAGATGACTTCATATTCATGCAGGATGGTGCCCTGCATCATTTCTCTAAGCACGTCTGACGTTACCTGAATGATACCATTAGAGAACGTTGGTTTGGAATAGAAGGAGCAGAAGATCAAATTCATCGCCGGTGGCCTCCCAGGTCTCCAGACCTCACTGCTTGTTACTTTTATATGTGGGGTTACGTAAAAGACCGTGTTTTTATCCCACTATGCCTAACACTCTTGCAAGTCTGCGATATGGAATTTTTGAAGCTGTGAATTCGATAACTAGAGACCAGCTGATTCGTGTGTGGCAAGAAATGAGCCACCGTTTTGATATTTGTCGTGTAACACATGGTGGTCATATTGAATGCATAAAAAAGTGAAAATTGAACTTTTCTCTTTCCAGGAGCATTGGAATTGTGTTTCTATCTCTTGTAGTTTGGAAGAAATAAATGTTTGAAATCTGTTCCTTCTTTGTGTGTGTGTGTGTGTTTAACGATAAATTATTGCAAAATTAAGCGTTTAAGAAAATAAAAAATATTGCTAACCAATTGCGCTCTTTCGTCTGTCTTGTCCTAATTAGTCCGTATTTGAATTATAAGGCCATGAAAAGTGCTCAAAACCTTTTTGTCTTAATATATTTTCAAGGTCTAAAATGTATTGTGTATTTTTTATACTGTATACTTAGAATTATCTCCTTAGCTGATAACTTCCATACACCTTCCAGCCTGTATTTGAGCATTAGCGGGCTAAACAGTATATTATTTGAATTACTGGTAGCCTGAATTACTGGGGAAGTGCAGCCTTCGCAACCAGAAAAAGCGCTCTGCCGGCCCGTACCTCAAATATCCTCACTGTACTTAGAGCCCACACGCTCCAAATATATAAACTTAATGTTCACCACCGCAAAGGCGTTACTAAAAGTATATTATATGCCGCTTTTAAAGCTTAATAATG
Organism: Metallyticus violacea; assembly: GCA_030762175.1. Taxonomy (NCBI): domain Eukaryota; kingdom Metazoa; phylum Arthropoda; class Insecta; order Mantodea; family Metallyticidae; genus Metallyticus; species Metallyticus violacea. The sequence goes on from CM060846.1 coordinate 302,550,597, forward strand.
ACGCCGTTTTTATCCTTACGCGCACGAATCATTCCCTTTTTCGTGTTTGTAATTTAAAACATGCCATTTTCCCTGGGTAGCGGTTGATCACAACTGCAAACAAATAACTTTTAATAACATACGTAATTGATAATGGACGGTTCGGTAAGGCAGTAATTTATTTCTTCTTTTTATATGCATATGTATGTATTAATTTTGTTATGGCCTGCTCTTTAGCTTTAATTAAACAGTGTGTGAGAGGACAACTGTTGGCAGAGTACGGTGAAGGCTAATTTGACCGTATAGCGCGATAGGCATCAGCGTCCTCATTTCGTATTCGCAACTAATTTTGTTTGTAGCACGTCATGTTGTGCCTTCCTGTAGGACGATTAAAGTGGAAATTAGTTTGTATATAGCAGCTCGGAGCTGGTTGTGATATCTGTAACATGCATTTCTTCGATAAACTCGACGTCAGCACCTTAATTTTAATTACCGTAGTAGATATAGGATTTAAAGTGGCAGAGAGAAATTGGATCTCATTTCTGTGCTGCACCTTGGTTTAGCAGCACTACAAGATCAAAATGATTAACACTTATCTGTTACAGAAAGCGTCAATCATTGAATTTCATAGTATTTCATATCTCTGTTTTCAGATTTGCTCTTGGGAGTATTTATGGCGAGTTTCGTAGATATGGTTGATATGCGTAGAAAAAGCTCTAACTTGCCATGCATCAAAATTTAGTTGGTCAGCTTTATTTCTGCACGTTCTATTCCGCACAATAATTGCTCGTTATTCCTGTTTTTGTGTTTTGCGTAGAAATATTCTAATTTTTTTCAAAATGTTTTATGAGTAAAATCATTTATTCAAAGAAAAAACAATACAGTATATCTTTAGCGTAGTAAACAGTGTTTAATGTACCTCCAGCTTCCCGAGGCGCGAAATTATGCTGAGGATGAGGTTGAAGACTCTAAAAACAGCTTAGGTCTCTTATGATTCTGACTTCCTTAAATAAAATAGTATACAGCTTTCGGTTAAATGATTTGACTGTTTTAAGTTTAGAGATGTTTTCAGTAAAAAATAGGCACTCGTATTTCTAGCCTAATGAGACTAGGGAAGCAGAGCAGTTTGTAAGTATCTATTATGTTTACCACAACCTGGAACAAAAGACACACCGATAATAATAATAATAATAATAATAATAATAATAATAATAATAATAATAATAATAATAATAATAATTGCTATGATAATTACACACACACACACACACACACACACACACACATATATATATATATATATATATATATATATATATATATACGAATTAACAAAATGAATAAAACTAAAATTAAAGAAAATGTAAAAAACAAATAACAGGCCAATGGCAATCCGAACAATGTAGTGAAACGCTACGAAGGAAATGGATTATCGTTGTGTGCTCTGTCACTTGTTTTAAGTCGAAAATGTAACGGTCGATTTGAGCCTGCTTATATAGATCTCCTCTTCGACGAGCAATATTCTATTAGTATATAGCTCTAGTGAACGCATTTGTTAATTATCAGTCATTAATTGGGACTTTTTGTGTGGAGATAATTCAATTAATTGATGCTTCGGCTTTTTATAATCCATGTACATTAGCCCGATTGCGTTTTCATTCTGAAACAAATTATGTAGAAAGAAAGTACAAAATAGCTTGTGTTATTATGTTAAGGCATTTAATAGAGTAAAAGGATGGAAAAGGGATGAAGGATAAGAAATATTATTTGCACGCGTAAATATAATTAATGATTTAAAATTAAGAAAAAAAGAAGTAATTATGGAGTACGTTAAGGATACGCTTTTTTCCCCACTTTAATTAATATATAGACACAAGAACCTCGTTCAACTACGAAAATTGATATTGCCGACGGGAAGTTACAGTGTAACGGCCTCACCACCTGCCGGGAGAAATCATGTTCCGTAGTCGGAACTCGTAACACATATTTTTTGTTTCCTTCGTCATTTATTAGTAGTACATAGCAATTAATATGGTACTTACCATCATAGTATATGCTCGAAGTGCCTGCCTTCGAGAAATGCCTGAGCCCTTTCGAAAACATCTTCAGACACTCGCCCCATTTCACCCTTTGGAATATTGTAAACTGCCTCCCAAATATTTTGTTTCAGCGCCGTACATCTTTCATTTCAAATTTAGCCATAAGTTAATATAAACGAAGAGCAGCAGCTAAGTGGCCTTATCCGCACTGCCCACAGATACACCAACTTGCTGGATAATTGGGTTACAGACTTTCTAATGGAAATCCTATCTCGTCAAGCTTCTTCTTTATAAAAATCGATTTTTTTTTTTTGGTCTGGGTTTCCCTTCAGTAAAAACGCTTTGAGTTCGAAGTTTGTTCACAATATGAAAACAACACTTCACTCCTGGAAGTTTAGCATGAAATTCTCTTCTACAATACGTATGCATATAAGAACCAAAAATGTTATTTTTCCTCAACCTTATATCTTATTCTCGACATACCCTATATAATTACACAGTAGAAAGTTTAATATCCGCTTCCTACAGCATTGCAACTGATACAGTTGGCGGAATAACACAACTGAGTATGCTCAACTGATAGCGTCAGCGGATCCTTTACACCAGACTTACCGGCATATATCGGATGAGGTGGCTCAGGCAGTAATGCCTGAGACTCGCATTCGGGAGGTCCCGGGTTCAGTTAAAGTTGGGCCGGTCATCCTCACCTTGGGTATTTTTCGTGTTTTCCCATGGTTGCTGGGACGGATATTTACATTTCGCGAATTTTCTGCTCTCTCATTTCATTCTATTGGTTTTGATACAGGGTCAAAAGTTCCAGGGGACGTGCTCTGGTATGGTGTAATGGTGGCTTGTGCTTTGGAAGGGTTTATATAGTACTAATTTATGAATCGCATTAGACTTGAAACTTGATCACCTGTGAATTGTTCTTTAAATACTCTCACAGCACAAGCGGACAGGGTATGAACCTATGAATCATAAATAAACACTCGTTGTGAAATAGAATGATTAGACCTAGAATTTGCCATTAGGATTACATACTTGCGTTTCTCTGTTCAAAGAGCACTGACTGAGGAGCGTAGGACCAACATAGCAGTACGGTAAACCCGCACATTCTGGCGATGGCTTATCGGCCGATGCAGTGCCGGCTATCAGATATTTGAATTACCTAATATAATATAAGTGTAGGTTATATATTTGTATTATTTAAGAACGTTCTGTAACATCTTCGGTCATTATCATCCCATTCAATTAAGGTCGTGAAATAACCTATACATTTTGCTCAGAGGCTTCCTCTTTCCGGCTTGAGGTTTTTTACCTGTCGTAAACTGCGACACGGAACCAACGGCTTTAAATTCCCTACCAAAGGAAGGCATACTTAAAAATTGTACTATAACATTTTAATACACTATAACATTTTTGGTGCATTTTAGGAAATACGTTATTGAGTTCCGAAGAGCTACGAATGCCACATACTGGGCCCTAATGGTTGAATACCAGCTTTACTCCCTTTAGCTTAAATGGCAACATGGTATTAATGATGTCTCTTTGATTAACGTGATTTGTGCACAGTCTGGATGGTATTTTGCAGAAAATATATTGCATTTCTTCTATAAGAATTTCTCATCTAAAAGGAGGTCCAAAACCTGCTCAAGGAAGAAATCAATAACTGTTTTATCAGAATATTGCTGTGGTATAAAATATTTATTTTAATATAATTTTAGCTACAGTTCCTCTTGTAGCTCTTCTTTCTATCTGAAAGAATAAATTTTCAAGTAAGGAACGATATGGTGTATTTACTTTTTAGGATATTGGTTCAGTAACAGAACTGGTTCATGACTTTTGGTTTCATTAAGCGTGTTTTAAAGAGTCTCTCTTCTTCAAAGACATTGCGTCTAGTCAGCCGTGCTAGTGTCACTTCGCTAATTATTCCATAATTTAAAATTAGCATTACGCTTGAAATATCGGGAAGCTAAAGCTCTTAGCCGAAACCAGCTTTATAGATGCAAGAATGGTCCCCTTCACCCCATTGGCTACCATTAACTGCGCAACTGTTTAGGTTGTGTACTTTTGTTACGTTTAGGTCTGTGTAAAAGATGAAGGTTAGAAACTGGGGGGATGGGTGGGATGGGAGGCACTGATTAAAGGTGTTCATAGCTAGTATGCTGCATGTTGATGCCAGAGAAACACGTGTTCTCCTGATGATATTCTTGTTGATGACAGAAGCAGCCGGCGTCTGCAACTGACGCCACCCAGATATGAATATAGAAACGCTTTAAGCAGATGTGCTATTAAAGGCGGAACGCAAGACGGGCATCCAGCTCTTAAGTTCATTAACGGAAGGGGATAACCATGTACGGCAGGTACTTATAGTGGGCATGGTTGACATCATTCCTCATCAAAAGCTTTATAAAGGTGTTAAAGAGATAATTTAGGAAACGTTATATATTAAAATTAGCGTATTTCCAACCTCCGTACCGTTTTCACCTTTTCTTAACAGCGTGTAACATTTCATTGGAGAGAAGAAAAAATGTTGCTCGCGGTGCAATTCCAGACCATCATTTGTTTTGTTATGCGCACGCAACTTCGACAGGCTGTTGCTGTCTAGCATTTGTTTTGATGTTAGTTGTTAGCCCAAATTTAGTTCAGGCTTTATAGAACAGGCATGCCATACACATTGTCGACCAATGAAATTAGAATATATTGGTAATTTGTCATATGTGCTTCATATTCACCTTACGTATAATATCAAACACATTTTCCGGACGGTTTATCATTTTGTGGTGATTTTTGGAATAAACTATAATGGAGAACAGTGCATCTCTCAACATACTGTGGAGTAAAACATTTTTAATAAATTCAGTTTAATCATTACATGTTCTCCCGGGCTTAATTTTGGACATAAGTGTTTGAGTTCGAAATTGGTTCAAATCCATGAGAATTTTATGTGTAATTGATGCGGAGTGTAAAAAGGCATACGCGTTAGCTACTCTAGGAACCAACATTTTTTCTTCTTCTTTTCCTCCTCTTCCTCCCCCAAGTGTGTTTATCTACGTAGAGTGCAAACCAGCCAAGAGTTTACTTTGTCTCACGGGTACAGTGCGATAGGTAAATGTGCCTACTGTCTCTTACTTCCACCCTTCTTCCTCTCGCAAATAATCGGAAGGTATTTGGTCCCGTGCTATCTACAATAGCATACCAGCAGCGGATGAGAGTTTAAGCTGGCTGAAAGTGATTACAGACGAACGCGGTCATTAGCAATCACGTTTTCCGAAGTCTGCCCTACCATAAATGCCGTAAGTACCTGATTTGTTAAAACGGAGCCAGAAGCTGGTTCGATCTTAAACAAAAAGTAGCGTTCAGTACACAAATAGTATACAGACTCTAGATTATGCACCAGCTAAGATTTAAATGCATTCTTGTAAGACCCTGTAAATCTTCCAGCCAAAAACTCACTGTTAAAAGGGGCCTAAGAACTCTTGAACAAAGTTGAACATCAGTTTAAGCACTCTGTATTACATTAAGCTGAGATACAGGCAAATTATTAATTAATTATTTACTAATTATTATTCCTGCACTTGATTTGTTCACAATAATGTTGCTCTCTTGAGAGGGGAAAAACTAGTGTGGGAGACAAACTGGGCATTCGCCGCTAGCGCGCTCATCCTATGCCGGTGAATTAGCGAAACTTTTATCTGGTTCTAAAAGAATGTTGGCTAAAGTAATGTATTCTTGTTCTGACGTGTGTAAGTTATTTCATTTTTTTTTTTTTTTAGACATTTCTGATTGCAATCATTGAGAATACCTATACATAAGCAATGTTTTTAATTGATTTAATACACTTTTATAAAAACACTAAGGCATATTTAATGCTATAAAATGGAAAAAAAGTTATTGCAAATAAACCGATGAGATTGAAAACCATTCATATATCCATAAATATTTATTTTAGAGGATAGTAAAAAAGAATGAATTAATCAATATACACAGGAAATATAAATAATTTTATGTTTTCAAAATCAAATCTGTTTTAGTTTCATCATATGTAATCGATTCTATAAAATCAAACTACATATTTTGCGAATTTTTTATAGAATTGGGAGATGGCTCAATTTCGTACAATAAATATATAAAGGTACATTTTAAATACAATATATTGAACATGTTAAAAGAATTTATGCTCACTCAAATTTGTATAGAAATGATATACACGTATGTGTGTATGTATGTATGTATGTATGTATGTATGTATGTATGTATGTATGTATGTATGTATGTATGTATGTATGCAATGCATGCATGCATGTATGTATGTATGCAATGCATGCATGTATGTATGTATGTATGCAATGCATGCATGTATGTATGTATGTATGTATGTATGTATGTATGTATGTATGTATGTATGTATGTATGTATGTATGTATGTATGTATGTATAAAAGCGTTTTAATTTTAACTGTGACACATATGAAATATAAATATGACCTGAAATGCACATATATTAGAGAACAGAAATAAATAACAGCAAAAAAGAACAAAAAATTTCAAAAATATATGGGGACTGAACTACGTCATTATCTTAATAAATGTTTCGGAGCATGTATTCCGAAATAATTGGCTTAGACTCCCCCGTAGCAAACGATAAGGAATAAATTGATTATTGCCAAATAATATACCTATCATAGGCTTCAGTTAAAGTTATCTCATGTATCATAATTATAAGGTTATTGTTAATGCATGTATTAAAATTACACGTTTATATTTGTTCCCTTTAATATGACTGTACTGTAATATTGGTTTTAAGAAAAGGTGTCTGAATATTATGAGGCACAAGGTTGTCTTCTTGAAAGCATACGGCCAGACCCAAAGGGCCGTTAAGTTGACCTTAACTAAGAATAGAAAATCTGTTCTGTGTTTTGTAAACAATTCCACCCTTGGATACTTCCTGGAGGAATTAAGGCTGTGTCCTGGACAAGCGGGGTTCCTTTCTATACAGTCAGAAAGTTTTGCTTTTTTATATGAGATAAGCGTAGATGTAATAAACACATTATGCCGATACGGGGGTGAAGAGACAGGCCGATAACCTTTCACGGAAGATGCTAACTATGGAAGTTTTCTGCGCGGACGTTCAGAATATCACGTAGGCCCTTGATGCAATAAGAAATCGAGAAAGATCTTATAAAATGATAACCACCAATATAATCCCGCATATCAGGTAAGATTTAAAGATTTGTTTAAGATGTTTCTGGACACTTAAGTTTAAATGGGGAGATAGTATGGGCAGACCAACGGAACGCATAGTTTATTTAAGGTTTTAATTTTTCCAGCCCAGCATCAGTATTCAGGTCAGTTCAGCCTAGTTTCCATTGTAAGAGTTTAGCGTTAGATTATAGTTCCATATCAGCTTTTAGTGTCAGTGGAATCAGGCATTCCGTGCCAGTAATTCGAGTTTAAGTCTGTGAAGTTTAAAGCTGGGAAAAAAAAAAAAAAAAAAAAAAAAAAAAAAAAAAAAAAGCTATTTTGGACAAGTTTTATAAAAGAGTGTGATTAGACTGGAGTCAGGGGATTTAACTGCTGAGTTAATGAGTCAAAATGTCAATATAGGAAACTACGGAAAATATCGTTACTAGTTGGTTACAGCGATGCTAAACACTAATCAATAATTATGCCAGTTTGAGTCGTGGACTTTTGTATTGACGGGGACGAACAAGGCATCAGAAAAAGTGCCGCGGCCGAAACATAAGAGAACTGTAATGGTTATGGGAAAGAGATGTACATAGCGTCTCAAATTCTCCAGGTAGTAACGGAGTCTTCTTCCAACACAATATGTTTATTCCATTGTCAACATCCTGGTAATATCCCTTTCCCTGTTACCTACGTATAACTGGAGTTCCACCTAGAAGAGTCTTGCCGGAGTGACTGTAAATAGGCGGGAAACTATCACCCATGAAGAAGAAAATATCATCCGTGAGATAAGAATCACCAACCAAGCTATCAAGCACAAATATCTAATCATTCAAATTAAGTAATAATTAATCACCCAGAAAGTAATTCCCGCTGCACATGGCTACATGGAAATTTCTTCGCAGAAAGACAAACTTTCATTTAAGACGAATTGTAGAACTTTTTTTTTAAATACCGCCACACTTCACTTCGGTGTATAACAAACACTTTCGGAGAGGTTGTTTACAGCGTGCAAAAATTAATGAAAATAATGCTGCTGTGATAGCGGTCACTCCAACTTAACCAGATTCCGGTCTGTTTAGGTGAGGGTATAATTTTATAATTTGAAACTTGAAAGAGCTGTTTCTCATTATTTTTTTCTTTTCCGTGTTGCATTTTCATTGTATGCTTCCTGTTAAATTTATTTTTAACAGTATTTAACTCCAGTTTTAACTACTGAGGCACCCAAGGCACTGATGATACACGAGATGAAAATATAAACTTGGGAATTTTTTTTTAAGGGATGGAAGCGTTCCAGGTCTCAGTTTTAGGGCACCTCCCCAGCATGTGCCATTATGAGCAATGGGTAAAATCTGGGGGAAAAACCAAGTCAGCAAGGACGGTCCTAGCGGGAATTCAATCCCAGGCCTCCCACATACGATTTTCGCCTTAACGATCTCGGTCACCGAGGTGGTCTTGTTAATCTGCCAGTATTTATGTCAGATGTATATTTTCCTTGCTTTATGGTATATTTTATCCCTTTATCCTTGCAATTTTAATGTTATGAATCTCATACGCTCCTTTTGTCATTTTTTCTTTTCTCGTTGAAACGTAAGGAGAACTACACTGTGAATAGCTCATTTTGTATTTTTTTTAAAAGGCAATGTTTTTCATGATGTACAGTCATATACATAATGCCGGTATTATGTTTTATATACTAACAACTGCAATTGCTTAAAAGTACATTACACTTATAGATGCACAGGTTAAGTATTATTTTAGGTTATGGATACAAGTACTTAAACAATAACTACAATGCCACCTCTGGTAGAATAGTTTCCAGTTTAGCTGAAAAGCAAGTCATCTACTGGACAACACATGTTTTCAAACTGCTAGGGTAAATCATAAGTAAGTTGCAAATGGATATAAAGAGTACTGATCTGAAAAAGTACTTATATTTCTCAACATAATTCTACTGTACCATGAGACACTTGTCCTGTCGTTTCACAAGCCCTTGAAATCCACCAGCACAAAAAAATTGGTTGTTGGCAGTATGAGGAAATGCGTTTTCTTGCAAGAGTAATAATATTTGTCCAGTCCCGGCCGCTTCCATTAAATTGCCTTATGAATTTCCCTGAGAATGTTGCACAAGTAGTCGGCAATTACAGTTTGTCCCTGAGTCCGGAATGCTGTGAGCAGTATGGCTTCTGATCACAGAAGAACGAGCATCACTTTCCTGGAGGACGGTGTCACTTTAAACTTTTTTTCCGCAGGTGAGCAGGATGTTTCCACTGCTTTGTCTCGGGCTGGTAATAGTGAAATCAAAACTCACCACCTGTTACAATTCGCAAGCATACCTTGTCCTTCATCGGGTAGCGATTGAGAATCTGTAATGGCGGATCCATTCTTTGCATTTTGTGTTTGGGGTGAGCATGCATGGTCCCCATCATGCAGACTTTGTGAACATCGTGAGGTAGGTCATGCCGTATGCAGCGACTAGAGATACCCTTCTCTCTGCACAAATTAGGCCTTCAACTCGTGGCAATCTCCTTTCGCCGGCCAACGGGTCGATATGTGTTCATCCTTCAGAAAACTTTTTCACCCAATTGTAAACAACTCGCTGTGACAGGCAATTCTCGCCGTAGATGGAAAGAATTTCTTTGATTCCATTGCTCACAGAAAACGCACAACAATACGCTTTTCGAGGGTTGTGCTTCACTCAGAGGCGCTGCCATTTTGAAACTGCTATATTGGTATTTTAAGCATAGCTTGTGTCGAATGTCATCAATTGCTATCGGCCTAATGCTCTCATCTACTGTCAATAGCCTCATTTGCCCAATTTAACATGTACGGCAAATCATTTGTAACTTACTTAATGACCTACTTTCGTAAATAGAGATTTAATGGTTCAGCATTTACAACAATCAGTACTAGGAGATGACCCGTTTTCTACTCAAATGATGCACTCACTTTCAGAGAACACGTTACTGAAGAGATATCTGGTATTTAAACTTATCGGTTAAAGAATAACTGACACTTTTTAATCAAAATATGTTATTGTATTTATATACCCGTTTAGTGAGCAATGTTTAATGTAACGGATATTTGAAGCGATGAATAAAATGAAGTAGATATGACGCATATCTGCCCCAGTCCTTTGGAACCTAAATAATGTGATATTCACATATAGGTAAATATAAATGAAATAGGAAGAAACTTGCAACAATTCATCTCAGATTTTTAAATTTTAATGTAATTATTTCTTGTTCAACAAAAATATATAAAAACGAAATATTTTTGTCATATGTGACATACTTAACTTGGGTTAACGTTCGTGCAAAAATTTGGGAAGTTACCCTATTTTGTTAAAATTTTCTTTTTTATTGAGACATAACCCTCGAACTCCTTAAAATGGAAATGTAAACAATAACTTATTTTAAAGCTCATGTCTTAAATTGTAAAACATACGAGAATTTCAGTTTATTCAAATCTGAACAATTTCTCCCACAAAGGCACTGATGGCAGCTTAAAATAATATAAGTATTTTGTGTAAATGATGGAGGCAAGGGCGCAACATTTAGAAGATTTTGGTTCATGCCGAACAAAATGTACCAACCGTTTCGTTATTACCCCACTCTACACACGTTAGAGTGACTAAGCTGCACTACCCGGCTCCGCGTGTGATGATTGTTAACTAACATTGTTGCAGATGTCGCTTGGTGTTGTTTCACTGGCCAGCTGAGACGTACTTTGTGCCAAAATGATTTGGGGCAATAAATGCAATCACCAGGTCAGACTGTTATGGTACTGTTTCTCTTCGATTTCCATAGACAAATATGCAGTCCTGATAGATGCTGGGGAAGGCATATTTTAAAAATCGTTTTCAAGAAAATAAAATATGGGAATGTAAAATATAATGGTTTTTTATTTTTAAATCATTATCCTCGCTTAAATCTTTATTTGGTGTGATACTGATAAAGAATAACGTCAATATTCCAGCTGTGTGTGTACAAAAGTCAAAATCTTTCCGCAATACGTTTCAAGTAGTAAGTAGAACTGAGACAAAATCTACCGAAGGAAACGCATAACGAGTAAGTATGTGTCAGATTAAGGGCTTGAGGCGATAGTTGGGTATATTCGCTATACAACTATGTGTAAACTTTTGGTCTTATATAAGCGGTTAATGTATTGGTTCAAAAGTGCGGTATTTGTTTTTCACCTCGTATGCATGAGGGAAATATTTGTATATTTAACACTGCCGCACAACCCGTCGCCAAGGAACAGTATAATCGAAACTTACATGTATAGATATATTTTGCTCCACCAAAATGAATGTTGATCTCTAACATAAATTCCATTGGGAATCTTGGGGTTCATTTGCAACTTTTGGAATTGCCTAAAACTCAGACTATTTTTACAGGCACGTCTTTTCATTTCGCAATATTTTATAAAAAGTTTAACTAACAGGTCATCGACAAGTTCCTCCGCACTCGGGTGATGTGGATGGCACAGGAGAGAAGTTGATACTCCCACATTTCTGAAATCCCTTCCTTCGAAACCTGTTTTTAGCAGGTAATTAGCCCACCTTTGCTAAGGTTTGGACATGAAGTGTGTTTTTGTCTTGGTGGATAACACAATAACAATACGTTCGGAGCGTGGTCAGTGCCTCAACACTAACCCATTTCTCTAGAGAAATCTCGGCTACAATGGCTGCGGAGCGACTTCTCGATGACCCTTTACTTGCACATTAAGAATTGCGTTTTAAAAATGAAAATATGCATCACAGTTCAGCAGGAAATAGAAATTCTTCTTCTGATCTAGTGAATCCGGGTTTCGATTCGGAATTTTATCTCTTTGTTTGCTTGTCCCCCCCCCCACCCCATAACTGAATCGTAGGTAGTTCAGGCTGCAATAATTTCCAAATGTTTTGGTTCTCGTAATCCTAAACCTATTAATGCTTTGAGTGTAAAACCGAAACATTAAAATTGGTTGATGATTAAAGTAATTGAGAATATGAAAACCTTTAAATTAAAAATGACGTATTTCTCGTTTGCTCTGGTTGCTCATTACATATACCGGGTGTTAATAAAACTACACCAAAATAACTTAAGAGATTGTGGAGCTATATACTAATAAACAAGGAAAATAGGTACTAATAAGTAAGCATTCATGTAAAATGGGAAAAATAAAACTTCCTTAGAATATTTTCCAACTTGCTTCTTCAGTGAGCGAGGAAATGCCGAAATCCTGATTTTTAACAGAGCATTATCTGCGTTTTCAAGATTTTGTGCTATAAAATCTCCTCAATAATCATATGACAATATCCAACCGAGCAGCAGTTAAATGATTTAACGTGTTCTATGTTTCTATCTAGAAAAGGAAGCTATCCACCTGACAGTGTGATCTAATAGAAGATGATACGCTGTTGTTTGTAAGATCGATATTCGTGTCTGCGCAGTACATTATTTGTAGTTTATTTTCGACAAGTAAAAGTATGTACTACTCGAATTCGATAACAGTGATTCGCTTTTACTTGGCTCTGGCATTATACAGACTACGGCAGAAAGATAATCGCTACCACTTGCGTACGTTACTATGTGTGTCATTACCAATGAAAACTTTAATAATGGCATACTGGCTCTTTAGAAACTTAAAGTCATAATTTTGAAATTTAAACAAGCAGACTGCCGAAATTGCTTGGTAAGACCTCTTTAAAAATCTCTGAAAGGAGTGCGGTGTAGATCGTTATATTCTGAATATGTAAAACAGAGAGGGTCGTATTCTTTTTAAATGTGTCCCACAGCATTTGAATCTATGCAAAGAGAGACTCGCGTACATCTGAATGATAACCTTTGTTGACTTAGTGTTTGCTTGCCCATAAATAAATTGTTGAGATTTCCAAGTGTCGCATTTTCTTTTGTTTTGTTTTGTATTTTTTTTCTGGCAGAAACTGGTGCGTTAATCCAATAAATTTTTCATTTCCATTTTTGCTTACATTGGATGGAAACTGCACTAATTTAATACGCGATTCTGCTTTAAATAGCAGCCTTCTCATCTCTTCCTCATGTCAAAGCAAATTAGTATACGCTTCCTCTCTTACGTACCTCAACCATGATTTTGTACGGTGGATCGACCTCTCGAAAAATCTACATTGGAGGGATTCCAATTTTCCACCTTCATAGCAAGAACGTTGCTCGCTGAGCACATCCTTTTGCATCCCATTGTGTGTGTGCGCGCGTGCGTTAGTTCCACTGCAATCTAATCAGGTGACACGTTTACGTTTGTTTTCCTACTTCTGTTGAGCAATTTTCTGCCTTTGTACAATCAAAAAGCAAAAAGAGTAGAAAAAAAATGGATTCACTTTAACTAGAATGCTATTTGCTCATTGTGTGAAGAATTCAATTTTTTAAATCTCCAACCTAATCTTTACACATCTTTATGATCATTTTTTATACCAATGAATAGTACGCGTATATACAGACGACGCGTACAACGAATAGTAACATCTAATGAGTGGATTAAATATGAGCGATTAGAAAATTACATCTTTCTACTTTTTGTTATATGATGCAATTGATCTAATAACAAATTCAAATTTAATTATGTAATGTAAATTTTAATACGAGATTACATGTTTTGACATGAAATATAACTTTATATAAATTTCACACTTTTTTGTTCCGGTTTTGAGGCATGCTTGTAACATTAACACTTTCACTTTTAGTATTGATTCAAGCGCTGGTATTCAACCATCCCAAATAAAAAACCGGGGGGAAAAAACTGTAGAAGACTAGCGAGGTTTGAAGTTCCTGTTGGTGCGGAACTCAACAGTACTACCCGAAACTTTAACATTGAAATGTATAACTGTACTCTAATGTTTTAAATACCTTTGACACGAAAACAACGCTTGGAGAATATAAATATTGTGTAGTTTCTTCCACATTAAGACAACAGCTACACCTAATTTGCCATTAGAAATGGCATTTTAGTTGTTTTGAAAGCCAAGACTTCAACTATCATGAACTCTCAATGGGTATTCCTTTATTGCGTTTTAGATGGAGATAAATGTTGAGTTTGGATTATTACATTTAACTTTTAAGAGCTACGAGGTCTCTTCAAAAAGTATCGCGAATTTTGAATTTCCGCGGGCTACGTATATTCGATTTTCCATTGTTATGTGGCGTTTGTTGGTACTCATGTTCCTCACTTATGTTGACAAGCTCGGCCATTTTGAATGTTCAGTTAATTGTTGACAGCTATTTTGCTTGGACGTGTTTTGGTTTTTCTTGGATTTTTGCCTATTCCAAAAAAATGGAACAAAGACTCTGTATCAAATTTTGTGTGAAAAACAAAATTAAGTCCACGGATGCATTCCGAATGTTGACTGTGGCATATGGTGAAGCTAATTTGGACCAAAGCAACGTTTATCGGTGGTACAAAATGTTCTCAGAAAGTCGAGAAGATGTGAACGACGAAGAGCGTCCCGGACGCCCGAGCTCGTCAACAACAGATGAAAACATTGAAGAAGTGAAGAAAATAGTATTGGCCAATCGTCAAATCACCGTTAGATTAGTTGCTGAGGACCTAAACATATCGATTGGCTCGTGCCATTTGATTTTTACCAATGGTTTGGGCATGAGACGGGTCGCCGCAAAATTCGTACCAAAGTTGCTCAATTTCGACCAAAAGCACCATCGCATTAACGTTGCTAAGGAGCTGTTGAACTCTGTCCGCGACGACCCAAATTTGCTCCAGAGGGTCATAACTGGTGATAAATCATGGGTTTATGGTTATGACGTGAAAACTAAAGCTCAATCATCCTAATAAATGCTGCCATACGAGCCAAGACCGAAAAAAGCGCGCCAAGTTCGGTCGAATGAGAAGGTTTTGCTTACATTTTTCTTCGATTGTAGGGACGTGGTGCATCATGAGTTCTTGCCACAGGGTAGAACGGTCAATAAGGAATATTACCTGCAAGTTATGCGCAATTTGCGCCAAGCAATCCGCCAGAAACGCCCAGATTTGTGGAAGAACAAAAATTGATTTTGCACCATGATAGCGCCCCTGTTCACACATCGTTGCTTGTGCGCGAATTTTTGGGCAAAAACAACACACTTATGATGCCGCAGCTACCGTACTCCCCAAACCTGGCCCCCTGTGACCCTTTTTTGTTCCCAAAACTGAAGAGGCCCATGAAAGGACGACGCTACGCCACGATTGAGGAGATAAAGACGGCATTGAAGGAGGAGCTGAACAAAATCAAAAAAACGATTTTTTAAAGTGCTTCGAGAATTGGAAAAAACGTTGGCACAAGTGTATAAATTCTGGTGAGGATTACTTTGAAGGGAACAAAATAGATATTCATGAATAAATAAATACTTTTTGAAAAATCACAAAATTCGTAATACTTTTTGAACAGACCTCGTATAAGGTTGTGTTTTAGAACATTTTTTTTTGCATTTTGTAATTTTATAATACTTTCAATGTCTTATTACGGAATTTTGGCTAGAACTTCATTTCAAGGAGCCTAAATTACAGTGTTTTATAACGCCGTATGATCAGTTTTTTGTTTCATACCGTAGTGTTTTGAGGCGAGCACGCCGCTCTTTAGCCGGCCAGCTGGGCCTCGGTGATTAGTAGGAGGGTAAAAGAGTAAAACCAACCAACCAACCGTACAACAGTACACAAATCATCATAAGAGACCCATTACTTACCAAATTATCAAGTAAGGGGTTGAAACTGCCCGCCTTCATTCTCTACAACTTTTTGGTAGCTCTTTAGGAAGTTATGCATCACTCACTGTAGATATTTTAGAAATCCGGACAATTTCCTGACGAATGTTGTCTTTGAGTTCTTGTATGGTGTTCAGGTTCGTTTTGTAAACGGCATATTTTAATTTACTCCATAGATAATAAGTGCATGCTGTTAAATTGGGTGATCGAGGGGGCTACAAATTCCCACTAATAACCCTGTCTTGTGGAAACTCATTGTGAATTAATCTCATAAAAATAGTTAGCAGTGGCAGAGTCCTGTTAAAAATGCATGATCATGCTCCCTATCGGTTAATTCTCTGAAAAACAGGGGTTAGTATGGTATTTATGTTAGTAATAGAATCAAATATATACCTAAAAAAAAAGTCATGATTTCTTCATCATTGATGGCGCACCCTACAACGATTTTTATTATCATGGAGGGGCATTTCACGTACGAAGTCAGGTTCATAATGCTCCAGTAAGATTGTGTTGAGTATACACATAACCATGGAGGTGGAACCGGGCCTCGTCCAGGGAGAATATTAAATGTGGGTCTATTTGTCCATTGTACACATTTTCCAGAATCCACTCACAAAACGTGCGCCTACGTACGAGGTCACCTGTGGAGAGCATGTACCACTGTTATTTTATACGGCTTGAGGTGCAATAGTTCAGTAGCATTTTGCACAGACTCAGAAATTCCCGCTTGTGCAAGAGGATGAATAGATTTTGTAGGGGAATTTTCTAAACGATTATCATCTAATATTTCTTCCGTGAGAACCCTAAGCTGCTTTTTTTGGTTTCTTAGGCTGTGCAGTTCCAGTTTTCTGAAATTAATGTACATATTTTGAACTTTTTTACGATCTGAACAATTTACACCCGGGAATCTTGTTTGAAACAGTCTTCGAACTTCAACAGCTAACTGCGTTAACACATATGAGTTGTACAT
Source organism: Metallyticus violacea (assembly GCA_030762175.1). Taxonomy (NCBI): domain Eukaryota; kingdom Metazoa; phylum Arthropoda; class Insecta; order Mantodea; family Metallyticidae; genus Metallyticus; species Metallyticus violacea. The sequence goes on from CM060846.1 coordinate 302,567,482, forward strand.
AAAGACACGCTGTGCCGTTTTAAGCACACAAAGCAAAATATACTTTGTGTAGGCTATGGAATTAAGAAACGAACAACACAACCCAAGCCCGGAAACAACTGCGCTACAATTGCGAACAGTCAGCAAGGTCAACTAGTAAGAAAGCATGCGCGGCAAACAAGAAGGGGCTAGATGATAGGAAAAATTCCGAGTGTCGCTTATCATAGCCCAGCAAACAGACAGAGGCTCATGTGTAGATTTCAACGCTCAAGTGAAATTTTCAGTGCTTTCAATTTGTCAACTACTGAACCTCAATGAATGAGTGAATGACTGCCAATTAGATATACGGATTACATTAAGATTCAGGACGATGATTGTTGTGATTGTGGTTGTTTTTTGGGTTTGTTTATTTAAGGACGCTCTTTAACATCACACAGGTCATAAGCGTCCCATTCTATTCAGGGCGTGAAACGGCCGTCAAATTTTGCCCAGAGGCCTTTTCTTTCAGGCTTGAGGTTCTTTATCGTGCCGTAAATGTACAACACGGGACCCACGGCTTTACTGCCCTTCCGAAGGAAGCCATACTTAGGATTTTTACGCCCGAAAAAATCCATCGATCCTGACCGGATTTGAACCCGCGACCTTGGGTTTAGAATGCGAGTATGGTTACCACTACACCACCAGGACCGACACGATTATGGAAACTAGGTATGTATAGATATGCGTTCGAATTCCAAAGAGGGTAAAACATACAAATTTTCACCTTAGTACCTGAGAAAATACTGCGACTAAAATTTTAGCCAAGCAGCTTGACCCAAACAAATTTCAACCGCGTGCCCTCCAATTTTGCAATTGATACTGTAATCAACTGAGCATCGAAGTCCCCGCGTTTTCTAGCTTCTGTCCCGCATAAGTTCATGTATCTGCCCTGCCACTAACCAATCCGTTCTTAAAAGTCATTGTTTTTGTTGTATTTACATTAACGGTGAGTAATCGTCTTCGCAGTGGAACCAATCTGTCTAGTCTCTCTGTAGGGCGTCATTAATCGCAGAACACAGAACCATATATCCGCGCACAAAAGTGCATAGCTCCTACTGCTGATGCCTTCATATCCTTCTGTAATATATGTGATTCTGAAATATATATTTTGTTATTTTCAGAAAAATACTACAGCAGTGCATATAGATGTTTTGTGTATATGTATATATATATATATATATATATATATGTGTGTGTGTGTGTGTGTGTGTGTGTGTGTGTGTTTGTGATTTTATTCTGACAATTTTTGGAGGTAAATATATGATGTTGTCACACCCAGTGTTCTCTTACAGCTGAAGCGTTAAATGTAGTCCATGTTGCCGTTAAACAGTCTAATGCAAAAGGAATGAACTTCCCTGAAATGTTAAACAGAACACAACATGGAAGAAAAACAATGGAATATTTAGCCTTACCTTTACCATTACTGTCACGGACATAATTCAGAAGTTAGTGTTATTTACTGGAGTGTTCGGGCTCGATCTTTGTGACATGGATTAGATTTTTTTTTTTCGGAGTTTTCCCTTACGTTGAAAAGGCGAATATCGGATAATTTTAGACTTTAAGAACTGCCGACTCGTTTGTATTATTATTTCATTAATTCCTTTCGCCAAGACCTTGGCGGTTGACTACACTTTAAACCTTACAATCTGATGTTTTTAATTGTCAACAAGATTGTTATCTTTTCCAAAGCAGTTCTTAAGATCACAAGAAACGTAACGGCATCGTATCTGGCTGCCAATTTAGGTCAGAGAGGAATTTGTTGTATCGGAAATATATCACTGTAGAGAAAAAGCGGTCTTCTCCCGGAGTTGTCAAACTGCGGGTAACGCCGGTGAACTCGTAAAGCGTCGCACACTGGTATCCATATCATATTGCAGATACCTCCACGGGTGGCCGAGGTCATTAAGGCGGGGACTCGTGAGCAGGAGATGTGGGGTTCGATTACCGCCAAGACCGTTCTCCCTGTCTGAGGTTTTTTCCATGTTTCCTCAATCCTCATCAATGGCAAATGTTGGGGAGGTATCTAAACTTAGGCCTGGAACGCTTTCTTCCTTTAAAAATAAGTTTCGTTTCCAATTGATCATTTCATCTCATGTATCATCAGTGTCCATAGCCTGTGGTGCATCAGTAGTAAAAACAGGCGTTAAATATCATTTAAAAAATCTGCAGCTGATTAACCGAGCGGTTGCAAGGAATAACGAATTCTTCTATCACTGGGTTCGCACAGTACTGATGAGAAAGCTTCATTCATGCGAAATGAGTTCTGGCGAAAATAACGCAACTACAGTTTACTGAATATACAGGGCTTGATATTTTTCGTATATGAACAAGGCGTTGTGTCAAAGAGGATTTTATACATATACAGGCTTCTAATGTCTTAGTATGTACATTGCATTTGGATCGCGTCCTTATGTGTAGATTTTCTCTCTTGCTTGCTGTTATTAAAAATAGAAGAATCTGATAGATTTTAACTTAGGACAAAGCTTATTTTCCTCTAAAATTTCGCACTTAAGCTAGTTTTATCCATGGACATTTTGTTGTACCCACAAAATAAGAACAATGGTATGAATGAATAGTGTTTAACGCCCGTTTTTGCTACAGAGGCACCACAGTCGATGGGCACTGGTGATACATGAAATGAAATGATATATTGGAAAAGGATTTATGTTTAAGGAAGAAAACGTTCCAGGCCTAAGTTTAGGGTACCTCCTCGGCATTTGCCATTTATGAGAACTGAGGAAAACCTGGAAAAATCCTCAGTCAGGGAGGACGGTCCTGGCGGGATTCGAACCCCAGGCCAACCGTGGTGGTAAGAACAACGGTGAACTAAAGAAATTAAGATATAATACTTTTTGTATTCGAAATGTATCGCAAATCCATATTCCAATTTGTTTATTTTATGAACTTAACATTTGGTATTTTTAAATTAATTATTATGCTCTATTTATAGATACATACCGAAAGATTTTAGCTGTTCTGTATAACGCGGTTAATTTGAAGCACCCTTTTCATATCCCCCATTCGTTGGCAGTTATGCACCAGTTGATTCTTGGGAATCACTTAAAATGTATCAAGTCACATATTTAGTTCCCTTTTTCAATGTCCACTGTCTCTAGGTAGACAGCAATTCCTTCACCATCCGAAGAAACACTCCATCCGCAAAGTTTTTGCTTCGTCTTAGAAAAAAAATCACTGAGGAGCCAAGTCTAGGGATAAAGATGGATGTGGTGACCCGAATCTCTTGGCTACAAACTCCAAGCAGGAGGAAACGTATTTCTCGTGCAGCAGGCCTCCCCTGTTTAAGGAGTGTGTGAAGGCAGGTTATCCAGGGGAGAGTATTAACTCCTGTTGATGGATGTTCACTTTTAAACCAGGAACTTTGCTGCTGTCGCCTAGTTCACAGATCGTGGGGAATAGATTTAGATATGTGATATTTGGTTATAAGAGTCCGATTCCAATTTGAATCTTCGAGTAATAATGTACAATATTCAACAAATAATTTTCTGTTGGTTAGAAAGGTGTGCGGAACACAACGGTCACGTCGTTTTATGACCTGCAATTGATCCAGCATTTAATATTCACCGTTTCTCACGAAAGGAGACACGGAAATCGTCTGCATCACCTTCATTTTTAGTTTTCCTTAAATAAATTCAGTACGCTGGTGACGTGGAACGAAAATGTTTTCGATATCCCCTAACCGTTTCAAATTCAAAATACCAATGTCCACCTATGGCAGTTTCATCAGGAGTTTCTGCCGAACATATACGGCATTACTCTAAGTTTAAATCCTTTTTGAAATCGTTGAAAAGATTAAATTATCATCCATACAGATTTAATAAGTAGAGATATGCGTTCACTTTGCAAGGTATTGTGTAGGTACGGAGCTGCCTATTGTATTTAATAATTTATTATGTTCTTTCTTTAACTCTCTATCTTATTGAAGTAATCTTCTCACCTTGTTCATAGTGCTCATTTACTCTTACAATCTGAAAGTACTCTAGACTTTATTGATATCATCTGTATTGAGATTATTTGAGTTATGAGCTGGCAGAGTGCAACTGCATACTAGGGAAACTCTTTCGTCAAAGTCGTATACTGCAATCGCAGATGGTAACTTTTTAGTTTTAAAGAGACTTTGTTAGCGAATAGTTGTATGCTCGTGTGTTGTTCGGCGCCTTTATGTAAAGTATGTACTAATTGTTCTTCGTTAGTTATATCACTTAGTGAAGAACAGATATTTATTTACGATACATATTTGAAACCAAATTATTGAAAAGAAGAAATAAGGCCGTTCGCGTGAAATTTTCCTGGCAATCGTGTTCCAAGTAGAGAAACTTCGATAACTTGTGTAAATGTTACCAGAAACAGGTTCTGTCAATGACAAGAAACGGGTCTCGAACAGCCGTGTTCTTACAAAAGAAAAGTTAGATGAATCACAGGAATTTTCTACGCAGATGTCGGCAATGTATCACCTCCGAGGGGCATCATTTTCAACATCATATAAGACAGGTTAGTGCTTATTATTATCATTATCAGTTTTTTTTAAATAAGATATCAGTTTATGCGTTCAGTAAAAATAAAATATATTAACTTCACACGTGACGAAACTTACTTCCCTTTTTTCGTTTGCGGGGGCTCCTTCTCGTAAGCTGCTGCGCTCGAGTGATCCGTAAGTAAAATAACTTCACCGTATTATTTTCCGGCTTCTCTCTCATTACTTTTTCCAATAATTTAATTTCCCTCGTTTCTAGGAATTCTCTTAATGAAGTCCTTCTCTGGAGTTTGTTTTATTCTAAGAGGGAAATGTTTTACATATGTTTGGTCTTTTACGAAAAAGTGTAAAAAGAATCTTTTATGCTTCATGGTTCTTTTGGCAAGTTCTTGTGTATTTTCACTCGTAGTGCGTAAGTATTTAATCACCTTTACGTATTTAGCCTGTATCTATTGCTTTCTCTCCGCTTATCACTTCACCTTTGTTTTTATGTTTATATTTCCACTTCCTCTAGAGTAGTGCTGCATTAGCTAACTTCACAGAGGAATGTTGTATACTGCTTCTGTATCACCTCCAATAAAAATAGAACTTTTAAATTTATATAACGCAGGACAGTGATCTTGTTTGTAGTCTGCTCATATGCCGCTTTTTGTTAAAACTACACTTATCTCTTGAGTCATTTTCAAATTATAACTTCTGTAACACATGTTCGTGAAGACGATGCCAGGACATTGTCTAAATTGTCCTTGGAGGTAATGATTAATTCCCCAAAGTTGTTAAACTTGGTCTTAGTTGAGCAACTGTCACTTACTGCAGTGGAGTGTTCCACTGCTGTCATATGTCATCCCTGCCAACTACGTGCCAAACACTTGTAAGAAGATTTAGCGCTTCTAGGTTTGCAGCATGAGAAATTCCGTTTCAACAAAGTCATTCTTTTCCTTACCCACTGTTTGATGACAAGCCTTATAGCTTGATTTCGGATGTCCCTGTTAAGTGATTTATGCACTCATTCAAGATAGCCAATGCTACATTTCATTGTACGTTTTTATATATAATCTGCAGTAAAAACGCAGGTTCTTCATGAGTTCCATGGTGCGGTTTCATCTCCGAGAAAAGTAATGCTTTACATACTATAATACCATGAAGCAATGAGATGGAGCCCCGTTGTGCCTAAAACACATGCTGTACAATATCGCTACTAGTTTTGGTGTAAACACGAAACCAATGAAAGACGAAACATTGAAGCAAAGAATGTAAACCAGGTCCAGTACTTTATATAATTTTTAAATTTTTAAAATTAACCTAGTATTAGAAGAAGAAAACATGTTTTTTGTGACCAAAGTATGTTTGTACAGAAAGCTAATTTAATTCACAAAATTTGGCAACCGCAGTTACATTCCAATTTTAACTAGGTCAATAACTATTGCTTCAGTTAATAAGTATTCTCGTATTGTAAATACACAATCCAAAATCCCCATGTACTCTGTGCCTCCACCCCACCCTCCATATTTGCGAAATCAACCCCATCAGCAGCCTTATTTCTAAAGGAGATAATTATAAGGTATTAGTTTTATGTATGGAAACATGTTTAGACGGTTTTTGAACTAAGTTTAAACCAATTTCCAAGTACATTGAACGAAAACGAAGTAGAAAATTGAATCGCTAACACGATAATAATTTCCTTGACGTTTCAGTGCATTCCCTGTTAAGCACAAGCAAAGAAAGCAAAAGTACTTGTCTCAAAAATGGACATTAATTTTACCTGTTTTCATGTAAAGAAAAAAATGCATTATTTAAAGTAACATTGTTGGTTGATGAATAGCAAAAATGCAAGGTTCCGCTTATTAAGCAAGTTGGTACCCTTGCGAGCTTAAACGGTACATCGCTTGGAATAAAATGGGCAATAAAATTCTCATTCTAGTTGTAAGATTTATGGCAGTAAGCGTGCCAAAGGAATTTCTCTCTGTATTTTCCACGTGCAGAGTTATTTTTCTCAGATGTTTAATGAGTCTCTCTGCGCAGTGTTCTGATGATGTTTGGATAACACTTGCAAAACCTTTGAATTACTATCTTCTCTAATTTTCTCTGACAAAACACCAAGCCAGGGCTTAATCAAAGCGGCGTTAATAAAAACAATAGCTGCTTACATATCCAAACAGATCATACAGATATTGAATTCCTAACTGAAGTTTGTCGCTAGCGATAGAGGACAAATACTCTCTGATCTACAAGCATCTCTGAAACTGAAAATAGTACCAGTTAACGTTGGTACTAAAATACAGTGCGATTATCTGAGATTCTAATCACCTAAGCGCGGCTGCTTACTGGGGAAGAACAGCTGCCGCAACCGGAGAAAGGGAGATAAGAGTCGCCTGCCATAAAATGAGACTGTATTTAACATTTATTATAATAGTCACTAACTTGTGTTATAACAGATGTGGAAAATGATGCTCTTCAGCGGCATCTACGTAAGGAATTCCTGTATTTCATTTTTTTTTCCTCCGTAAGAACAGCGAACACGTTTCTTTCATCCAGAGCTTCCTTCTCTCGTAACTTTTTAAAATGCTATGACACGATTGCCAGGATGCTTTCTTGTAAATCACCTTTCCTCTTCTCTGCAAGAATTCGTTTTCACGTTAAGTGTTGTCGTTTCTGGTGGTCTAGTGATAACCATACTTGCCTCGTAGACTCAATATCGCGGGTCAAACCCCGGCCAGGATTGATGGGTATTTTCGGGCGTAAAAGTCTTATGTATGGCTTCATTCGGAAGGAAAAAAGAAGCCGTTAATATCGTAAAAGAACCTCAAGCCTGAAAGAACAGGCCTCTGAGCAAAATTTATCGGTCATTTTACGTAATGAATTAAATAGGAGGGTGAGGACCTGAGGTATTAGAGCGCGTTCGTTAATAAACCAAGTAAATAAATACAAAATGTTGTACATAAAAACCCGTTCCTCAATACTACATTTATGTAGTGGCATACCTAACAAAGAACAATTAGCATACGTTACACACATGTGAAAGCATCGAGTAGCACACGAAAGCCTAACCTTCGTTGACTAAGGCCCCCTCAAATGAAATGCAAGCTGCAGGCTGCACATGCGTTATACGGCCCTGGCGATTGGTTTCTCTAGTATACGGTCGAGTTCTGCCGGCCACTAACTCAAATAACCTCACTGTAGAAAGAGGCATCGTTTGCACAGTAACTTAAATCTAACATGCTAATTTTTAGCATCTGATAATTGCACATTGAACTTCGCCGAATTTTGAATTCTGAGAAAACCATGTTCATTTCAAGATCTTAAAATTAAATTTTGATTTCAACGATTATGCGAGCCCTAGAACAATTTTATGTAGACATCATGTACGATTACTGAGCAGTTCCCTCTTATCTTTTTGTTTTAAAAAGTATTATTATTATTATTATTATTATTATTATTATTATTAAGTTGCCTGATTTATTGGTCAGCTGGCTTTTTATCCTTTGTTATTAAAGGAGAATCCTTGCTATTAGTTACACTGAAATCTGCAATGACACGTTCCAAGCTGCGGAAGTTTTGGCTACTGGCTCCTAGCTTAATTTTAGGGAAAATTTCTACCAAAAATCGCATTGCTTCCTCGGCCCTCCCTCTCTTAGCGTAAGAGGTTCAGGGCTTTGCATAGTGTAATTTAGTTCCATTCAACCATGTTAATAATTGGATGAGAAAGATTTAGCAAGGGTCATGAGGAAACTTGTGCTGATGATTTAGGAGGTGTTTTCCAGCGGTATAGATTATATCGCGGCTTGGAAAGTTATCTGGCTGAAGTCATTTTCAGAATTATTACCCACTGCAGAGGGTTTAGTTTGCCCAACTATAAACACTAAAGGAATTTCTGGTCATTGGTGTATTATTAACCAGATATTTGTGTCTTTTTAAAATGCCCAGAAAATGGCAAGTATATGAATCAGTTCAAGAAATTAGAAAGTACAATTTTAGCTCAAAGGAGTCTTTTCCTGCAGTAATAAATTAAATCGCTATAGATATATAATTATTTTACTTCATAAAATCTCGACCTTAAATACTGTTAGCATAGCTATAATCAAAGAAAATATTTAGAAGGGTTTTATTTAAAAATATTATATAATTACGCTGCATATGCTTCACTTAATTCAGGCTCCGTTAATCATCTGTCTACTTATAAACAAATATTTTTGTTGTCACCTCTTCCACCTACTCTTTGATTCCAGAATGTATGATATAAATCGGCTCCTTAGGAAATAAAGTGTTTCCTGCAATGTAATATGATGGTTTCTGTGTACTTTAGAAGGAAATGCTGACCTAACGTGCTGCCTGTTGAGTTAATGACTTTCGTCATCTCAGTTTTTATAACATAGTCCTCTGACAAGATCTTTGCCCAACTTATGCTATTATCCATGCACCGTAGGTTAGTACAATATCCATAGATACTTAACCGTGGAATATGCGTACTTAACCTCTTCAGACCCATGACCCATATTGTTTTACAGATCCGCTTACACTTAATATTTTCTTAGGAATACTACATAATTCTTATCATTATTGAAACAGAAATATCTTACAGCTGGAACACCATACAGAAGCCAAAGATTAGCAGTTTGTGAGCGAACACATTCACCGGCTTTTTGCACTTCAGTAACATTCTCCGGCAAATGCATGGCATGCCCTTTTCTTGCAGCCTCGAGTGGAATTGACATTGTCCTTCTATTTCCTGGAATAGGTTCATCTGAATTTTCTTCACCCAAAGTGCGCACCTCTACTGGCTTACAAGGTGGTCTATTGTGGATGAACTTTTCCGCTACATCAAACTGAAGGAGGAAATAGCCTAGCATTAACCTTGTTGCAGTATTGTAGAAGAGGTGAAGAAAATCTGTTAGTAAAGAAAATAAATTGGTGTAATTTGTTATACAAACTCAAAAGTATATTCATAATCCCATTAGTCTAAAATTCAATTCTTTAATATGAAAGTTCCATTAATTTAGTAATAGAGTAATGAGTTGCACTAACATAGCCTCTCCCTGACTTCAAACATGTTGAATATTAAATAAAACTTGAAAAACTTACATACAAGTGTGTCTGCGAAAATCCTGTTGACTTGTTCTGCTTACTGGAGCTGGTGCTAAATGTCAGCAATGTTATACATGTACACATAGCATCACCTATGATAATAAACAAATCCTTTCCAAATTTATCATTTCATCTCGCATGTCGCTAGTGCCCACCACCTGTGATGCCTCAGCAGTTAAAACGGGCACAGGAAAAAAAAAAAACATGAAAACTGCTCATTTTGGAACGGAGGTAATGCCTCTAAAACAATATTATATATTTATTACCTGTTTTATTTCCATAGGAACAACAAGTTGCTTGAATTCGCCATTTATAACTTAGCCACATCTAGGAGAATAACACAAGAACAAAACAAGTGACAAATACTTTCTGTAATACATATCATATGTTATAGTATGTTTCTAGACTTCTGCGCTCAGCCTACGCGACAAAATGAAATTGCAAACTAAAGTATGATTTATGATATCTGGAAACTGAGGGGATTAATGACGATGTCCTAAAAACAGCGTAATTTTTCATATCCAAAATTGATAATTGGCTGTTTAACAATCAAGTGACGGCTATGAAATAGATGCTGGTACACTACCAAACCAATTTTCCTCCAACTGATGATTCTGGGCGAAATTATGAAAGGAAAATTGAAATTGCCGTAATGTGCTAGGCAGCCCTGATGACAGTGTATATATAAGACGCTCTCTCTTGCTTTACTTACATTGGTGATATTTCTATTTTTTTATTTTTAGCTTGTTTTGCTTAAATGTATCGTACTGTCAAGGGATTATTTGCGGAGAAAGTTCCAGGTGATGGAATTTCAAGTGGTGATTGGATTCATATAATAATATCTACACAGTTAAGATGAACTAAAAGAAAACATGCATCAATTGATTAGTTTAATACTCATAGAGAATTAAGAAGTATTGTGGGTAATTTTACAGACAGATGTCGAATAGATATGCAAAATGAAACCAGGCAATTCCAGCAGCTTCTTGCGTGACTTGGGTCAATACTTTTTTGTGTATTACGATTTATTAGACTGTCATGCTCATGTTTCTACTTTAGACATATGTATTGACCCCTTTCGCCTTCCTTGACTTTTAGTGTCGGTCATCAGATAGTTGGATCGCCGGTATATGATATATATGTATTTTCTAAGCTATCTGTATTACAATGTCTCTTTTAATAGCCATAGGATGATTCTATTTAAATATTAAATTGAAAAATGTATTGCTATTTTCCCTCATGGTGCCTCTCCAAAGTGTACGTTTTTAATTATTCATAATTTTTCGCTCTATCAATAAATGCACTTAAGTATTAGTTGAGGCCTTTTCAACAAACGTGAGCCAAGACAGGTTTCGTTATTTTTGCTCTTATACATGAAAACAAATTTTATTACCCGTTACTTTTTGTTTACCAGGAGAAGTCTGTAGTTTTACACTTGGGAAGTGGTTAATAAAGAGAAGAACACCACTTAATGTATATAAAAAAAAAACGATGGTTTGAACCTGACGTACTCTTTAGAAGCATAGGAAGAAGTAATTGCTACGGTTCACTGCCTGCATTGGAATCCGACCAAGCAAGAAGCCTATCTCTTTCCTCTTGTGCCCCAGCCAGCCCCATGCGGCTGCTGTGGTGATTGCGTGTTGTCCCAATCCGCAATGCACCGAGATAAAAACACGCCAGAAGGGAGATGACTTCATGAGATTTTGCTATCCCTTTACGCTTTATTCTAATTCGTTCCCAGATTACGTTAGGCGATTTAAATTTAAAAACCGAAAACAATGAAGAACTATTCAAGAATGCAAGATAATTGTGTTAGAAAAATTAATTGTAGTTAAATTTGAATAAGAGTATTGATAAAAGCAAACTCTTAACTTGAACTCTAGCGAGAACTGTGTTAGAATATCCCTATACTAAACTGTCAATGCTGTCGAGCTCTTTGAAATAATACAAACTGAAATCCCAAACAGGGTTTTCTGAAGGTCAAGCCATTCCCTTTCATGCTTTCCTCATTCTCGTTCAATTGTTTATTGAAAGTCGATTGCATTGGGATGCTGCAGTTCAAACATTTATTTAAAAGTGAACCCATTTTATATTGTGTCCATCGCGGGCACCCCAACCAGCGTAACTAGCAAATGCCACTGCTTGTGGACGATGCATGCAATAACGAATAAAATAAATGTACATTTTATATGATGGGGTAGATTAATAGCAGGTACATCTGTAGCATTTTTCTTTTATTTATGCGCCTCTGACATCAAGGGAAAGAGCTTTCATGTCCATGCTGTGTTTTCAACAATGGAAGGAAATAGAAGGAAATTTTATTCTTTTAAATAAGCCGTCTATCAACCACATTAACGATAAAAAAATAACTGTAGTACAGCACAGTAAAACGATAACTATTTTTTTGCTTTCTTAAGATTTTAGAGAGACGATCTTTAATGAACAGTTTCTTAATGACGCTTATTAATGATTATATACGTGGTGGAAGGGAATTCGCTGCCATAAATAAAGTTGATAATAGATCGTAATAATGGAAACAAAAAATCCGAATGCCTTTTTCTCTATCTCTTAGAGGTTTCCAGGAAATAAATATTTTATCTCGAAACATATGGCAATGGTGCTTAGTTGTTCTGCATGTTTAACCAATAACTTTATTTTGGGATCCCAGAAATATTCCCATTAAGCTTTTCATGTGAATTTACGTTAAAGCGCTTCGTGTTATGAAAAATTAGCAAAGGACATACTTTGTTCTATTCCTGCTTGTCTATTCACTATTATAACCAGAATGTACAAATTCCAACGCAATTACGCATTGCAGAATTTGAAAAATAGTGAGTTTTTTTTTTTTTTTTTTTTTGTTACCAAACGCCTATTAGAAAAATTTGTTTCATTATAGCGTGGGGTTACCCCGTAAAAGTATGACTTCCATCCAGATATTTCGATTGATTTTCACGTCATCATCATAGTCTGAAAATCAAGTTTATTGTTTGTTTACATCCCTACTATTAAAAAATCTTAGCTCACTTGTTAACTCAGTGATTTGTTGATTTATTTACCGACCTTTATCATCTAAGGTCATCAGCGTCCCATTCAATCGACCGGGGTCGATAAATTTTGCTCATAGGCCTCTTCTTGCAGGCTTGAGGTTTTTTACATGCCGTAAATGTACGACATGGGGCCCACGGCTTTACTTCCCTTTTGAAGGAAGTCATTCATACTTGGGATTTTTACGTCCGAAAAGGCTGGGATCGATCCCACTTATCTTGGATTTAGGCAAGTATGGCTACCACTAGACCACCAGGACCGACAACTCAGTAATGCCAATTATGGATTTGCAAATAAAAATAGAACTACATAAATACTTTTGGGGGAATTTATTAAATAACGACAAAAGTTGCGTTTTGGTTAGTTTTTGTTGTTAATTTCAATGGTAATAATGAAAGCCAACCTTTAAGCATTATACGGAACATTAAAATGAGGCAAAAATTATTTTTTGTTTTAAAAAGAAACTATCGAAAGCCAAAGTGCTATAAAATAATTTTCACACTGGCACGAATATAATAAATTTGTCCACTTAGGTTCATTTTTGTATGTATATTGCGCGCATCTCTGTGTGGATTCGTGGATATGTGTAAGATATTTCGTCATTTTATTGATATATGACCAATAAATACTGAATCATATTTTATTGCTTTGTAAGTAATCATTATCTACGTTTTTCGAGTGGTGCAATCTTAATAAAAATATAATATCGAAAGTTACCATAGCGCTCATCTGTGCAAGGTGAGAGAAAATTCAGGTAAAAGAAATAACTAGAAAACTTCCAAGTAGGGTTCAAATTTGCGCCTTCCGCCGTTGCAGCTGGTTTGGTCTGATAATCCACTGAGCTACGAAAATTGCCAAAGCTCTCCTCCACTACAACTGTTAAAGTGACCAAGCGAGATGACTCAGGTGGTATCTTGGGACTTCCGCAAGTTTCGAGCCCAAATCTTTTGGGACCGGCCTTTTTGGCCATGAGGTTTTTCTGTGTTTGCTTAGGTGAATCCTGGAATGGATCTTTCTTTCCACGAATATCCTGCACTGACATTTCATTCCGTTGGCGAAGTGGGCTGGGGCCGAGTGCTTCGTTACGACGGCTCGTATTTGGAAGGTTTCTCCCGGGCGTCTGGTATGGAAGAGGCCCTTCTGGGGGCTCGACCTCTTGGAGGAATATCGCAGGGGTAGATAACGTATATTCAAAGCAGAGGACTTCGGTTCCAACACGTGAACAATTCCCTTTGCTTTCCGTAAACCTGCAAAGACAATACTGCAAACTTAAGCAGGAAAGAACTTCAATGTGATTTATTTTAGTCGTCGCACCGAATTGTCTTGTCGACACTATACGCTAAATGGGGGGAATACCCTTTATAATTCCAGTTTGACATTCGTGTACTTAACACAAAGGCTACTTTTATGAACTCTCTGTTAAGACCCCTGTTGAAGGGAGAGGGCAAGCTTCCAGTTTAACCTTTTTGTGTGGAGAGAGTGGTTGTTGACCAATTACCTTACTAAACATTATTGTTTCAACTTCGCGTGTATTATTCCAGAACCAGGTAACTTTGATTTCCTAAGCTTGCAGCTTTTAACAATGACCACTAGAAAACTTAAAATGACATTCACTGTGTTATTTGAATTATGTATGTATGTTGGTTTAAAATGCCATTGTAAAATTATGATCTACTTATTACACTAAGGGTTATAATCTTTTAGACGTAAACAATAATTTTTGGATTGCGGTTCCGATCCGACAGCCATCTGCGTAAATATGCAACACATTTCCCATATGTCGGGTCATCCAATTACTTGATGACCAACGTGCGGCTGGGACTTCATTGGTCGATAAGTCATCGCTTACTGCGAGCCGGACTACACTATAATCGGCTCAGGAGCATGCGATGGTAGAAGCTCTACAGTGACAGTGCAATAAATGGTAATTCTTAAATTATTATGAACTTGCTCATGTCACGCAAGATGCTGGAACTGCCTGCCTTCATTTTTCACACATTTCTGCCATTTGCTTATGAAATTACCCATCACCTTTCTTCATTCTCTTTCAGAAATTAAATTGCTCTCTTAACGGATGTTATCAATTACTTCGCCTAAAGAGCGTGAATACCATAAATTTATGAATCTTGAAACTTGGTCACTTACGAATTTCTCTTCAATCATCTGACAGCAGAAGCGGATTCGGTAGGGACATCTAATAATGAACACTCGTGGAATATAATAGTACATTATGGCCTAGTATTTGTTATTTAATATTTTCTAGCAGACTTTACTCCATGGTTAGTTGTTTTTTTTTTCCCCACTGTTCTAAAGATACTAATTGAGTTGCGTGAGACTATAGGCCTACATAGTAGTCCGGTAAATCGCAAAACAGTTCGTCCAGACTCACTGGCCTTGATTGATTTTTTATTGACCGGTGCAGTATCCCTCTGCCATGAATCGTCAGACAATTGAATGACCCTATATTGTAACGATTTTTTTTTTTTTTTGATTTATGGACGCTATATAACACCTCAGATCATCAGCGTCTGATTCAAATCAGGGCGTGAAACGGCCGACAAATTTTGCTTTACTTCCCTTCCGAAGGAAGCCATACTTAGGATTTTTACGCCCGAAAAAATCCATCGTTTCTGGCCTGGATCGAACCCGCGATCTTGGGTTAAGGGCAAGTATAGTTTACCACTATACCACCAGGAGCGACATATTATAACGACGTGTTGTTAAAAAGTTTTAAGGCTTCAAAGTCCTCCCCCCCCAAAAAAAACCATCTCCATTTGTTGCCACACATAGTTTATACATTTAAAAAGTATTTTTCACACTCAAAAAAAAAAACTGCGCAGTTCATATATCTGTATCTTTTTTGTGTTCTCTTTGAGGTCTTCTGTCTCGCCTCACACACACACATGTATATATAAGCTTCCACAAAGATAATAGTCCAAAAGTATCAGATTTATGATCATGGAAGTCACAACCCTTAGTTGTTGATCACTGCATTACTCGGGTGGCCGAGGTAGTTAAGACGCGGACTCGTGAGCGGGAGGTCTGGGGTTCGAATCCCGCCAGGACCTCCTCCCTGACTGGGTTTTTTTCCAGGTTTTCCTCACTCCTCATAACTGGCAAATGCCGGGGAGGTACCATAAAACTTAGGCCTGGAACGTTTCCTTCCTTAAAAAATATCCTTTCCCAATATATAATTTCATTTCATGTATCATCAGTGTCCAACGCCTGTGGTGCCTCAGTAGTAAAACGGGCGTTAAACACAACTCAAAAAAAAAAAAAAAACTGCATTACTGAATATACGGCGAAATTTCCATCATTTAATTTTTGCAAGAAAGTAATGGCACATACTTGAAATTATCAACAAAGACTCTAAGCGTAAATCAATTCGTCAATAAAGGGATGTAATATCTCCTTAATATATTTCCTAGAGCTAATGCCGAACTTCTAGAATATGTTCTTACCGCTCGCACGGGGTTTTATATCTCGGTCAAAGCGGTTCCCCTCCCCAATTGCTGCCGCCGACCTGTCTGTCCTTGAACTTCTAAGCATTCGTTCGCGAAGACGGCAAAACAACTGAGTTAAGAGCAACGTATTTTTGTGTGTGAATGTTATTATAAATACGAATCAGTTCGTCACCTTCGAGAGAAATATATTCGAAAGTTACTTTTGCAATTACCTCCTTCCGGAACTACAATTCACGATGTTGTAAATAAATTTGATACTACTGCGCGAAGCCGTGTATTTTTAACAGAATACAAATTAAATGAAGTTGCCTCACATGCTGAACTTTCGCCAGCATAATCACTACCGAAATTAGCACAAGTGGGGATTTCAGTGTCTTCTGCACATACAGCAACAAAATTTTCAAAACATAAACCTTACAAGTGTACACGTCTTCATTACCCACAACAAGGTGATCCCGTAGCACGTGTGCGTTATTGTGAGTGATTTCTTCCACAAGTGATGAAGGGCTAATCGACCCATAGCTTGTCTTTTCAGACCAGAAGACATTGTTCCACCAAAATTGTCGGTGAACACAACATTTACTATTGCTGTTCTGAAAATTCAAAGTGTATACAAGAAACCTCTCTTTATGATAGGAATATTGGAGGTTGGTGTGTGATGAGCTCAAGACGCATGATCAATCCGATTTTTTTAACGAGCATACAATAAATGGAGAGAGGTACTGAAATGACATTCTGGCCCTATTCTGCTCATATAGCAGAGGAGTCCATGGGTTAAATATGGGTGTGTTTGAAGATAGAGTGATTAGTGCTGTGTATGGCCCTCTCAATCCCTAGATGTAGTTCTGTGTGATTTTTATTTGTGGGATAACCCAAAGGACAAAGTGTACAAAACAAAATCCTTACACATTTGAATTAGTCAAGGAAAACATACGAAATGAAATCAGAAAAGTTACAGTAGTTGAATTAAAATCGTGTCAATCGGAATATGTTTACCCGGTACAATGCCTATTTAGCTAGATAGGGCGACATTCCCGAGCATTTGTCTTTAGGTAAGGTTTTATACACAGTTTAAAGAAGCAAAGCCTATAGGAACGGCCGGCTGTGGCATGTCCATATGCCGAGATACAAAACCTGCTAGTGGTAAGGACGTATTCTGGAAGTCGTGTTGTAGGATCTAAAATATTATGTTCAATAATTTTGTGTACATTATCACGCAGCATACCTCATGCAGTGAAGTTTCATAGATGAATGTTTTTCTGTATTTCGTTGTATTGTAAAGAGTGTCTGGTTATCGGTAACAAAGTTATGTTGGGCTAACATCTTCAGCACAGTCATGGTTAAAACTTAATTTAAAATTATATTTATTCCCATGATCTGTGCGCTGCAATTGCAGAACTTTTATAGCTTTTCGTACAGAGGACTTTGAAACCTTAGTTTCTCTTGAGCCCAACGTTTGAGACACTTTCAGTGAAGCTCCAGTCTAATTTTTTTGCTTGATAACACAACGGGTTTTTTCAGTGAAAGAACTTGTGACTCTCACTTTCTTGACAACTTTCTTCTCCTAGTGCGTACTGATGCTGGTTTATCTGGTCATTATTATTGTGCTATTTCATCAGCTACGCGGAGTTAAGCCTACGGACCTATTTCTACATCGAAATAGTGACTGTGTCATCTTTTATGTATGTATTCAAATGGCGCACATGACATTCTGTCTAGTGCCATCTTATCATGCATTTAGCTTTGAAATTATACATCCTGTACGTTGAATAAAAAGTTAATTTCTTTTCTAATATTTTCATGTTATCTTAGTCGTTCTGATTCTTCGTCTATCCGATCTAGCAATTATTCTGCTACAAGAAAAGTAAGGCAAATATGTTTTGTTCACGAACAGAATAGCTCATCTGGGTTAAAGCAACAAAAAGTACAACAATAAAAGCGAAACATTGTATTGGATTGATTAATTATACAGGTTACTAGAGACAGATTCGCCTGCATCAATCGTGGTATTTCACGCTGCTGTTGCAGTAGATGATGATAATAATAACAACAACAATCGCACGCTTACACACCGTTATGGCGGACGATACTGATTCTTCCAAGTCGTGACAAGAATTGAACACTAATTGAAGCGCGGAGAAATAACTTTCACATCTCTGAACACATTATGGCATTAAATTTTTATAAATATGGAAATGTTGCGTTAAAAATACTTGAAGAGCAAACCAATCTGTTCTTTTAAAAAAAAAAAAAAAAAAAAAAAAAAAAAAAAAAAAAAAAATGGAGTAATAAATTCTCAAGCACTTGCAAAACCTTTTGGGTTTAATGCATTGAACGCTTTTGTTAAAAGAAGCTTCAAATATGATAATAACGTATTTATTCATTTTTGACAAGTAGTGAACAATTGAATTTGATACAATCTAGATTATCGAACTGTTTCGTTTTAATGTGAAGCTGAAAAAATGAGAACATATCTTATGGGCACACGAAACATTGTACCACTAGCATTTAACACAAAGTTGTATAAATGTTTGCTGTTAGTTTGCAAACAATAAACGAAAGTGATGACGTGCGGTTGTTCCAGAGAAAAAACTAGACGAAGATGGCGAAAATCTTGAGCTTATGTCAACAAAATCATTCTCAAGTAGGGATTTCGGAATGAAAGCGAAAACATAAACAATGAAATCAGAAACTAATGGTGTCAATCAGAATGCGTTTACCCGACACAGTGCCTATGTAGCCCAGGAAGGTTCCTGTGTATTTGATAAGATTGCATTGTTTTAAGAAACAAAGTTTAAGCAAGGCACCGGCGACTGTGGCGTGCTTAGAAGGAATACTAAACACCGCAAAAGCGCACAAGGTTTATGACTAAAGCCCAGTAATTGTCGATACCAAGCCTTGCACTTGTATCAACTACTAATTTCTTCATATGAATACGTTTCTTCTTTATTTTTTCTTCGTTTTCCTCCAGTGTTACAGAAAGACACCTGAACTACTAATGTTGTATAAGCCAAGTGCAATTGCTATTTGCAGTAAAATTAATGCATGCTTTCGTTTCCCTTAAATTACTTCTTCTGTTCTCTCTGTATTTAATCAGAGATGGTGTTTTATGTGTCGCGTCTTCGCTTTATGGACGATTTTTTCTACGGTAAAGTTTATTGCAAATGGTGCTATTTTTTTTAGAGGTTCTTAACATTTTATAAATACAAATTAACTTTACTTTTGTCAAATTTCAATCCCAAATATTCAGTCTAGTTTAGGTAAAGATGTCCTTTGATATATTTCATAAGAGGTATTATAATTTTAGTCGGTTTTCATTTTGAATTATTTGAAATGATCCGCTTTTCTTATTACTTAGATATTAACTAAATTTCCTATTTTTTGCGATATTGACAATTATAAGCAATCTGATTTCTTATTGCTATAAGTACCCTCATATCACAGATATCATTCCAATAATTCTGGCTATATACCAGTGAGTGACAGGCTTTTGGCAGGCACGTTTCTTTGTTCTGCTTTAATTAATACCAGGTACTCTAAGTTAATTAAATTCAGAATTTAATATTGCTGCTTAATTTATGCTACCTATAGAGTAATATATTTCCAAAGATCATATTTAATGGAAGAAATTAATAACGCATATAACATATATAATCAGCAGCAAACTTTGATGAATCAAAGATAATTTGGTCTAAGGCTGCAGGATATAAACGAATAACTATAATGCAAATTCTGAGGGAATGAGCCCATTTAGAATAGATTGAAAATCAATGAACGCCGATTTATGTTTTCTAGCTCACTGAACACTTTCTATTTCATCACCCCACTTGTAAATGATAAACTGCTTCTTGCAGCTATCCCGCAGCGTCATTCAATGAGTTCGTGAATAAATTTAAGATCGGACTTACTGCGTTTCGTCTTTCTGTTTCAGCATTATTTTTGACTATCAATTTTTTTTCAGTTGCTAAACATTTATGCATTATTCAAAATTTATTTTAAGCAAATGTTTTATCAAATATAAATACTGAGTAGCAGTTTCTGTATCTAAGAATTTGTTTCCTAGCTTCTGTTACTTTCAAAGTTAAGTGCTGATCTCATTTGTATATAACACGTATTTAGTTTGTGTCAAATATATACGTTCTACTATGCATTAAAGTAAAGTATTACATAATATTCTTTCGGTTAATATTATAAACATTAGGCTAAATAATTTAATTTGAGAATCCCTTTTTGCTTCTGCTTTCTCTTTGTTGTTCCCATGCCCTTCACCTTAATTGTTTATTTGGTTTATTTATGGGATCTTTACCATCTCAGAACATCCCGTCCAGTTCAATTAAAGGGTTGAAACGGCCGATTAATTTTGCTCAGAGGCCTTTTCTTTCATGCTTGAGGGTCTATGTGTGCCGTAAAACTTACAACATGAAACGCACGGCTTTACTTCCCTTCCGAAGGAAATCCGAACAAAAATCCATCGACCCTGGCCGGAATTGAACCAGCAAAGTTTTGTCTACGAGACAAGTACAGTTAGCATTAGACCACCGGCATCAACCTCTTCAATTTATAACATTCTACGTTACCTCTATGGAATTTCCTGGGGTGTTGCTCTCCTTTCTGCTTAAATAGAGTTGCCTTTAATTCGGATCTCTAGAAGTGAAGGAATGTATAAAAGTTTAAGGACTTGGAAATTTTATCCTCTTCCGGTGGCCATTTGTGATTTAAAAAGTTTCACAAAAGGCTACAAAATTAGTGCAAAATTGATATTAAAATAAAGTAAATTGTTTTTAGAATATAAGAGAGAAAATGGTTGAAATCAGTGCAGAATGTGTTAGCGTGAACTGTTTTTACATAAAACAAAATTAGGGTAGACTAAATATCAGCGTGTGCATATGAATTTATAATTGGTTTTCTTTGAATTAAACAATTAAGAGACTTAAATTAAAATGTAAACAAGAAATATTACGCCCACGCTGTAGTGTGTCCAATATTTATTTAATATATATATATATATATATATATATATATATATATATATATACATTGGCGAAACTGTAAGAGAGTAACAAGATAAGTGTAGACGTTTTAAAAATTGTCATGCCATGAAAACTTGATCTGATAATATATTATATGCAGTCAGCGAATGTGATACATAGAGCAACATAGAAATAATCGCTACAAATAACGGTGGATATAAACTCTAAAGTTAAATGCTTCAATGGAGTCGACCTATGAGATCCAAAGTAGTAATAAATTAATTTTAATTTTTTGGGTTGTTTACGTTTAGAAAAGCCGTTACAAATTAACTAAATTAGAAAGCATAGTACTATAAATGAACGCCAATTCAAAAGTAAGGAAGAAGCGACAATAAAGTATTATCAAGTGAACAAAATTTCTATAAGTGGAAAAAGTGATCTCTGAAAAAGAAAGGATGTGCGAGTGTTCTTAACAGGGTGTCACAATGGTTACAGCACAGAGTAAAAGTGAACCACATATATTTTGCATACTACAGTATCCAAAACCTCAAATTGCACAATAATACAATAACAAAATTCACACCGAAAAAATTTAACAAAGCTTGCATATCTCTTCCACAGTAACAAAATAATTAATATAGGAACTGGTTACCCTAACTGCTTCTTATTCTCTCAGATAGTCATATACGCACCTTCCTCCGACCAGGTTAACTCTAAACTGGTATGGGAATGCCTGCATGCCCTAACTGCTGCGGCATCTCGAAACTGCGATGGTTACGGGTCATCGGGGCATTTAGGGAAATGAAAAATAAGATCAGTTGGCAAAAAAGGGTACTGGTACACCCTTTGTTGGCCCTGAAACCGTAGACCAAATTATAGGACACATCTATCCTGGACAAAAACAAGCTAGGAATCTGGTTCCAGATCCAGGCAAAATTATTTCCTCATCTCTCCCAAAATTGGATACAAGAGTAACAAGGAAAGTAGTCATGTTAATTACTGAACATAGTCACTTCAGAAAACATCTATGTAAAGTGGGATTCATAAAAATGAACCAATTTGCAGATTGTGCATACTGAATGAGAAGACTGCCTCGCACATCCTGTTTAATTGCTCATCGCTGGTAAGAAAGAGATTTACTCTTTCCATGACCAGGGAAGACTTGGGAACGGAACCAAAATACTGCAACTTGTTCAAGGGAAGATTTTGGGAAACAGAGAAAGCATCTCTTCTTAAGCCCTGTAGGCTGACATACGGGAGGTCCAACAAACTCCGTTATCTAATCTAATCTAATCTAATCTAATCTCTTCTACTCCTAACTGCTACACATACATCACAGCAACATGGCATGCTCTCTTTGAGATGGGTCAAGATCTCTACTGGCGGCAGATCCCATACCAGTGCGAAAGTCTGGAATTGTCCTTGGTGGAGGCTGACGTGCTGCAACTCTTTTCCCTAATACATCCCATACTAGAGCTGGCCATTCCGTGCGGTGGATATCTTCACCTTTGAAAAATTCACCCTTAAGTTGAGCTTGGTGCGGAGTGCACGTTTTGTCGCTTACAGAATGTCGATGAAAAGTAAGTTTGGACCAACTGTCCCTTTGGAAAGTGGAACATGTGGTTGCAGTACCTCATCTCTGGGCGTTAACAGCATTCCTGCGACCACAATCGAAGATGTGTAGCTCCGTACGTCCCTTCAACATGATGAATTCTCACACCAATATGCCACCACCACCTAACCGGTCTATTTCCACGATGTTCCTGGGGCTATACCGACTACCACGTTCCCTCCATTGCAGTGTACAGTTGCAAGCATTGTGTAACATGAAACTGCGTTTATTTGTGAGGAGCACATTCCTACATTCATTCATGAACCATAATTTTATGCTGTTCGCTCCATAATAAACGGACCCGTCTCTGCACTGGAGTAAGCGAGACACACAGTATTGGATGTCAGGCATACAGACCGATTACTCTAAGCCAGCGATACGCACAGAGTCGAGAAACTGCAACTCCTGAACTGGCTATAAACTGTGCATGCATTCTTGGATTTAGTTTTGCAGTTAAGGCCAGATATCGATCCTGTTGTGCAGTGGTTACTCTCGATCGAGCTTGTACTGGCTTGCGATTACGACGAACATCTCCTATGTCTTGGAAACATTGCCAAAGCCTGGAAATGACATTCAAGGCTATTGAGACTTGAGTCTGTGTTTGACCTGCTTCAAGGCATCCGATATTTCTACACTTTAATACAGGATCCAAATTGCGTCTTTGTGGCATTTCGTCATAAACTTAATCAAGAGACTGCACTCCGCTCACAATGAGAGGACAAACAAGACTGAGACAATATGAGTGTAATGCACTGGTTTTATTATATCTTTCACTTTCGGCCTATTTAGTGCATAGACAAATGTATGATTTATCTATGAAGCGGGGACAATTAAGGTAGGTAAACATTTATGGCGATCGCTTAACTTTTCTCTTACCAAAAGTTTTTCCTGAATATGCTTATCTTTTGGACTGAAGACTATTTAACTTACTGGGGCAAATGGCTACATAACATTTA
The DNA here is from genome assembly GCA_030762175.1 of Metallyticus violacea. Lineage (NCBI taxonomy): Eukaryota > Metazoa > Arthropoda > Insecta > Mantodea > Metallyticidae > Metallyticus > Metallyticus violacea. The sequence goes on from CM060846.1 coordinate 302,591,121, forward strand.
AAGATCTTGTTTAATTTTAGGTAAATGTAGAATCACACTAAAAGTAATTTTTGTGCATAAAACCAAAGCTCAGGATGAGCTATACAAGTATGGATCACTTCCGCGGGATTTACTCTCAGGTTGAAAACGGTGTTGAATGTGTTCAGTAAGAATGGCCATGCCAGGTGACTGCTATATAAGTTATATGCAAAAAGTGTTAAGACTCATCATGTTTTCTATTGCACATTATGCATGCATCTCTGGTAATGGTGTCAGTTAGTCACTATGAGCACGTTTTGTACAAAGATTCTCATGTTTTAGTTCGATTCCCATATTGTAGATAGTGAACTTCGGAGAGCGGTAAGTTGTCTGTATAAGAGACCAAGGATTCTCTCCCAAAACAAATGACATTCTCATGTGAATTTGTGGTAAGCAGTATATTCGGTATTTTCTTGTGCCACGAGGTATACTCAGAAAGTTTCGGGATAAGGGCAGGGTATTAATAAAATATTACAAATATTTTCCAAGTTATCTCCCTTAGTCTTTTTTTTTTTAAAAAAAACCTGGAAGTACTCCCCATTCTCATTCCTATCGAATTGTTGAACACCATCTTCTGACTTGTTTACCCCAAAGTTGGTTCTTAACATAGGGAACAGCAAGGTGCCAGATCAGGTCTGTAAAGAGAATGGGTGACAAACTTCATAAGCATATTCTCCAATAATTTTTAAGGTTGTTATTGGTGGTGTGGGCAGAGGCTTTGTCATGGAGCCTTCTCTGATGTCTTTAGGTCCAATTCTCGGCCGTTTTTTACACACTTTTTGAAAAACTTTCGGAAGAACTTTAGGAAAACAATGAAACTCCTATTTTCCTCCTTACACACTGCTCTCTTGAAATTTGTAGGGTTGAGCTGTCTTGAAAGATCCAAACTGATGACTGAACCTTTGTTTTTAAAACAGAGCCCTCGTTTGGACGAGGCAGCTTAACGGGGATTTTTTGGCACCGGGAATCGCGCTGTTTTCCAGCAGTCGGATATTCATTGCCCCTTATATTCAAGCATATAAATTTCTACAGCACACCAAGCACCGATTTTTGGTCATACAATGGCATTTCGTGTGCTAGTTCGAAGTTTTCCTGCACTTCAGTGTATATTGTTTTGTGTCGCTACATGGTCATGTAAATAAAACCATGCTTCTTTCGTTGATAAAAATAAATGAATAATAATAATTTGACTCTACTCACATTACCGCGTGGTTGCAGTTCCTGAACTACAGTTATCTTAGAGGGTTTTAATTTTAAATTTTAGTGGCGTTCAAAGCCGAGGTTTACGAAATTCCTTATTCCTGTGAAAGATTTCTCAGCGATTTCTTTGAACTTCGTTCTAACTATTATCATATGTCATCGCGCTTTTCCTCTGTAAGAACAAGGCATTTTACTTTCGATTTCTTATCAAGAACAGATCCGTTTTCTTAAATCTAATTACAAGATTACCAACCGTCTCTCTGTGAGCCGCACGAAGAGCAGGGCAGCTGTCTATAAATCGCCGTCTCGCTTCTCTACAAGAGTTTGTCATCACATAGAAATCATGCATTAACATTCTGCGTGTTGAAGTATACGGGCTTTTTGGTATTATAACAGCACTAGCACACTGTAACACTGAAACACATGGTCTCAAAACCTTCAACTCTATACAGCACAAAGACTAGCCGTCAGCACACGGCGAGGGGAAAGGTGGAGGTGCGAGAACAGAAGCGATTAGAAACAGGGGAGGAAAATCCCATTAAGACGGCCACGCGTACAAATGAAGACGCTGTATATCCATTTTCATCATAGTTATAATTTCATAAATACGGTTAAATTACCCGTTATTGCGAATTTCTGTTCTTCACTGAGATTTTGAGGCATCCAGAGACAGAACACTCTCCACAGCGAAGACGTTTCCTACAGTCACCGCTCTCAACACACTATTTTCGGTTAATGTCTCTTTTAAGGCGTAAATAAATCATTTCATGGTAATATTAGGCTTCAGCACCATTGCGCGGCGGTGAACAACTGGCCAAATGTTTGCCTCAACCGATAATGTTGAGGTAAGACAGATTGCAGCAGGCGTTAACTCAGGACTGGAAACATTCCAAAGTTTCTCTCTTACCAGGATTCAGTAACCATATACTGAAATAATTTTATAACGCTAAGGACACAGTTAATTTTTGGTTGCTTTAATGGTGCTCGTGATCCGCAACTGGTTAGTACTTTACATCTCTTGCTGCTATGAATCGCTTTTACAGCAGTTGTAGTATCCTTACCACCTATAAACAAGAATACATTTACAGCTGGATTGTTATTTCCTCAATACAATTTTATCGGTAGATGATTGGGATACATTTGATTTTAATTTATTATATTTAATGTCAATATAATGCACTGCATGAACCACCCTTAACCACGCTCTAAATCTAGAAGCTGGATTGGGCCTAGAACTTTCCAGCCCCCAGCGAAGATAAGAGCAAATCAGAGCTCGGGAAACTTCAATTGTTCTGTAGCAATTTTCCCTTAAGTCTTACTGTTCATGCCCACGTGTCACGAAAATATAATTTAATAATATTTAGGATATTTGTATCAGCTATTGTAAATATTTTAGGTATTGTTTCTGTACTTTTCTGTTAACGTACCAAACGCGAGATATGTATAGCAGTCACAGGTGTTGACATCATCAGTTACTCGATTATGTACGTTTCGTTCAAATTGCTTAATAGTTTAATAGTCGCGTTAAGGTGTCATGGAGATTTTGAGCCCACGAGCGTGTATGAGCTTCATTTTTAAGTATTGGAAATGACAAAACCTGTGATATATTGCTTTAATATTTACTGAATCATAGTTGTGTCAATTTGATAACTATTACGTCAACTCTTTTGCAATTTTATTGCCTTAGGCTTAGTACTTATTGCCAGTGAAGTTTTGGATGAAGCATTGACATGCTGTGAGAAGAACTGTTCTTCATGGTCCTCAATATCTACTCTTGAACACACAGGGGATGTTTTGGTAAGGATGGTTAGGTTAGGTAAATTTGACTAGACTAGAATAGTCTTCGAAAGCGAGCCCTAGTGTTTATTATAAACATTGCGGTTATGAATGTGCTCGTTCTTCAATAATGTATGTGTTATTAGAAACCGCACTTTATGCACTGACAGATTTTTGCAAGTGCATATTTCACAACCTCAGTTCCACACATTAACAGAAGCGTACCTTCGCTTTATATTTAAGCATTAGCAACATCTTTTTGAAATAGTTGAAGGAACAGAACAACAGCTCAAAAGCTAAGATACGATATGGTGAATAATTATATAAGGCAGAAATGAATATATATATATATATAAAATTGGAAAGCAAATAATTGAAATTAATATACTTTAAGAATAGCTCGAATATGGTTCAAGTAGCTGGTTTTAGAATGCCCAGAGGAAAGGAAAACCCTGAAATTCTGGAGGGATGCCACTTACTTGTAAGCCAATATAAAAATAAGAAAATACAAGTGTGTATAAGAGAAGAGCACACTGTTTAAACCGAACTTGCCACTCACGTTTTCTAAAGCTTGCTTATATGATATAAAATACAACCGCTTCTTGCCTGTTCTGCTAATAATAATAGTAATAATAACAATAATAATAATAATAATACTTTTCTGAACATTTGTAGATAGATGATTTCTTTGTTTACACACACACACACACAGTGTGTGTGTGTGTGTGCGCGCCAGTCAAAATGAAATGTAACTTACTATGTACGTATTGTCTCAATTGCTTTATATTTGAGCATTAGCAACGCATTTTTGACATAGTGAAAAGGGCAGACCTTCTGGGAAAAATCATTCATGATCCAAGATATGGTACGGTGATTAATAATAATAATAATAATAATAATAATAATAATAATAATAATATCCGGGAGGAATGAAAAATACACATTTCAGAGATAATATAACACAAAAAAACGGAAAGAAAATAATGTGGAATTAGTATATTTGAAGAATAGCTCGAATATTGTTCAAGTCACTGGGCATAGCTGGGCATAGAATACAAGGGGAAAGAGAAACCCGGAAAACGTAAACGGTGTTGGAGGGATGCCACTTAACTGTCAGCCAATATAAAAATAAGAAGAATATTAAAAGTGTGTATTAGAGAACAGCACTCTGTTTAAACGAGACTTGCCACTCACCATTTTCTAAAGCTTGGTGATAGACACAAAACACAAGCACTTCTTTCCCGTTCTGCTAATTTTTATTCCTCTGAATATTTGTAGATAGAAGTTTTCTTTGTTTAAAACCAAAATTCTATTAGGCTACACAAACTAGTGATACAGAGGGAGACTTAAACCTTCAGCTGGTCAATTTGCCTACATACAAGTTGTCTAACTCTGAACTTGGTATTGCTACAGAAAGACTTGTCTTTTGTACCGGTGCATAGATTTAACAGGTTTCGTCTGATTACCGAAGCTGCGAATTTTTACCACCAGCTCCGTTGGAGATACTTTTGGCATGTTCATTCGGCAAGCTCCACTTCCTCCATTAACTCCAGTTTACTTCAATTTCGTCCCCATCTACCAATGAACCCCCAGCTTTAGCTTCCTCTCACTCGATAGAACGTTTTATAGACAAATTCCTAGATTAAGTTAGTCATCCAGAATTTTGAAAATGCTTAACCTAAAAGACAAAATTCTTACTAGTCGAAGAATTTTGCTACAAAGGTTATCATATTAGTTTGCCGGCTCCTCCGTTGTAGTTATGAATAGGCCAGCCTATCTTCAAGAAGTGTTTAAGTAGCTGTACAATGGTGAATATTATTCTATAATACCCGGACTCCACCCATGACTGCAATCTAATAATCGAACAATTTGTAGGTACACAAGCCTCCAGCGAAGGTCTTAACAAAACTGGTATCGCACTCTTAACTCCAGTTTCTCCATATACTGCATTATTCTACTTTCTTCCACAAATACACAAATGCACTATAGTTAAAGTTGCGGCAGTCCTACTGAAAGACTCTCAGCTTTGCTTGATTTTTACATTGAAACTATAGCTTCCTCTAGACCCTCCTATATCAAAGATTCTTTCCCCTTTTTAGAAATTTTGGATAAGGTCAAGTTGGATGAGTTTGAAGATATCTCATTGGCCACAGCGGATGTTTGTTCCTTTTACACAAATATTCCACACGACGATAGGAGCTATGAAACATTTCTTAGACATGCGTAATCCTGCACATGCTACTTCTCCTGAGTTTATTTGCCAACTTGCACATCTTGTTCTCTCCCATAAGATGTTCACCTTTGAAGGTCAGAATTTTCTTCCAAGTTAAAGGGACAGCTATGAGGACTGAATGACCCCCCTCTTATGCTAATCTATTCCTGGCTAATTTGGAAGAAAATCTTTTTTGCGCAACAACTGAAGCTCCTTTGATGTGGCTTAGATTTATCAATGGTATCTTCATTATCTGAACCTACGGCATAGCCTCCTTTGATGCTTTTTTACTAGTTTAAAAAAAAGCATCAAGTCAAGTTTGTTCATTTAAGTTTACCCCCACAGTCTCCCGTACCAAAGCCGCCCCCCCTTTACACACACACACACACACACAATCCTTAAATTCAGTTCATGTCAAACCGACCAAGCTGCAGTAGTATTTACATTTGACAGTTGTCATCCTACCTATATCAAAAAATCTATTCCTTTCTTTTGTTTTCGCTCCTTGGACACCGCAATTGCAATTGCTATCAAGTCAGTAGGTTATTATATTAACAAATAGACTGGTTGGTAGTTGCGGTACGCTCTAGAGTTCTGCTTCACACCAAAACTACACCTCCAAGACCTTGAAGCGGACAGACAGGAATCTGTTGAATTTCACAATTACTTATTTTCGCGGTTTAGAACGCCTTAAGCTAATTATAAAGGGTTGTTTTAACATATTAAGCCCAAATCCTACAAACTTTTACACTGTTCCATAAACTCCCACGTCTAAGTTTCAGGTCTTCACAAAATTTAAAATGAATTTTCCGCAGGACACTTAATCCCACACACGTTTCTCTGCTTACACCTGGTTCTTATCCCTGTGACTGGATTAAGTGCAAAACTTGTGCCTTAATAGCACCCAAGTACATCTTTCTTCAGTCCGACACTTAAATTAGACTTCAAAATCTGTACATTCGCCAACTGTGCCTATAGGAATGTTGTTTATTTGCTCAAGTGTAACTTTTGTCCCGTTTTTTTATATTAGATTAACCTCTAATGCAATATCCCTTAAAATGAATAAGCATAGACGCTTAGTTAAAACTGGCTCTCCTCTGCTGGTAGCTCAAAGTGCCAGCCTCACCACTGCTTTTGATACATGTTTTTCCTTAGTCCTCATAGATGACGTACCTCCATCTTCCTCCACTAGTACACTCAGAGATAGAGAGATGGCGGCCATAGTTTTACTTAAGACTCGCACCCCTCCGGACCTAAATATTTCCCTTTAATTTTTCCCCACACTGGCAACCGTTGTTTTAGCTTCGCCTATCATGGATGTCCTGTGAACCCTCTGAGTAACTTTCACGGTATACTAATTGCTGAAGTGTATCACCCACCGTAGTCTTCATAGTCTCGCGTCGCGAACAAGAACCGTCGCAGCGGCTCGAAACATCGTGTTTTTAGTAGTATTTTACAGTGTTAAGTGTTAATCTCATTTTAAATCGTGGCACTTTCTTATGCATTTTAAAGAGTTGTTAGGTCTCCACAATATGCAGAAAAGTGTACAGTGCAGATGTAGTACCAAATTAAGTATTTTGAGGTTAGGAACGCGGTATCGCAGATGCAGTATAACAACAGGAGCGCTGAATAATCATAATTGAAATCTGCCGTTATGAAACTCCTTCATTTCCCAGCCATAATGAAATGTAACTTCCTATGTACATATTGTGTCAACTAATGAGTACTAGGACACTACGAGAAACTGAAAATTACATGTGCGTACTTAATGGATGTACCGTGGAAGCCACCTCGTCAGTCCATCGCGCTCTAGCCATCTGTCATCAAATGTTCTTTTTAGGTGATTTCGAGTTACAAGTGAAAAATGTGCAGGGGCGCCGTCATGTTAGAACCATAAGCCTCGCCAGATTTCAAGACGAGCGTTCGGTATGACCGTACCATCCAGTAGGCTTCAAAACGCACATATTGCATTGAACACCAGACACATCTAACGACAGTGATTAGTACTGTACAAGAGTGCGTTTTGTTTACATCCGATACGCCAGAAACAAATTTCTCAATCTCAGACTCTTAACATGATGAATTTAATGTTGACGCATGTAGCGCAGCAAAAAAGCTTCTGCGACCTCTTGTTCCTAAACTCAAAGTGCTTAGATTGGTACTACTTTTCTACTATACTTTTTCTACTCATTGTTTTGAAATATGCTTATACCAATAAAATGTCCTGAACGTCTTTCTGGTCATTTCTCAGCGTACACAATACAATAAAGAACGACATCCTTCCTACATTCTCCATATATTAAAATCAGCATTAGTATGTAATGTCACCTTATCTAGCACAACAGTATGTCCTACTTCTATGAGATATCACGACGCATTAACAGGGACGCCCTTTACACTCCATCTAAAAGAAACAAAATGTAAACAGAACTGTGCTTACTGTCGCTGATAGCTCTTTAAATGTTTCATATGACTGGAATTTTAAATCCATCCAGTATACTGTAACATACTTTTGATAATTTACTTAAATTGCAAATAAAATGGAACAGACACTTGCTCTTTTTCCCCAACAATCGGGAGAATGTATTGCTGAAAGTTCGAGTGCTACATATGGCGATATCTCGTAAACTGCTTTGCCTAGAATCGTGCAAAGTACCGCATTAACGTTCTAATCATTTAGTTTTATTTTGTTGAAGATGAAGTTTTTTTAATATATGTATATATATACATATATGAAGATGAAGTTTTCATTTAATATATATATATATATATATGTGTGTGTGTGTGTGTGTGTGTGTGTGTGCAATGAGAGCAGGTTAATACTCCCGCAACTTAGATCGGCCGACCTGTGGACTTACCCATCCAAAATTTGAGATTTCCTACGCGGCATGTGTGGCGCCATTGCTTCTTCCAGTCAGTTGCAAGCGGGATTTCGGCAAAGTCGGACAGTTGTACTGTGCAATCTAAACTGAAATTGTGCAGTTATATTTTGAAATGGGGAGATATTCCCTGTGTCGTCATATATTCATCTTCAGAGCATACCTCAGGTTCTGAAAGTCGTATGTAGAACGAGACAGGCACTTTTCTGGCAGCCTAGTTCCAAAAAGTGCAGAAGTTTAAAAACAAAATCTGTGACTGACCGGAAAATAAAAGAAGAACCATGTGCTCACAGAAGAAACACTTGATGTAATAAGATCTTAGGTTAAGCCCTGCTGGTTCTCCCAGATCTTACAGTTTGTGATTTACATCTTTCGGGGACATTGAAAAATAGAGTATAGTCGTCTAACCTTCACACAGTCGTCCTGGTGGTCTAGTGATAACCATACTTGCCTCGTAGACACAAGATCACGCGTTCATATCCAGTCATGGCCGTTGGATTTTTTCGGACATAAAAATCTTATCTTTGGAATGGAAGTAAAGCCTTGGGTCCCGTGTCGTAAATTTATGGCATGTAAAAGAACCTCAAGCATGAAAGAAGAGGCCTTTGAGAAAAAATTATCCGGCGTTTCAAGCCCCGAATTGAATGGGACGCTGATAACCTGAGATGTTAAAGAGCGTCCGTAAATAATCCAAACAAATAACACACACACACACACACACACACACACACTGAAGAAACTTAAAGCAAACATGCCAAATGAAACTAGGTTTATAAGTGATGGGGAAAGGATGCTTTTCCGTAATCTCTTTCTATGAAGGTAAACTTTTTCAGCTGTTGTTTTTATATTTGGAAATAAATAAATGTACACAATTTATCGTCGCGGTAAGCAGCTACCTACATTTAATCGTGGCATATACATAAGTGCAAACCTTATTGCAACCTGAATTATATCTTTTACTTACGCCATTAATGCGTTTCGTATATTTTCCGAACAATTTTATAGTGTTGTCATTGCGATGGGAAAACTTTCTAGTTGCGCGAAACTGAAGTAGCAGCGCTGCCCATGCGGGTTGGTTTACTGTCTTAATATTAGAAGACCCGTTAGAAAAGCTCTTTTATGGGAAGTAAGCAAAATGCTCTTGTTGGGATGTACGGTACAAATAATGGGATATTTTCTTAATAGAGCCAGACAGGATGTAGCATACGCTGGTGGTGTGGTAATTCTTGGACATATAACGGAAATCTTATAAATTATGGCAGCTGTAGCAACTAATTTTGGTTTTATATATTAATGGCAAGACGAAGTATGTAAAAATAGAAAAACAAAGACAAACCATCAAAAGTAATTTAGGAATGGAAGTAGTATTAATGCCTTGGAAATGAAGTGAACCTATACAGGAGAACGGAATTTGAAAATTTAGAATGAATTATGAATTAAAAATAGCTCCCCACATGCAATAGCAGTCATAAAATCTCTCAGATTAAGATAGCTGGAATATGTTCTGACGGATGAGAGAATAGTCAGAAAAATATTGCAAGTAAAACCTGACGAAAGAAGAGGTAGAAGAAGACCTAGTTTCAAATGGATAAATGAAGAGAGGATATATCAAACGTTCTAAGTGTCATTATTAAAGTTAGCCGTTTTATTTCACAGAGTATATTTTAAATACCCAGCTATGAAAAGAATTTACTCCCCATTAGAAGGGGGGTTGAAGTTGTAAAGAGAGGAAAGTCAGTGGTTGATTTATAGTAATCTGTGCTTCGTCTTAAAGATTAACCCTATTTATCGATTGAACAAAACAGAAACCTTCCCACCATGTTACCATTCCTTCCTGAAGAGTACAGAGAGTTGTACGAGACATAAATTTCAACCCCTGTGTAAGAACTGAAAAATTAAAATCTTCCTGTCAATTGTGAGGACAAAACATGATGATTGGTATTCTTGTACGTGTTTCATAACTCATTTTGTGTTCAATAACATTATACGTAACACATGTTGCTGCTAACCATTAATGCTACATTTATAAGTCTTTCCCTCTAAAACCTGAAATAAAATGTACTAAAGTTTGAATGGCACTTGGAACAGATTCTTCCATCATATGGCACATAGAACCTTCTTATTGTTGGTAGTTTTATTCTCCTCGACCATTGTATTTTAGGCAATACACAATCATTTTAGAGTGAACAAACAGAATGGTTGTAATAATGGTAACAGAGCAGGGTAGTGTTTTGCCTATCCAGTAAGATTTAGGAAATGACACTTAGAAATTTTGACATTAATGATGTTGAAGACTTCAAGAGGTTAAGGTTGAAGAGGTGGAGGCAAAAAAACCTTAAAATGAATTATACTGGCATCAGTCACCAATCAAAACGCGGGTTCGAACCCGGCCAGGACCGATGGATTTTTTCGGGCGTAAAACTCCTAAGTATGGCTTCCTTCGGAAGGGAAGTAAAGCCGTGGGTCCCGTGTCGTACATTTGCGGCACGAAAAAGAACCTCAAGCCTGAAAGAAAGGCCTCTGAGCAAAATTTGTCGGCCGTTTCACGCCCTGAGTTGAATGGGACGCTGATGACCTGAGCTGTTAAAGAGCGTCCTTAAATAAATCAACAAAAAAAAAAAATCAGTCACCAAGGGAGCCAAGTAAAAACCCATAAGGACTGCCGTGTCAAATGAGGAAGGTATGTTAGTGTTGGAGGAGGATATTTTGGTGTTTTCAACCGTGCTCAAGAGCTGACCATTTATGCTTACGCCCCCAGTGGCAGCACATCCGAGAGGAAGATGAATGAATTAAGGGAGACACCGAACAGGGAGGAAGTAGTGCACGGACCCTAACAGTGTATTAAATAGAACACCGGCAGAGCCTGCTCCAAGAGCTCGAGTCCCTCAGAAGGGCCGCTTCCACAAAACTTTTCAATGTGCAAGCTACCGTCACTCGCACCAGCCCACCTCGCTGTGGCACTTTCGAATCTGTAACACAGCGAACGAATACAACTGTGTAAAAAATGGGTGAGCAAAAACTCATGGATTGGAAAAAACCTATCCCAGCGACCAGGGGAAACCACGAAATACCCACGGTCAGAATGACCGATGTCAATGATTTTGAACGCGGTGCAACCCAATTGCGAGGCCCAAGCGTTACCACCTGAGCCACGCAGCTGATAAGATGTTATGTCAGTATACCACTCGTTGCTAAAGTTATGTATTAAGCATGCTGGCGGTGAAGTGGGTACGGTTTTCTTTTTCCTAATCTTCGGACATATTCTGCAGTTGCAGTGATGGTTTATACAGCATCCGTGAAGGAAATTTAATACTCCCACTTTTATTTTAGTACACCATCATAATATGAGGTGATATCGTCTGAAATTATTGGCCTTTTTAGTACTTTTGTCTACTCCCATTTTAAAATTCATTTCTTTACCGTGGTTATCTGTATTTAGGCGATTAATCATTCTTCATCACTTACATGTTTTGTTTCCCACTGTTTCAGATAATGGTCATAGTTCCATATCGTCAATGTCACTAAAATCCAACTTTTGTAATTAAAGTAATTGACCTAATCTACTAAATATGTAACAGATCGTAGAAAAAAACAAATTTGCAAATAATCTTATAATTGCTTTTAATACACTCTTGTGCTCGTCAAGACTCAGTCTTAAAAACTACATGATTGTTGTCTAATATACCCAGAGCAGAAGGCAATTTATGAAATGTGGCCGCTTTCTCCAAGTTCAGTTTTTTGAATTCAATAAAGCACACGGAAGAGCTGTAGAGTGCATGGGAATATTGTTGTCAAAGAAGCGATACGGAGCCCGGAAAACATAGACAATTTAATTAGCATTGTTAACTGAATGAAGAGGTTGTACCGTTAGCAGACAAGAGGAAAGCATGAAGAAAGCTTACAAAAGACGGCGTGCACGGGTATTGTAAGGAAACAGATAAAACCAAAATAATGAAAGTTTCGCTTCGTCCTCATTTTCACCTTTGTACATGACTACTAGGGTAGGCTCAGCCCCATTGCAACAGCGAAAATTTCTATAGGGGTCTTTCAGTTACTAAACAGGGAAATGTAATATAACTCCATGCAGCTCTCTGGAATCTTTTGTGTTATTGTTAATTTATTTCGTACTCTACCCTCTTTATTTAGACAACGGAACATGAGTCTTTCAGCTTCTATTGATGAAGCATTTTCCTTAAATATGGTACTCAAGCACTGGTTATAGCAAGAATTCGTATTTTAGAGGGGTTCTATTACAGATATCCGCATTGAAGTTTGAGAATATGAATTTAGATATTATTTTCATTCAGTTGCCCATATTATTTGCATTCTTTTTAAATATTACTACATTTGAAATGAATAATTGAGAACCATTGGCTTTAATTAACAATAATTAGTTATCTGAAAATCTTATAGCATGATGTCTCTCTCACATTAAAAGGTGAAAAAATATTAAAAAATCCTACTTTTGCGATATTATACTATTGCTGTCGAAGTCGATTGTGTATTAAGTTTAGTTTATGCCGTGATTTCATGTTTCGTATTTAGCAGGTGCAATTGAAGTATTGATATGTTATCCCTTTAATAAATAACAATGGTTAATAGTGTTTGGCGTTTAATTTAATATGAATGTGAGTAGATAAAATAACCCTCCAACTTATATTTGATCAATTACTGGTTAAACGATATGCTAAGTGTACATTGCTTTTAAAGTTACCCATTTTATTGGTAAGAGAGTTAACAGTTGAATGTTTTAATCTGTCAGTTAAAAAAGAGTGAGTTTTGAATAGTTACATAAGCAATGTGGGGAACTATATTTGAATATCTTACTATTAGTTTCATGTGTACAGAATTGTTTTTGCGCTTATCTTAAACGTTTAATAAATAGCAAATCTTTGATACAGGTTTGTTGTAAATAGTTTAGCATTTGAAGATGTTTATGGGAAAGTGAGTATTCAAAATATATTTTTAATATGTTTAATTATGAGCTATTGTACGAATATTTTTGTGAAATATGTTTAAGATCTTTTTTATTTCACAGTTGGATATTAGAATGCAGCTGATTGCTTGAGTGTTTACCCTGCAGTTTGTTTTTTGATACAGTTACAAGTGGTTTACATTTTATTATTATAGTGTAATGTGGCCTTTTTAATATAAAATTTTGGATTTAAGAAACTTTTCTTAATATTTTAAAACAAATTATATTGAATCTTTACGATGCGCTCTCTATTTACTTTTATTATGTTTTCAAATTAATTTTTATTTCTTACACGATCCAGTTGTTTAAGGTATATTTTATTGTTATAATTTAAAGGAAAGATTGATTCGAAAGTATATAGAGATATTTTAAGAAACAAATGCACTTATATTCCTACCACTTTGATCGTATACGATCTCACAGGTTTCAATTTTAACACCTGTTTCAAATGCTTTACTGGTACAGAATTAATAGATATCTCGATTTATTATTTTGTAATATTGTATTACCATACATCAGGCATGTCCATCGAGTCAATCGCAGACCAATTTTTAGGTGAGCGTTTATTCGTGTAGAAGTAATGAGCCGGACATCTTTTATCAGTGTGTATTTTCTGTCAAACGGAACAAGAGAAAACATGTCCTTGTAATCTGTTCTCCATAGGTTTGTGAGCAGTATGAGTGAAAGAATGGATAACCACACAAACAATAAGCTCTGTTCTTTAGCATGACTGTTCGCGTTATTTGTGCCTTTTGATTTTAGCGTGCTATATTGCGTCATTTTGCTAATAATTCAAGTATCATTTTTAATTTTTTTCAATACAGTGAACATGACTGCAAGAAAAATAAGAAGGTTGTTACAGTGAAAGACATGTTGATTAGTTTATAGCGCTTCAGAATCAGACAAAAAGGGTAACGGAGAATGTCATTATAGTGAACTTCACTGAACAGATATAATGTGATTTACCATTCGCAAGTAAGTTTCGGAAACTCAAGATGTAAGAAATCGAAATTAGCAACTCGACAACAATGCTAGAAAGGCCAAGCTCTCATTCCAAAAAGGCAACACTTTCATCCTTAAAATGAGCAGTTTGGCAGTTAAAAAATGTAATCCATTCACTGAATGAGAGTTTGTTGAAGAGGGTTTTATTGAAGTTGCCAATAATCTTTTTGGAGGATTAAAAAATAAAAACGAGAACAAGCCTGCTATCCAATATCTACAACTATCCAGAAATATAATCGTGCGATGAGTGGAAAAAATGAGTGAAAATATAAATGAACAGCTTTTGAAAGACCTGTTAAGTTGCATTGCTTTCTCGCTCCAGTTGAATGAATTGACTTACGTCAGGAACACGCCTTAATTAATATTTTTTTATCCAAATGGGCTTTGAAGATTTCAGTGTCAAGAAAGAACTTCTTAGAATGATTTTATTGAAGGGCAGAGCAATAGGTAAGCAAATGTTTGCTTTTTTTCCATTGCACTGTCAGAAAGCCTAATCCACTTTTAAATAATATTGTTGTTGAGCAGAAGCCACGACAAGGCATATAAATGGATTTATTTCCCTTTATCGACAGCAGAAAGATTTCCCTGATTTCCTTACTTACCACTGTATAATTGAAAAGTGGAAATGTCACACGTGATGTGCCATTTTCTTACTTTTACAGGATAAGTAAAAAACTACCCATATCTGTTAGGATTTAATTTATTACACCCAAAATCATTACAGTTGTTGCCAAAAATACAAAGGTCGAGGAGAATAAAATTAATAACAATAAGAAGGATCCGTATGCCATACGATGTAAAAGTCTGTTACAAGTGCCATTCAAACTTTTGTACATTTTATTTCAGGTTTTAGAGGGAAATACTTATAAATGTAGAATTAATGATTAGCAGCAACGTATGTTACGTATAATGTTATTGAACACAAAATGAGTTATGAAACAGTACAAGAATACCAATCATCGTGTTTTGTCCTCACAATTGACAGGAAGATTTTAATTTTTCAGTTCTTACACAGGGGTTGAAATTTATGTCTCGTACAACTCTCTGCACTCTTTAGGAAGGAATGGTAACATGGACAAGAGGTCTTTCTTTTTTTCAACCGATAAACAGAGTTGATCTTTAAGACGAAACTCAGGTTGCTGTATATCAACCACTGATTTTCCTCTCTTTAAAACTTCAACCTCCCCCACCCTTCTAATTGGGAATAAATTCTTTTAATAGCAGCTATTTAAGATGGATGAGACCGAGATATTTTAAGCATTGTGCATTTATAAATTTTGAACTTATTTAATGTGAACAGTGAATCAGCAACATTCTTAAAATCAAAGAAAAAACTTGACTCCATTGGAGCTATAAGAAAACGATTTATAGCTTTAGTTTTCTACAATGCTATGTAAATCTTGAGAATTGGAGCCCTTACTTACCCGTCTTCTTTTCTCTATAATAGCGAAATCTCTATCACACGTCAAAAAGCTATGACCACTTACTAAATATTTCAATAATATAAATAAATATTTTCTCTTGAAAACTAATATTATTATGACAAAGTGCTTAGAACACTAGATTGTAACCTAGCATGACATTCAGAATTGCACTATATGTTAACGAGTATTTGACTGCTTCATCCATCTATAGATACCGCCACGGGTGGCCGAGGTCGTTAAGGCACGGACTCGTGAGCGGGAGGTCTGCGGTTCGAATCCCGCCAGGACCGTCCTCCCTGACTGGGTTTTTTCAGGTTTTCCTCAGTCTTCATAACTGGCAAATGCCGGGGAGGTACCTAAACCTAGACCTGGAACGCTTCCTTCCTTAAAAAAAATATCCTTTCCCAATTTATCATTTCATCTCGTGTATCATCAGTGTCCACCGCCTGTGGTGCCTGAGTAGTGAAAACGGGCGTTAAACACTACTCAAAAAAAATCCATCTATAGGCACTTAGAACGACTAGGAATGTGCATCTGGGCATATAGAACGTTCTTTTGACATAAAACGATTAAATTTAAAAACGACACTTAGAATGTTTGACATTTCTACTTTTCAATTCACCATCAAATTTTGGCAAGCAAGTGGTTCCATATAAACATTGTGATGCCATTGCATATATAATTGTAAATTCAGTTCCTAGTAAATAACTGCAAAGACGACTTTTAAAGCTCACCCTTGAGAAAGGGATATCTGATCTCGTTTTATACACAGATTTCAGGTGGGTCTATAGGTACAAATGTTTGCAAAGATTTTGAAGTTTACTAAGCGAAACAAGTTTCGCTTAAAGGACAATGAAGACGAGTACGAACCGCTACAAAATGAGAAATGGTTGTGTGCCTTGCCTTTTCTTGAGGATTTCACTGGCAAACTTAGTGAAATTAACTGACAGCTACAGGGTGGAAACAAAAAGGCATTGCTGTCGTAATAGTGTCGTGCTACAAAACTGTATAACCAATTCCTCTTCCTTAAATGAAAGTACCTTTTCGACCACATGTAGGGTGCCTTCCTTAGTTCGTTTGTTAACTAAAATGCATGCGTTCGCATTAACGGAAGAGTGCCGCATATTTTATAAATATATTTACAAAGGAAACACCTCAAGTGCATTGTAATAAAATTTTTCACTTCTAGACATTTGAACAACCAGAATGACTAGCAGTAAACGAAATCAGCATCTAATGTATGCGGCATATACTAAAATACTTTTAAGGCATCAGTCAAGAGTTTCTAATCATTCCTAGCGATAGGCCTAGACATTCTATAGCTTTGTAGTCTCTATTTTGTATCAAGAGTAGAAAACATTGCAGTAATCCTTATTAGGTTCTGCGGTCCTTGCCTGTACAGATCGTTGTTAAGTATAATTTAAAAGCAACTTCGCTGGTGCACATAAAAAGTCGCTCATAACAGTGACAGCAGTAAAGTTCGGGTGTTGGTTAGAGAGAGGCTTATCATACTGGGCTCTAACAAGCAGCAGAGCACGAAGAGAAAACACTGTAATTATGGCTAGGCTTCTAGTTGTGTGTGTAGTTGTAGTGTGCTGACGATAATACTTTCTTCTGCGCATTTCCTTGAAATGTACGTGGTTTGGCTTCTATCTTACTTTGGCTAGGCTTCTATGTTGGGTACCCCAAATCAAAGTTCTTTAGTATACAGTGTGTCCGGAAATTCCGTACACCCATATACGCTTTATGTTAACTTAATGAGAATGAATTTCGTAATTTATTAATGAATTTACGGCAAGTTGTCCAAGGCATGTATGTGCTCCATCATGTTGGATACATAACTCTATCCTCAAGCCTGAAAGAGAGGCCTCTGAGCAAAATTTGTCGGCCGTTTCACGCCCTGAATTGAATGGGACGCTGATGACCTGCGATGTTAAACAGCGTCCATAAATAAATAAATAAATAAATAAAACACAATTCTATGCGCCTCCAAATTCTTTGTGACACTTTTTCCAAAACAGCTGGTGCGATCATACCATACTCTCTGTTCAGCGTTGGTTCCATAGCGACGAGCGGCAACTTTCTTGTTAATAATACCCCACAGCGAGTTATCAGGATTGTCAGACTGTGTTGGTGATGGTGGTGGTGCTATGGAACCACGTTCATTCCAACATCTAGGAAATTTATCGTTTAACAAATCAACAATGGTAACAGCAAAGTGTGCTGGAGCTCCGTGTTGTTGCATCCACAGATCTTCCATTAGTTCTCTCTCTTTCAATTGGGGTATGAGCCAGGTTATCAGCATTCGTGAATATGATAGAGCATTCACAGGCTCATAAAAATACAATCCAAAGAAATGCTGAGATGTAATTCATGCCCACATAAAATGTGGTGGGTTGTGTTCAAGTTCGGATTTTCCTTCAACTAAAGAACCACATTTCTCTTTCGCGGGCTGTGGTATATGGCATCCTCATCTGTAAACATAACCTTGAACTTTGATATGTTGCTAGAAAAGACCGACAGACATCAAACGCTTGTTCATATCTGCGTCAGACAGCTCATTGATGAAGATCGAACGATGTAGCCTCACCTTTAAGTTCTTCATGTAATCGAAAAGAGTCGATCATGGAATGTCGGGCTCAGGTAGCTGTTTGCGGGATGTGCTTAACTGACACCTCAATTTCACCACGTGTCTCCAGACATGTCTTCTTTTTTCACTCTTCGATCAGTCTTTCATACTTCCTGTCAAAAACGCCCTTTTTCAGTAAATCGTTCTTTTTTGTCGATAGAAGCTTATTAAACCGTTCCTTAAGTCGCTTTCGTATAATTCTAATTGTCTTTCCTATGTGAGGACATTCGTGTATCCATACACTTCTTTTCAACAGAAAAGTAACTTGCGTCTTTCATTTTAACTCGCAGAATGACGATTTAATGACTCCTAGATCACAATACACGAACAATAACAGCTCAATACACCAACAATATTACTAATAATAACAAAATAATAATAATAATAATAATTATAATAATAATAATAATAATAATAATAATAATAATAATAATAATAATAATAATAATAATAATATGAAATACTAATAATAAAGTAGTAAAGTACAGAGGTATACAGATTTCCCGAACACACTGTATATTATTTGAATCAAATAGTCGATTACTACTTCTTAAACAAGCATTGCGTTGCATGCACTATGTCGGCGAGGCACGTAGGATAAGACGCACAAATACATAATTGAATATATGTGTATGGTTCCTAAATTTTGTACTTAAAATGTTTTCATATAGATAACAATTTCTATTGTAAAAAAATCTTTAACCAGAAAATTACCCAGTTAAGGTCTTGCATCATTAGAGAAAATATACCAATACTCATATTATAAAATTATTCAAAAGTTAACATACTGTTGAGTCCCTTAAAACTAAAAGAGGGGGGAAGGAGAAAATAACTTTTTGTTTGAAAAATGAATAGCGTTTATAAATTTAATAGAAATTAATATTAAATATGTTTCACTTACAAACCTTTGAGGTTTCCGGAATATGCCAGGTGTTAATCAGAGAGTCCGAGAAAACAAATGTGAAATCTATAGTGTTGTTCAAATTTCAATTTTATGGCATTAAATGTCTTAAGTACCAGTATACCATAACATATAGAGCTTCCAATTGAAATGATACCACGGAATAATGGAATGAAGTGGTGGAGCTTATCCCTATGGCTCAGTTGATGTGATAGTGGTTTATAATAAACGCCGACCATCGTTGTCGAGGTCGAATCTTATTTTTTTATCATTATTACTTTTGTTATTTTACTTTTACATCTTATGTTTGGGCATTCTTCGTAATGAAATGCAAAGTAAATAAACCCTCTCTGCAGAAACCGAACCTACAATCTTCGAAACCACAGTCTGTTGCCTTGGGTACACAGTCAAATGATTTACAGTATCTAAACAACATAATACAATAAACTAATTCACCGTTGTTGATTGTTGTACTATCATGTGGTTAGTCCGGCATTTTTATGATTTTATAGCTCTAAATCTTAAAAAGGCCAATGTTGGTTTTTAGAAAATTAGAACATTCTCTCCCCGAAGCAATTTTGAATAATTTAAATTTTTTTTAATCATAATATGCATTATACACACTAATGTCGAAAATTAACATAATCAAGGTACCAGGACATATTTCCTTAACAGAGTGTCATAATGGTTATAGAACAAAGTAAAATGAACTACAAGACCTTTTCCGTACAACAGTATTCAAAACATCAAATTAAAAAATATTTTAATGGAAAAATACACGCTAAATTTTTTTTAACAAAAGCTTAATATCTTTTCCACAGCAATAAAATAGTTAATAGGGGATATGTTTAGCCCTAACTGCTATACATGCTTCGCAGCGACGTGGCATGCTCTCAATGAAATGATTCAAGAACTCTACTGGTAACAGATCCCATTCCTTACGAAGAGCAGTGCGAAGATCTGGAAATGACGGGCTGCAACTCTTCTCCCTAGTGCTTCCCAGACATGCTCTAAAGGAGTTATATCGGGAGACTTGGCTAGTCAGTCCATGCCGGAGGTATCGTCATCTTCGAGAAATTGATCCACAGTTAAGCTCGGTGCGGACTGCATTATCGTCCATGAAAAGGAAGTATGGACCACTAACGCAGCTGAAAAGTTGTTACATCTCAGTACCTCTGGGTGTTAACAGCATTCATCCTACCATCGAAAACGTGTAGCTTTGTATGTCCCTTCAACATGTTGCCTCTCCACACCAATACGCCGCCACCAAACTGGTCTCTTTCCACGCTGCTCTTGGGATTATACCGGCTACCACGTTCCCTTCAGAGTAGTGTGCGGTGAAAAGCATTCTGTAAACTGAAGCGGAAATAATCTCTGAAGAGCACATTGCTCCATGGCCCAATTTTGATGTTGGTGATTGAACAATAAACGGGCCCGTCTCTGCATTGGAGCATGCGGGACACACACTGGTGCATGGACTACTCTAAGCCTGCGATAAACAGTTTGTCGAGCATCTGCAAACAATTGTCTTGCAATTCTTCCTTGGATTTCGTTTTGCCTCTAAGGTCAGATATCGATTCTGTTGTGGAGTTGTTACTCTTGATCGAGCTTGGACTGGCTTACGACGTACATCTCCTTGTCTCGGAAACGTTGTTAAAAACTGTAAATGACTCTTCGTAGGACATACAAGGCTTCTGAGACTTGAGTCAGTGTTTGGCCTGCTTCAAGGCTTCCGATTATTCCAACCTTCAAAACAGGGTCCAAATGGTGTCTTTGTGGCATTTTCGTTATAAACTTAATCAAGAGATCGCATTCCTATCGCAATGAGAGGACCAAGAAGACTGGGGCATTATGAGTTTAATGTACTGGTTCTGTTACCTTTCACTTTCGGGCCTATTTGAAGCAAAACGTACTACTTTTCTGTGCAGAAGAACAATTAAATTTCAAAGATAGATATTGTGATCGCTCAATTTTTCTCTTATAATTTTCCTGATTGTGCTCAACTTTTGGACAGTAGTATTAAATTATTCGTTTACCATAAGATTCCCTTAATGTCGTGCCTCAGATTCCTCTATAATCACGAATAATCTCTGAAATTATTGAAGTGTAGTTCATTAACACTCTGTGAAATTCAAATGGTATAGATTTGCAATTGTGTTATTACGAAAGAATAAAGTATCTCAGTGTAAGAGCATCTCATAGTAGTTTTTTTAAGTAACAACTATCTTTTTTTCCACATTATGGCCTTGCCAGGGTAAATAAATGAATAAATACATATTAATTACTGTTCCATTCTGCCCTTTTGCTAGAAATCGACATTATATGAAGTTAATTGAAATGTTGGTATTCATGTAAATAATAAAATCATTTCTCATTGTTTCTAGCACTAATTGGTACATATAAATTGTGTACTGTTTTTACAAAGATATTTCATATCATTATTAGACAAGTGTACATTTAGATGCATTTTCCATATTCTGAAATAATGCCATATTTCTTTAATTCAAAAGGGCGTTGCTATAGTTAAAGAAGTTGAGAAATGTCATGTAACAGCTCATTCTTTTCTATGTGAAACAATATATTTACTTCTCTGAAAAAATAATGGTTATTTTAGCAGTGCCCTACTTTTGAATAAACTTAAGTTTAGCATATGCAGTGCATTATCTGGATTAGGTAAACAGTTTACACATAAAGGACCTTCAGCAGACGGACAAGCTGATTATGAATATAGTGCAGGAACATTATCTAAGTGTATGACTGGAGGGATGAGCGGGAAAAATGTACAAATAAATTAATATTTAAACTAAAATTAATTGGAATAAATGTTCATATTTAGAAACTATAAGTAAATATGATAATCAGGATGTATGCAATTTACGGATCAAAAATAACGTATAGAGCACCATCACTTTCAGCACTAGGATTTTTCTTCTTATTCACAGCATCTTATTCATTAGCATCTTTGCTAATTCCGCAATGGATATTATCCTACATCACACTTATTATGTCGTAGCGCACTTTCACTACATTTAATTAATGTTTTTTATTTCGAATTTGAAAGATTTAATTAGGTAGAAATGTCCAGGTTTAAAATTCTTCCGCCATAAGGCTGAGTTATTTTATATTGCTTTTTATTTTATTTATACAGATTTTCGGTACTTTGGCCATGTTAAAGCTCGATCGTCCGTGCCTATGGCCCAATGGGAGCACTTCGGGGAGCTAGCAATGAAGTGAGTGAGACACCGGTCGACCAGAATCCATGGGTCCCCTAGCTATGTTTCCTGATACGCGGAGTACACGCTAAGGAACTCGACATCTTCAGAAGGGTCGCTTCTACACCAAACCTTGGATCAGAAACCTTTTTAAGGCTCAAGCCATCGCCACACCTGCCACTTTTGGCCCTGCAATGGAACCAAAGGAATGAAATGAAATGAAATGGGAAATTATGAGGTAAAGAAAAAATACTGCTAGCAATTGCCTAAGTGACCAGGGTAAATTACGAAAAAATCCAAGGTATCCTAACCATCCTAAGCCGGCCCCAAGGAATTTGAACCCGGGACCTCTCGAATGCGAGTCCCAAAAGTCTCTCAGCGAAATATGAAATGAGGAAAACGTGCCTTTTTAAATCTAATCTGCTTGAAATCATGCATGAATAACCCAGAAATGCGTACAATAACATACTGACATTATCTTCCATTGGAACTGTCATGTCCAACTGCCTCCGTGCGAAGTGTGGTATTGAATCACGTGCCCAACCAGTTAACCACGCCCATCGCCAGTTTCTGTTACGCCAACAATATATGTCACGTAATATAAGCCTGCATTTCATTTGTAACTGTTTTGCCCTTTCATTTTGTTTGTTATCTATATTATTAATGGACTTTTTCTATGGCGTGGAACTTTTGAAGCATACTGTATAAATAATCTATTTCAGTTTAGTTTGTTTTCTTCACAATTAACAACATTCTGCTTTATGCAGCATTTTGCTAAAAAAGAAATCACCAGTGATTTGAGAAAGAAACCACAGAGGCACATCGTGTTGACGTGTTGAACAAAAACAGTTGCAAGGTCATGCAAGGAAAAAAATTTTCTTATGATATTGTCAAAATAAGCAACATGTTGTCTGAAGGCCAAATTGTAAAACATACATTAATTGGATTTTCCAAGTACTATGCGGTGCTTTCAAGTTATAACACCTCCGATTTTTTTCCCCCCTCACTAACTAGTCATACGAAAACTATGAAACTTGTGTCACCTCTCGACGTAATCTCCCTGCAGCCGTACACATTTTCACAAAGTCGACGCCAATGATTCCATGGTCGCTGCGAACGCTTCTGAAGGAGTCTACTTTTGACCAATGGAAAATCTGAGCGAATGTGAATGCTTCCATTGAGCAGACTGGCGCTTGTTTCAGGATTGATAAACGGCATCCATGTCTCATCCATTGTCATAATCGATGAAAACAACGTCCCATTCATGCCGTCATAACGAGTCACTTGTCTGGCAACATATCATGCACGCAGCCTTGTGGCATTCGTGGCACCCCCCTGGAGGACACTTTTCGCCTTTTCAGGTCTTCATGCAGGATTGTGTTCACAGATCCCAGGAAATGCCAACTTTGTAGGTGATGTGATCCACTCTCATTCGGCGATCCTCCAAAAAAAAAAAACTTTCTCCACTCGCTCGATCATGTCGTCAAACCGGCTTGTGCAAGGACGAGATTGCCTTGGTTTGTTGTCAAACGACGATCTCCCTTCCTTGAACTGTCGCACCCAAGCACGCACGTTAGACACGTTCATGACATTATCACCACATGTCTCACTCAACAGGCGATGGATTTCAATCGGTGTCAAACCAGGCAAATGGAGAAAATGAATGAGCGCGCTGTTCTTGTAATGAGAACGTCGTCATTTTTAAGTATAGAAAAACAGTCCTCACTCTCGCCACTGCCGCTAGAACTATGTGTGCCATACAGTGGTGCCATCCTGTCACGCATTGACAAGTGCCCGCGTATTTTTAAACAAACCGCATGTTTCTATCTGTTTTTAGTCCTGAGAGTTATAATTTGAATGCACCTCGTAAAACAGAATGAAGCGCAACGGAGGAAGGGATACAGTAGATCACGAGCTACTAACCACCCTATCTCATAACTCCTGCATATAATGTTTCTTGTTTACATGCCGGGCGGTGGGTCACAGCTTGTGCTCTTTCTTTCTTTGTATTTTCCTAATGGTTTCAGTGTACCTAACTTAATTTTAAGTGCATAAGTATTCCTATGCTATTTATGACTACGTGAAATTTATGCAACACCTCTAAATATGACAATAGATTCAAGGCAATGGACGTCAAATTTATTTAAATAAAGAAGTAGTGCCATAAGGCAGCTTTACACCTGACTATTAACTGATAATAACTAGTATAAGATTTCATAATATCATTTAATGTCACCGAAAAACTTAACTCCGTGCTTTACTTTCCAATTGAAATGTTCCATACCCTGCTCGTGTGAAATATATAGTGGTAGCATTTTCGAGGTCGAGTTCATCGTTGGCAAAATTCTAAAGTCATGCTGCCTTTGCTCCCTAAATTCACAATGTTAAAATCGTGAGATTATTAGTACCAGTTCAAGAATGGGAATTCAGACAGCATATACGAAATAACTATCACTGTAAATAAATATTAAAATATTTAACGCCTCTTTCCTAAATACGAAGAAGTTACAATCCCTGTCAACTTGCGTAGACGATTGTTTATTCACTTTCTTTAATGTAAATTGACCATGCATTATTGTTCTTTTCATAAGACATTCTAAGCCGGTTATGAACATTTTCCCCAACAGTGATAGTTTTGTTTCGGGACTTATAATTTCTTAATTTAATGTTCCTGACAACTAACTAGTGATGAATAAATTGGGAGCAAACGTAAACTCAGTACAGTAGCAGTTAATGAATTTTTTCAAAAAATAACAATGCTTAAATTATAATAAAGGCTAAAGGCTTATATCGTACGTCAAAAGCCTATGGTTTGTATCTGAGGAGGTACGCGTTGAGCGTATCGTTCTTTTCATAGCATTTTCCCTCAGGGGAAATGCAAGGGAGTTGTTTCATATCACTTGCACTTAGTTAAAAGGGAGTAATTTGCATGAGACTCATGACATATTCTCTTTCGAATGCAAATAGGGTTTTTGCTGAGTAATGGAGAGGAGCTAATGCCTCATACCGCCATTAGATTGGCCATAGTTCGCTATACAAGAATCTGCTTTAATTAAGCCAGAATTGGAAGCAAAAGTGTATTCCGGCTCAGAACGCGAAGTTCCGCTTGCTGGGAAACCTGGCATATAGTGCAAATTTTGCTTCATAGTTAATGTAACGTATCATTAACATCGAGAAGTTCTGCTTTCCTATTCAGGTTTTAAGATTGAAAATGAAGATAGTTTTCTTCGGCGGTGAAAAGTAAAATACTTTCAGTAACATACGTACAATTCTGAATTACAGTGAAGTTATTGGAGTTACCGGCCACTTGAACTCACTGCGGAAGTTTAGCCACCGCAAACAGAAAAAGGAAGATGAATCACCGTGCAAAATTAGTACTTTAATTTCAGTATATATATTTTTTACGTAATGCGTATAAGTATATTGTACTTAAAATTGATACTAAGCATTAATCTGCATTATAAGAGATATTGAAAATGATACTCCTCAGCGGTAGTACATTGTTACCGTCTGCTTAGAAAATTCCTGTATTTCGTTAAACTTTTCTTCTGCAGAACGTGCCAGTTTGGTACATGTTTCTTCTCATTGAGAGATACTGTCTCTAGTAACTTTTTAACAAGTTGTCGAACATTTCAGGATATTTTATTATGAATCATGTCACCTCTTCTATGCAAGAATCCGTTTTCACTATGTACCGTACATAAAAACCCGTTCATCAAGACAATATTTATAAAGTGGTATAACTAATAAAATAAACAATTAGCACACAATTTACATACAATGAAAGTACCGAGTAATACACGAACGCAAAACCACTCGCTGACAAGGCCCTAAAACTAACAATAACTGCTACCTGCACATGCACATGCATTATAGGCACTGACGACTGGCTTCTTCCAGTACGCACTCTGCCGGTCCGTAACCTCAATAACGCCAGTAATGTCTCGGAGTTAAATAAACATTTCAGAATGACGAAAGCAAACAAAATACAAAAACTCCATCTTTCTCTATAATCTGATAAATATAACTGAAATAATGGGCAAAATACAAATAAATTCCTTACAAAAAAGGAAAGGAAGTGGAAATCATCCCTTTAATCCAGAACTTCTACTAAACTCATGGGACGACATTTCTATGTGTTTTATAGCCAGTTTCAAGAATGATAGAACATTTTTGGGATGACATACGCCCAGTCTTAGGGCTAGGTGCTGAGTTTAAAGTGAACAAAACAGCATCTGTGAGCTTCAATTGTCCAGTTGTATATTTTATATGCTCCATCCTGCAATATACTGGAAATGGGCTGCTGAACTGTTGTTTGGAATCCAAGCGCGGAAACTTTAATAGCTATTATATTCACAGAAGACCTTAATGTTTGACGTACAATTATTCCTCGGTCTAACAGTTTTATAACGTAATCCGCGGTTAATGTCAACGGAAAGTAACCTGTATTAATATATGTTCAATGATTTACTCACTCTCTGCACCTGGTTTTTTCCCCTTTAACTTTCAAACCAATGAAAGTGTCTCAATTAAATGTGACATGGAACACCATGATGCATGAGAAGCATGGTTAAGAAAAGACCCGAGCGGCGTCTATGTTATTTTGCACTATAACTTATAAGCAATACAGTATGTATAGCATAGTATGAACAGACACACGTGTTTATTGTCCGAACATACTGAAAAAATGCGTCGATAAAGGGGTGCCACAGACCATTTATTGCGCAATTTGAGGTTTGAAAGTCGCCAGCAAAATCTTCCGTTTTGGAGAAGAAACGTAAACGTTTTTGAATGTTCACAAACTACAGAACGCGTCACAAAATTTCTTATACAAACAATCGCAGGAAATGGGCTTTTCATAATATGTCAACAAGTTGCAAAAACTGTTAACCTGCACGCATATCGATTTGCTGTTGTGCAAGAATGGAAATCTTCTGATGAACATACCACTCAATTATTGCCATTTGCTCCAGCAGCTTATCCATATACATTACATGTAGTTCTTCGACGAGACATGGTTGCACCTAAGTGAGCATCAATCCATATTTTGGCTGTGAGAGTCCTAACACCGTGCACGAGGCACGTTTTATGAAAAGAGATTGAAGTGTTCTGCGCTTGTCAGTGAGTCTTCTTATTGGCTCCCACGTTATCCCGTCTTCTGAACATAGAAATTATCCCTGAAGATGTGAATCAGTCAAATCGCAACGAACTCCATATTGACTGTTTTCCAGCAGGATAATGCCACAACATAGCTCTTATTGCTTCTTTATTTCTAAAGGATCTTGGTAACCAAGGTTTCTCGCCGTTAGCCACAAGAATTTTGTTATCAGACATGCTAAAAGGAAATCACAACCAGCCAAGAACTTTTTTAGAACCGCAGGAAAACTTTTGGTAGGAAATTGAGCCTGTGACTTCCAGCATGTTGGTGAATACCTTCCCAAAGCGGAGGGTCGTGCGAAGCAAAGCCTCGATGCAAAGGACAACGGCTTTCGACACAAGTTGGAGATCATAACGTTATAAGATAAAGTTAAAGACCGAGAGTGAGTGAAACTTCCTGTCATGGCACAAGTTAACGCACTGAATCATGAGCGGTAGAATGTTTTCACTTCGAAATCATTGTGCGTAAATACATTTTCAAATACTTTAATTTAAAATTAGAATGGAAAATGAATACTGCGGCCCCGATGAAAAATAAAGCTGTAATTTTTTCAGCTCTAAGTAGTTTAGATGAAATACGAAAGTCACAGAAGAAGAAGACAAGCTGAAACGAAAATTAAAAGCGTGTAAACGCATTTCCCTGATGTATCTCTTGGAATTAACTTGTTCGGTGAATGAAATCGTTTTAGTCACGCTGTGAACTACTTTTCATGTTCATCTCTTTCATTAGTAAGGAATTGAGTGCAACCTTGCGCTTTTGAAAATGTGTCATTTTGCATCTGTAATGGAAAACTTCGGTACTCGAACCTCTTCATGTTCGAGAAGAAATTAAAGTGGTTAATTCCAATTTGCTGCATCTCCAATGCTGCGTCACCTTGGCTAAATGAGAACGGGTGTTGGCATCCAGCAGAATGACAATGCAGCTGAAAAAATCTTATAAATAATTGCATTATTTGAAACCATTTAAAGATTTTAGTATGAGATGTACGGTTCAAGGCTTCACGACCTTTTTCCTGGAAATTAAATTACAATTATCCAGCTGCTTATTTAGGCTGACGAATGAGGTGTATCAGAGTTCGCCTAAAAATACAGCGTTGACACGTCTCTGCAACCTCTTTCAGCCATTTAGTGCTATAACAGGGGTCGAGTGTGGAAGTCAAGAGTAAATAATTCATTCTTTGTTTAGGCATTCCTAATAATATGAGAAAGAGGAAACATTCTTAGTTTTTGCTCAGTCCTTGATTGATGTGCCAGTAACAATTGGCAACGCTGAAGAATTACCAAGTGTATCGTATGTTGAGTATAGAGTAGGCATTACAGTCATGTTCCCCCTTGCCAGTATGCTGTTTGTGACATCACGTGGTGTCAACGCACAGTGTGGCTATGACTTATGCTAACAAAGCCTATTGTTTGTATCACATAAATTGATTATACGCAAAGCAGATAACACTTTATGAACAACTTCAGTTCTCGTTATTATTAAAATTTAAATAAGTACTAAAGCAACAACGTGTATGAATATATAAATATGAATGATAGTCTACACCCTTTCTGCATGTTGTGCCCAGTAATTGTTAAAGTGGTCGTCTTAATTTTTTTTCCTTCCTCTGTTGTGACACTTTCTTCACTTTCTGCTTAAATCAGTAGGTACATTTGTTCGTGGATAGTTTCGTTTTTCTGGTTTTTCTCTTGTTTATGGTTTTCATCCTAATAAATGCCCGTGTTGAACGAAATATTTCATAGCATATTCTTACATAACTGGGCTTACATATCTATGAGAGTTTTTATTTCATTTGAAAATGAAACCGGCGCAATGATGACAGAGGAAAGGCACTGCTGTGATGCTTAAATTATCATTCCCATTAAAACGATGAAAGGCAAGTTTTCTCTTCAGGAAAGTGACTTGTACAGTCCCAAACAGTTTCATCTGGTTTTGATTTTGTTACTTGCAATGTTATGTGCATCTCTAATAGATTCAAATTTTCACTTCTGAAAATAAATGAAATTACCTTGTTCTCCTCAGATAAAAATGCTCGTCTCTTCCCAAGATCGCCCCTGTGGTCTAGTGGGAGCGTTTGCGACTCCTGTTCCGGAGGTCCTGGGTTCTAATCCCAATCAGACCAAACTGTCTGGTAAGGTATATTTTTTCGAGTCTTTCCTTACCATGAGAGGGTGAATGCCAAGTAGCTTTACCCCGCCGGCCGGAGACTCCGAGATCATTTACACCATCATTAATTCACTTCATTTCCATTCATTACTACAGACTTACACCTACAGTCTCTTTCCAAACTACTTACTGATGAGATGTACCATCGATTTCAATTTGTGGATAACTTTTGCACTAAAGCAATGCTGGTATTTCGTGCATAATTCTCAAATGCCAGGACTTATATACTGACTGTTTCTTTCATATAAAAATAACTTATCACTCCTTTTTATTTTCAACTATGTTTTGAAGCAGTTTTTGTTTGCATTTAGTAGGAAGCCACCAAACAAATTTTTATTTAAATGTAAGCAAGTAATTCTTAATATCTTTAAAGAATTGAGCTTGAGAATTTCCATTTCAAAATTTCTTTCGTAATCTTCGTTGTGTAAATGCGAGGGAAATTTATGCACCCAGTCCTTCTTCAAAACTGAGCCATATTGTTTTTAGCTCAGTATGTTTAAGAAACGTGATGATGCTTCGGTTTTCCAATCATGGTTAGACATAGGAAGGTTGCACAGCTTTAAGGCATGTAAATTCCTTAGTAAGATTCAGCAGTAAAATAAAGCTAAGGCCTCTCTTATTCATATACATGTATAATTGATTCAAATTTGCATACACGCAAATGGGGCCGATGAGCTGACGATACTCCCGGGATAGATACAGCATCTTTATAAGCATGGACAGTGCTCTTGATAATAATAAATTTATTATTACAGTTCAGAATTTTTCCATATATCGTGAAAAATAAGAAGAATTACAAGAATAAAAACCCATACGGACTAATCAATAGAGAATAATGATAATTGTTTTACAGTAATCATTTCTCGCATTAAAATTAGTTTTACAGTGTTTAGTTAGCTTAACTTAATTCGTAATGTACACATGGCACTAGTTTCATAGTTATAGCTTCCAGTCACCGCCTGTGAAAAGTGTGTAAGCTGAGACATGTTCAGTTCCACCTACAGCAATATGGGGGTGACACAAGACGAAATGCTGCTTTCGTCTCAACAAATCTTAAGGTGGGACCTATTACAGGAGGTCTATGAAGTGTTGTTAGTTTAAAATTGTTAAAGAAGTGAGGCTAACAATTGCAAATGAAGTGGGCGCGGCGCTCCAGTTTGTGTTCTAACGGAAGAAAGCATTAACATCATTGCTGTCATTCGGAATAACATTAAGAACACTTTTTCTGAAAAATTCACACAGGAAGATACAGAGTTTCTTTCAAAACTAGGTAATAACTTGACTACATAAACAGTTTCTTTCAAAGGTGGGTAATAACTTGACTACATAAAGAGTTTCTTTCAAAGGTGGGTAATAACTTGACTACATAAAGAGTTTCTTTCAAAGGTGGGTAATAACTTGACTACATAAAGAGTTTCTTTCAAAGGTGGGTAATAACTTGACTACATAAAGAGTTTCTTTCAAAGGTGGGTAATAACTTGACTACATAAAGAGTTTCTTTCAAAGCTAGGTAATAACTTGACTACATAAAGAATTTCTTTCAAAGGTGGGTAATAACTTGACTACATAAAGAGGTTCTTTCAAAGGTGGGTAATAACTTGACTACATAAAGAGTTTCTTTCAAAGGCGGGTAATAACTTGACTACATAAAGAGTTTCTTTCAAAGCTAGGTAATAACTTGACTACATAAAGAGTTTCTTTCAAAGGTGGGTAATAACTTGACTAAATAAAGAGTTTCTTTCAAAGCTAGGTAATAACTTGACTACATAAAGAGTTTCTTTCAAAGCTAGGTAATAACTTGACTACATAAAGAGTTTCTTTCAAAGGTGGGGATAACTTGACTACATAAAGAGTTTCTTTCAAAGGTGGGTAATAACTTGGCTACATAATTTCGATCCTGGGAGCAAACAGTATACTCTGTGTGCAAATAAATTTTAAAAAAAATCAGTGTTAGTTTCTTCTACTGGGGTAGTTATCGCCATCTCATTTTTGACATTCAAGAAATGGTTTGTCGTACCTGGACAAACAACTTAACTGGGGATTACTAGGATTACTACAAAGATGTTCTGAAACTCTGCAAGCCCTTATCACTGGCAAAGGGTCTCATTTACGAAGTATAAACTGGATGCTGTATTACGATAATGCACGACCTCTATAAAAATGTTGGTGAATATCTCACAAAAATCAATGTCAAGTGTATCTTGTGTGCTTGTGTGTGTATGTGGTAGGTAAAAATTGAGATTAAGTATGATATTCTTACCTCAGTGTTAATGCCAGCTTCTCTCGTGGTGAAATTCTGACTCCCACATTTGCCATTACTTAATAATGAAATATGTTTCCTTTCAAGAAGTTCTTTAAATGAAGTAGCAAACATCTGGAAGTAATTGCATTCACTGGGATCACTTGAAGTTCTTCAAAGAGTGTATGGAAAGTTCCTTTTTCTTTCCATAAACAAATAATGGGATGAAACCAATATTTTTTCTCCTCTTCTTGTTAGCAGTTCTTTTATATAAGAAGCAAATAGCTAACACTTCAAGATCATCAAAAATAGCTTGTTCACAAACATGCGATTGCAAATGAGAAACAAGTGACTGACGTCAGCGCACTCAGTGGAAAGATACAGTATCGCATACTTGTATCTCATACTTGGTAGCATTGTGTTGAAAGAGACTATACTAACAAAACTCGTCACAACGAGCAGCCAGCTAGCCATGCTGCGGAAGTTAAATTAAACATCGCCTCACAATACCGGTAAGGAAATTCTATTGCTCATCCCTCCCATGATACCTACCGTATTGCTTAACATACCGTGAGACGAAATCTATAGTAATATACAATCGAAACCCTAAAGGATAGGGTGAGGTTATTAAGGTTTGCCCCAATTTTTTATTTTATTTTGAAGTATCTGTTCCCCTATGCTCCAATGGAGTTGAATCCAGATTCGAAGTTATTTCGCTGTCCCATTTTTTTTTTGACTCAACAAACTGTATAAAAATCAGAAGAATTTTATGCGGCGAACATATTTTAAAGGACTGTAATGTAGAAGTTTCCTTCATTTTAGTACGAAAATTTTCTTTTTCTAATGCGCATTCTCACTTTTCTGTTTGTGTTTTTTTATGGTTAGCAAACAAATATAATATGGTGTTTATATCATTAGTTTGTTACAAAAGAACAGCGAGACAGAAGTTATGAGCAGTTGGATGTCATAATATCAGAGCTAATGAGTGTGTAATTTAGAGAGTTTAACGTACGTGACCTGGGCAGCTGTGGATTAATATTAGATAAAAGAAATTCAAGCATCGTTATTTGTGTAAATATAAAAATCTGTAATTTTATGCTGTAACGGAAGCGACCGTAGATTATTTAATGTGAAGTTTTGACATCTTTTCTCAAAGCATTCACACAAGAAATATGTGCATACGCCCAGCTGGCACTAAGGGAAAAGATCCGCTTTGGATGCGTTGCTTGATTGTTAAAAACTTCGCAGGCGCCTTTTTACTTCTATTTCACCATAAATGTTATCTTAAAAGTGAAAGTTTGGAGCTTGCAATAATAGCCCAACTAAGAGAGAACGAAACTTGGGCCATGGCTTTAACAACTTCTGAATTATTGGAGAGTTTCTTCACGTACTATTCCTTCTTCATAAAGGAGTGAATCAACTGCTGTGTACGAAGTTCATCTACTTTTACAGGTTGCGGTAAGAATCTTTACAGCCCCAAACGTGCTCTGTTAATATGGAGCACAAATTAGCATGACTGCGCCATTATAAAAATCTTTATGAGTTTACTTCGTCATAGAGTAAAATAAAGTAGAAGAATTTAAACAGTTTTTACGGCATACCGTGGCCATCCAGGGGCACTAATTTCCTATATTTTGCAGAAATGACTAAGAGAAAAGTTAAACATTATTGTCATAGTAAATAAAGCTGCTAATCCCATCGCGGCACCTCAAGTAATAGTTATTTTGTGTCGGCAACTGCTTGTCCTTGTGAAACCGTCAGAGTAGGAACTATCTTAATATGTCAGGCAACTGGCGTGTTCTTATACCAGCGCACGCTGAGCTCAGTCGCGGCCGTATAGGCCAAAAATAGTTCTCGGTATTCTCTTATCGGTAGCATACAATTAAAGGGGAGATTTCCAGCTTCATTGCTTTAAAGCAAATGCTCGTTATTCACCCATGTCTCACTGACTGTGTATTTAAAATAAAGAAATAAATAAAGTAATAGGTTTATTTTAAGATTTCCCTATATTTCTCTCGCTCAGGTTATAATACAGGAAGTTTCCATAATTTCAGCATCATAGAAAGTATTAAATCTATCGAAAACGACACTTTTTGTACACAACAAACATATTCAGTAGACGCTTTTTATCTAATAACATAGGATCAGTCTAACGACAAGCGGCACGTGGTTTTTATGCAGGTGCCTCAGTCTAAGTAAAAAATTTAAGTGACCCAAAGATAAAAGTCAAGGTTGTAAAAATCTTCATATAAACAGCAGTATTCCTAAAAAGAACCGGAAATGAAAAATGAAGAGTATCTCATTGGCAGTAGATACAGTACTTAAATATACTGGGTGATTTTTTTCTTCTCGGGACCGTTTCACGTGCAGTTGGCCGCAATTGACCAAGCTCTGTAGTTCCTGTCTCGTTCCCACCCTTGAAAGCCGGCCGGGAAGCCGGAAGTGAGGTCAGTATGAGTGTAACTGTAGGGAACGTACGGGCGTGTTCTAGTGTATTGTGTGATTAGGTGACTAGGCGAGGTAATACAGTGTATTAATTAATATGACTCAATTCATGCATTCTAGTTCCGAAAGAGCAGTTATTTACGATTCGTACAGAATTGGCTCGTAATGTAGGGAGATTCTTTCAAGAAATATGAATGAATGAAGAGTGTTTAACGCCCGTTTTTGCTACAGAGACACCACAGGCGATGGACAATGGTGATACATGAAATGAAATATTGGGAAAAGATTTATTTTTAAGGAAGGAATCATAACAGGCCTAAGTTTAGGGTACCTCCCCGGTATTTGACATTTATGAAGACTGAGGAAAACCTGGAAAAAACCTCAGTCAGGAATGACGGTCCTGGCGGATTCGAACGTTTCAAGAAAGTTCCATTCACAGGTTGGTAAATATACTTCGTGAAACGGGAAATATTCTTGATAAAAAAGCAAACACTTGCCATGTACGGTGCGCACAGAAGAAACGCTAGATAAAATAGGACATGATCTAGAACGTTCCCCTAAAAATTGGACGCCTTTCACAGCAAACATGAATTTCCTTGTCCTCTGTTCGAATGACTACAAAGCTACTGAAGTTAATACCCTTTAAAATTACTGTAATGCAAGAACTTAAATTGGGTGACCCTGTAGCTAGTAATATATTTTGTGAATGGGTTTTGAATAGTGTGCATTAGGGAGAAATTTTCCCTAATATAATTTTCTTTACGGACGAATCTTGGTCCATTTAAGTAGCTTTGTTAACTTACAAAACAACTTATAGTGCAGTTCAAAAAACGTAACCGCTTCACGAGGAACTCTTGTATGATCAAAAGATAAGAGCGTGATGCGCCATTGGCGCTAGAGAATAATAGGCCCTATTTTTGTTTTAAGAAGCAATTAATAAGTATTGCAAACTCTTTTGCAAGTCTTTTTCCATGTATTAACTGTGAGGAAACCTAGGTTCACGACTTTACAGTAGGACTGTGCAACACACATACAATCCATGTTTCCTTATATACAATTTATGAAATATTCGACGATGACTCACTAACAACATGTGGCCCCCTCGATCCCCCGATTTAATGTCCTGCGATTTTTATCTCTGGAGGGGGCAGTGGCGTTAAAGGAAAGAGTGTACAAATCAAATCCACATATTAGATGAACTGAAAAATTACATTCTTGAAGGAAATTTTTCCATTTCTCAGAGGGAACAACAGATAGTAAAAATTAATTATATAAACTGATGTCAGAAAGGTATAGAAACTGAAGCCATACAGTTACAGCATTTTTTGCTTAATAGTGGTGAATAAATGGTTTAAAAAAGGGTTTAACTTATGCGACAATCATAGCTGCGGACGTTCTGACTCTTGTTCATTGCAGTATCAACTTGAATAGACCGACCGACTGTTACGCGTGGTGCGGTCCCGCGGAGGCAAACTCACCCTTTTGCTGAGTTGCTTCGGCTGTACGGGAGTAAAATAGGCGCGGTGTAATAACTCTCCTATTTACATGTGTGGGAGCAAATACGCAAAAAGACTGTCAGCTTTGATAACTTTGTAAATATGATCCATAAATGGATATATTTATGTATTTGAATGGAATTTTTAATGGATATTGTGATGATAGAGAGGAATAAAAGGCTATTCGTTTACATTCAGAATATTCCGAAACGTCATGTATCAAATTTCAACAGTGAAACATAAACGACTGATATACTTTAGAGCATGATAAATACCATTCCGAACAGTTTCATATGCATTGAAGGGATTATGAGAGAAGGTATGTCTGTCTACAGCACAGTTGCAAAGTGATTGCTTTTATTTCACTACCATCAAGGGCATGATTTATATGCACTCTAGAGATGAAACATATGCACAGATAATGTACAATAACCTAAAACATTTACTTACAATGCTAAGGACATTTATGAAGAGTGAAGTGTTAATATTACGCAAACAACATTAATATACATTGTTATTTCGATGACATTTTGATTTGCTAGTCTTTGAACACAATTTTATGCATTACTTTTGAATTTTATTTTATATGTAATATATAATGTATAATACATATTTGGTATATAGATAATAAATGCACACACAGTGTGTAATTAGTTAACCGGACACGAAAAATGCGCGATATTTCGGATTTCTCTCACAGGAGAGGGAAATGTTGATTGAACTATATAATCACGAGATTTGCATTTTATAGTTTTTTCTTATCATGATAGTTGCATCGTGGTATTACAATGCATAACAATTTGTAGGATTTGGAGGTTGTTGTGTGGTGCCATTTTAATTGTTATCAGATTTCCTTATAGGGTGAAGCCTGTGGTGTTGTGGTTTCTGGCTCCTCAACTGATTAGTCTAAGCTGCTGTAGGTTGCTT
This sequence comes from Metallyticus violacea, assembly GCA_030762175.1. Lineage (NCBI taxonomy): Eukaryota > Metazoa > Arthropoda > Insecta > Mantodea > Metallyticidae > Metallyticus > Metallyticus violacea. The sequence goes on from CM060846.1 coordinate 302,627,780, forward strand.
TGATTCCATAATGTACTGGTTTAAATATGTACTACTCAAACTTTAACATGTATTTTCTAAAAATCCAAAGTTTACATAACCTACACATATTTGAAGACACAATTTGATACATGAATATAATTGCGTTCATATAGCCCTATAGTCAATTTTCGAGTTTGTTTTGGTTTACAACAAATTGGGAACTATTTTAAATGGGAAGCAAACTTGAAATTTATATACTGATGGTTTATTTCATAATTAACGTAATTGTAAATTAAAATAATGCTAATGTTGGAAAAATTAAAACAAACACTTTTATCATCATTTAAAACAGCTTTCATCTTTAGTTATTTCACAAGAAAACTGTAGTTTTTGTCACTGAAATTTCTAACATTTTTCTGAAATGACAATAAAATAATTCATAGTTACACGAGAAAACATCATAAAATACGCCAATATCCAGGGTCCACATATATTTAAAATGTATAAAAATCTTATTTGTGCATCTTTCAGTGAAAATAAAACACGACATTGTGTAGGAACCCTATCTCGATTCATTTTGTTTTCGGCTGCGTCAAAATCCTATGAGTATAATGTCTTAATTAAACATGGTGACTATAATCAGTAGATTGTTTAATACATTTTAAAAGTAATAAAATACATAAGGTATACATTTTCTAATAATAGCACAAAGACTAAAACAAATCAAACATTTAATCTTAGCCATCGGCATTGAAATAATTTTCCTCCCTGGAGTTATCCAGCCGCTGGTAATAAATAGGTACTCTAAATGTAAAAATTCAATTCGCAGTAATTATATTGTCATTTAAGAGTTTAAAGTATTCTAGAAGACTTCTGTTATTTGTTTTGTTTAATGTAATCGTACAATCTATTCTCGAAACTTTATATTGATATGAAATACTCCAAATTCGCTTTTTTTCTACCGTCATACTTTCTATAACTGTGTAAGAAGTTTATATTTCATTTCATTATTTTTGTGCGCGTCTTGTGCGCATTTTACTAGTTTAATTTCGTAATGCAATTTTTCTGTCGGTTATGTGTTATCTGCCTGGAAGTACTGGAACCATCAATATAATTAAGCCTGGTAGAAGATTAAGTTTATGTTACTACTGTGCAAAAAGCAGAGAATGTAGTCAAGTGTTCTGTTCAAGAAAGGAAATTGTACACATATAACAAACAATAAGCATCCCGGAACGTTACAGAACAATATACAAATAATACTGGTGGTATTGTCCAATATTTTCTACATTGTTTTTTACCTTGGCAATCCTGCAGTGTTCACAGCCCAATATAAGTTTTTCATAATTTGAATAATAAGGGGATTATAGGAACGAGAGGGAGTATAAACTGCATTATTAAGAACATACATTTTTTGGCTGAGTATAGCTATTTAATTTATCGCAGGTGTCGATTTTTTGTAAAAGGTACATAGTTATATGTTTCGACACTTTAGAAAGATCTAGGGATATTTCCGAAACAGTTTGTCTTATGAATGGGTATTAAATATTAAATCTAATTTTTGTGACTGATTATGCTTAATCAGTTGTAGGCATAATTAGGAAAGTTTATTCATTTATTAACTATTAAGTAATTGCAGCTGTCATTAAATGTATAAGAAATGTTATGAAAAAATGGGTCTGCAGTCTCACATTTCTGACATTGTTTAATAAAAAACGCATTCGCAACAGCTCCGCTTTCAGGATTGTTTAATTGTTGTAGACATATTTTCTGTTCTAGTGCTATCGTTCTAATCCAATATGCTGCAGGAAAATTTACTTCAATGAAATTAATAACAATGTCGCACTAGTAGCCAGTAATAACACAACTACTTGATTATACTCATTTTTTTTTTTTGTTTTGTTTTACCGTAAATTGAGTTGTGGTGACAGAGAGACAGACAGACAGACAGACAGACAGACAGAGAGACAGAATACATGCTGCCGTAACAACACTGTGAATGGCTGTTAACGTTCACCCATTAGAGGGGGGGGGGGACAAGCTGCTGAAGTGATCTTAGCCCAGCGAACTCCACTGAGCTGTGGACTCGGGCCAAAAATGGCATTAACGAATGACATTTAACAAGAATGGGCGCGTTTTTGAAATGCATTGCCATATAAGAGTTATGCAATTCCTTTGGAGGTAATTGTGGCAATAAGGACAGTGTTATTATATATTCATTTAATCCCTTGTGTTAGGTATTTCAGCGGTTTACCACAGGCAAGTGCTCTTAAAGTTAAGTACAAGCAATAATTACCTAACATTGCAGGAACGCTGTTTACACTCAATTTTTGTAGTGCTTACTTCTCTTTAGCGGATTCATTTAAAACATGACTTGGAATTTATGTGACCCGGGGGCTCAAGGGTTTTAATCCCATAGAGGCTCCAAGGATTGTTAATTTAATCCGAGGTTTCCGAACTAAGTCGGGACTCGTTCTCCTGCATACCTGTGCACTGCGAACTACTGTAATAGCTGAGAGAAACAAGAATACCGTTGCTATATTTTTATATACACTGAGTGTATTTTTCTAATGGTTGCTTTTTAAGTACTTAGCAGCAAACTTTACAGTTTTTAAATAGTACGTTTTACGGACTGTTTTTCTACAGTAACTCACCCAGCTGCTTTTTCTTTTCTTTCTTACCGTTTGTGGTAATCAGCCTTTTTATGTTCTCTTAATCTCAACCGCTCCATAAACCGGGAGAAAAATGCACAGCAAAGAAACGAAAATTCCCGCTCTTTTTTGTTGCATTAATTATTTTTTAACATTTCTAGATGTGTAAAAATGATATTCAGCAAAGTGTCATATCACAGTATATAGTAGGCAATTTATATTAACGATGCATATATTTAAATGTACCATATTTCTTTTTTGCAAATTAGAAAGAAAGTGTATTTTTATATTAAACATGGTGATTGTTGAACCTATGTAATAAAATCGCACTGAATCTTTCTTATGTAATATTGAACTCGGGAAGTTTGTTCCACATTCTAATAATGCAAACGGGCCCTTGTTTCTGGAAATTAGTATATATAAATTTAAAAGTGCACATACCGTAACATATTTAGGTTCAGAAATTAGTTGTAAAAGAAATATTAGTGCTGAACTCCACAGATCTCAGAAGACATCTCAAATCTCAATTACTATGTGGGAAAACTAGAGTGAGATTATTTGAGTTACAGGCAGCCTGTATCTTGCAGTGTGGCCACCGCAGTCGAAAAGGGGGGATTCGTTGCACAAAATTTGTACTTTAATTTTAGGGTTTTACTAAAATGATACTGTATATAAAATTGTTAATAATAATAATAATAATAATAATAATAATAATAATAATAATAACTAATCAGTGTTACAATAATGTTGAAAACTATGCCCCTCAGCGGCAATACATTGCCGGTTTCGAATATGCTTAGGAAATTTCTCTGTTTTATTTATTTTTTTCTCCTAAGAACATGACGGCTTGTGCACGTTTCTTGTTATTACGAAAGCCTGTCTCATGCAACATTTTAGCAAGCTAGAGAACAGTTTCTGTACCTGAAACACGATTTGCAGGATATTTTGAGAGAAATCCGTTTTCACTTATGTATCGTAACCGTTCTTTAAAACGTGTTTTTGTAATGATATAACTAACGAAGAACAATTACCACACAATATGCATACAAGTAACACTGGAACACACTTCTCGCTGCCAAAGGCTGCCTCAAACAAACTACAAGCTGCTACCTGCACATGAATTATTAGTCATTGTCGGCTGGCTTCTTCCAGTATTCAACCGCTCACCGCCCACCCGTAACTCAAATAACCTCACTGTTGAATACCGATCTGTAATTTTTTATTAGATCATGTGATTTTGAAACGCGGTCATTGTTGACATTGGATAAAAGAGAATTTCATATTTTTGAGGGAAGAAACTTGAGAAATGTTTTTGGGTCAGAATAAGGGAAAGTAAATTGATAAAGTAGATATATATAACTACACTTTTGTCAGTTATTGAATGAATCAGACATCTGCGGAGTAGCGATATTGTAACCGAGGTCGTTAAGGCACGGACTGCTAGCGAGAGTTTTGGGGTTTCATTCCCGCTAGGAAGAAATAAAAGAACATTAGTCTTGTGTTTTGTATACCTGGAAAGTAAGAATATGTGGAGACATAGGCAGCTTTGATGTATCTTGCAGTTAGTCAGAAGTAATCTTACGTGGACGTGGCATCCCACGAGAACACTTTGAAAGGGGATGGTGCGCCACTGTACTATGTAAAATATGTTTAGTTTTTATAAATATTAAACAGTGAATTCTTTGGAAACAGACATAACCCGTCAGTAGCCATTCCTCTATAATAAAATTTCAAAAAATTTCTAGCTTTTTTGTAACACAATGAAGCAAAACATTAAACCCTGTATATGGTTCAGTAATTGATCTTCTGGTCACAATAAGGAATAAGGTTTTGGTTTTTTCATTCATGTAACATTTTATAAATGTTATTCCGGTCACATGTATCCAGTGCTTGGGCATTCAGGGGGCGTTTTTTAAATAAACATATAGCTTGGTACATTCCTCAGAAATAATCTTTGGAGCAGAACATATAATGTTCTATGTTATTTGGTCTATATAGTTTTTTTTATATAAGGTGTTCTACTCTTGCAGAAGAATACGGAGATAATATTGATATATACCAAATAAATAAAAGAATATAATATTTCTTAAGTTTTCTATTCTTTGTTGTGGATAAGGAGATGAAATAAGTATGTGTGTGTGAGAGAGAGGGGAGAGAGGGAGACCTATTCTGCGAGGCAGTTCGTGAACTTTTATGCAAGCAATACATCCAAGGAATTCCCAAACGGAAAACTCGTGAATAAATTCATCTCTGGATTATACGAGCAAAGTAAAATAGGAAAAATTATTTTATTTTGCGTAACTAATCAGGAGAAATACGGCAATGACATGAAGGCTTAGTGACTGCGCATGCACAGAAACGCTTATGGTGCTAATAATCGATCTGGTAGAAAGTTAGCAGTGTGCACGGCCACATGGGCCAATTAGCCATATTTAGAACAACTTTACGGTTAGACCAGACTGGTTCCTAATGAAATATTGTAACATATCCTAAAATTTCAAATAAAATTGCTGTAAAATGAATTGTAGCTTTATAAAGAATTGTTTAATTATAGGTAGGATAGTGTAACATGCCTTGCTTATACTAATGTTATTATGAGGCAGTTTGAGTAAAAGATAGGTAAATATATATTTTACTTACAAAAAATATGGTAACTGTACTAATACAATCAATATTTTAAATATATTAAATAATATAATTAGAGGTGGGTTTGCAATCAACAGGGGTCTAGTTGTTGATGACAACTAGCGCATGTTCTTGAAAATATAATGGAATAAATGTTTTCTTGGATGAAAATATGCTGACGACTTTTGATTTCACTGATGGAAATGATTTCACGTTTGAGGAGGACTGTAATAACACTAAGGTAGCTGAAAGTGAAAATGACATAAATAAAATATAAGGGAGTTTCAGTAGTTACGCACTTTTTCAAAAATAAATAAATAAATAAAATTAAAGTAAAATTAAATAAAAATAAAAATAATAGAATGAAATAAAAGATTGGGTATCCGACGAGCTATGATGTAGGTACTTGCAAATAGAATGGAAAAAATGACATATATGTAATATGTAACAGTTCCAATTACAAGTGTTATTAAAAATGTATTCTCTTTCATTTTTCTTCTTAGGAATTTCCAGTACAAATATTTAAAAAAATTAAGAAACAGTTATAATACTTCTACATTCTTTGCAATGAAAGTATAAAATATTATGGGCGTTATTGTAGGCCCAGGCGTACAAAGTTTTAGCGGCTGGGCCATGTCGAGCCTCACCGCTGGTGATAGACCAAAGTGTATTGAATTCAGCCGTTACGGTTTTTAGTACATATATGTTATTATGTGGCAAATTATTATTACAGTTCCATTTAGAATATTTCGGTTGATTAAATTCTATCTAGTTTCATTTAAATCTGCCTGGTCCAACCGAAACAGTTCTGGCATGTAATTAGCACTTAGTAGCAATGCATACTTATATAATGCCCATATACAACATTGGTAAAAGTTTTATCTGTCCGTAATGAAAACACAAATGTTCGTAAGTAAATTTACATTTTAAACTGTATTTCAATGTCAATTTCCTGTTTAGTGTGGTAAGACTTGATGACATTTTTTTCCTGGAAATGAGATTACAGATATCCAACTGTTTATTTATTTTACTTCATATGCTACGCGTGAGGACTGAGGTGTATCAATTTTCGCTGAGAAAAACAACGTTGTCATGTCTCTGCAGTCTCTTTCAGTACATATTTAAAGCTAAAAGAGATCAGTTGTGGAAGTAAGAGTGAATAATTTACTAATCTATTGCTTATTTGTTTGTTTATTTATTTATTAAGTCAGCCAAAGATATTCCTAATAACATAATTAATAAACAGGAAATATTCATAATTTCTGTTCAATCTTTGATGTAGTAAAGTAACAGTGACAACGGTGGAAAATTACCAGATATCTCGTGACAAAAGTGTACTGTTTATACAAAGGCGATAACATATAGAAACATATTAAGGTTTGTTCCGCACTTTTTATACATGAATGAAAAGTTTAAAGTAAACAGAAATGTCCTACATAAAATGTACAAAAGCTTCAGGAAAAGAAGAAAGCTTCATGAGGCTTTATTGGTTATTAAAATAAAATTAGCAGACCATTCCGGATAGCAGCTTTGAGATTAAAATTCACTATTTGGCTTATATATCCTTTAAATTGTTGTTGTTGCACATGTACTTTCCATATTTTGATATACGGTTATAGTGTATTTATTTCTACATCATCGACTTTTACTAACCACATGTACAGCTAATATTTTAAATCATACTTTATGGACACGGGGCATTATCTAACATTAAGGCGTTTCACTCTTTATGTTAACGAACCTTTCTTTCTTTTTCCGCAGTTTGAACGTCATTTGCCAAGAAACGGGACTAGAAGAGAGAACAAATGCTGAATAAAGGAAATTAATTTAATAGAATAATCAGTTTTGAGATATATTGCATACAACTGATGATTTTTGCCGATGAAGGAACGTTTAAATGGAAAGAATTCAGCAGGTATTTTTAAACAGCTGTGAAACAAATTCAGCCCCGGGTGTAAAAGCTTTTAACGTCTTATGGCAAATGGTAAATGAAGTGAGCCGATAATGGAATCAAGCTAATAAACGACGTCAATAAGCTCAGAGGCCATTAGCGCGAGGAGCAGTTTGGCTTTAAGTTTTCTGGATGAATGAAAACTCTTCAGAGGCAAATTCCTATTTCGTTAATTATAAGTACTGTGCAATAAGTCCAGATTGATTGTTCCAGTGCATCCAACACACTTTAATTTTTACAGATGACTGATGTAAATGCTTATGTAGAGTTTCTCCGGATTCCAGCCAGATCAATAGTTAGGAAGGTTCAAATACACATTAGTCTCTATTATTACGAAAATGATGATAGAGTTAAGGTTATGTAATCACAAGAAGTATTATTAAACAGGCAGTTACAGTATACGGTAACGGCAAATAACTTTGTAACAGTTACATATGCTGTTTTCATACCTTATTGCAGTTATATTTAAATGTAAATTACGAAGTATTTTGTTTGGAAGTCTCAAGTCTGCACTAGGTAATAAGAATGTTTCATTGTTTTATTAAAGTTTGATGGTATACCTGCAATATTTTAAAATTAATTTCCTGAGAGGTAACTGTAGCCAGCAAAGACTTTGTACTTTTATGATATCAACATAAAGCATTGGGGTATAAAATAAGTAACAAATTTATTTAAAGAAAAAAAACGCGCGTATTAATAGTAACGCTCATTCACTTCTAACCACTAACCGAACAACTTAGGTCGGTCCTTGTGGTATAGTGGTAACCATACTTGCCTTCTAAACCCAAGATCGCGGGTTCAAACCCGGCCAGGATTGATGGATTTTTTCGGACGTAAAATTTCTAAGTATGGCTTCCTTCGGAAGGAAAGTAAAGCCGTGGGTCCCGTGTCGTACATTTACGGCACGATAAAGAACCTCAAGCCTGAAAAAAGAGGCCTCTGAGCAAACTTTTTCGGTCGTTTCTAAATGCCCTAAATAGAATGGGACGATGATGACATGTTAAAGAGCGTCCGTAAATAAACAAATAAAAAAACACAACTTATTCATCATTGCAAAGAAGATCAAAAGTTTACAGATTCCATCTCCAAATTCCAGCAATTAATGCATCTGAAAAATCTAATATAACACCATATATTACTTTCGAACCAAACTCCTTTACGAATTGAACAGGGTGCAATTTTGCAATACCCGAATAAGTGTTTCAACATATACAACACTGTCGAATGTGTTATTCTTAAAGTCAGTTCTCTCACGGCCCATCACCTGTCCACGTAGTGTGCTGCAGTATCAGGACACTTGCAAAAATTCACTTCCTTACCGAAACACGAGCACCTAAAATGCCACCGTTCGATATGGCAAGGTTGCCACATACCCTTCGTAAACTCTCACAACATTTCACATTTTATCCTTGCCGGTTGCTCCGATAGAAAACATAACTTTAGGACGGTACTGTAACTCAGACCTTGGTATGTGTTCATCTATAAGCTCTCCCATATCGATAATACCTGAGTTGAATATGTCTGTCCTCTCTATAGCAACGGCTGTACCCTCGCTTGTTACCAAAATTTTGAAGATTGGAATTTAAATTTGATTCGGTAATTCTGCAAAAGTTTTTGAATATTTTTTCATTAAATAATGGAAACTATTTGTTCCTGGTGTATCCTTTGTTAAATTTATGCTCAGGGTGCAGTTCAGGCAAACGGTGAGTTCTGAAGCTTCGTACAGTATGCATTGTCAATTTTTTTTTTTTTTAATATTTTAATGTTTAGAATAAGAATCTGAATCAAAGAGGAAAATTACAAGATCACGGCCGGGATTGGAGACACGGATCTTCGTCCTGCCTTGCCGTGTTCTTATGATCTCAGGTACTGTGCTCTGTCCGACCATAGCAGCGATTCCTCCCTTCTGGGTTCATTATACCCTGGAGACCTCTGATGTTATCTCGTTGTACAGTCCTGATCCATAATAGGTCACTCGAAACCTTTGAGTACTTATAGCTCAGTTTTACCCACTATTAGAGTTAATTAATATAAATGTGATTTTTTTCACATCAGCCTTCTATTAGGATAAGGTTGTAATCCGAAAAAGATAGAAAAAATCGTAATCACAGTCCTGACATTTCAAATCAATTAGTACTAATAGTGTGATTAAATGTGAAACCTCTGTCAAAAGTACTCGAGGGAATAAACTTCGAGTCGCCTCTTAGGGATAAAGTATCTGAAACGATGTAATCTCAGGGTTCTTCAGGGTATAGTGAACCCAGATGGGGAAGACTCGCGGCTTGAACGAGCAGACACAGTAGCTCAGATAGTAAGAGCGTCGAAACGGTAAGCCGAAGATCTGTGGTTCAAGTCCCGGTCGTGACCTCCTATTTTCCTATCTGACTCTGATTCCAAACTTTAACCTAACACGCGGCTTGTGTGAATAGGTCTCATTTCAACATGTTTAATGTACTAGATTTTCTCTATTACATGAAGCATGATAGTTTTTGTTCATGTCGTAGTTTCTATAAAAATGTTGGTACATATTAGACATAATTGGAATAATGATTTTAAAATTCCAGAATTGTTTTATACTTTTTCAGTCGCAGTAAACATATTCGGATACGAATCGAAAACAGTTATGGAAATGTATTAATGTTTTAATCAAGATCGGCGTTTTAATACTTTTTACACACTCCGTCGTTTGAGGTTCTTAGACCTAAACTAAAGAGCGGAAGCGGAAACTGAAGTACTAGAAATAAGGAAAGCTGTATTATTATTATTATAGTAATTATTATTATTATTATTATTATTATTATTTTACATTGCACTTCCAAATTCATTTAACTATTTTACACTGTTGAAAAAGTAAAAGGAAAATAATTTAAATGCATTTTAAAAGATAGTTTAAATATTTATGATTATTGTAATGTTGACTTTCAGCTGTATTGTCTTGAATGGTCGGGCATTTTTGAAATTACTCTCCACCGCCGTAAGGTTACGCATTGCCTACCTGTACACCTGTTAAGCACGTTGCCTTGGGAGTATCAATTGCCTTTCACCCGATTCGATCAGTTGGATCATTTGTCTTTCAACCCTCGTATCCATTTTCGTGTAACTCGCAGCATTTAAAGTAACTAAGCTTTCTGCCGTACAGCATGTTTAGAGGGAAACCTTTGATTCTACTCACGAAATGGTTGTAAATTTCTTACAGTGTTTCCAAAAACTATTAAACCCACTTGCTTTTCGTGTTGAAGTATCCCAAAGTTCTTAGACACTGATTATTATAACAATTTCAAGCAAGGAAATGAATCATATAATTTAAAAATTAAATATGACAGCTTCTCAGTTTTTAGTAATAATAAGGTATATTTATTTGTACAATATCTTTCGCATGGGTGTTTTGAACCGTACAAGTTATTCATTACTCAGACACATAGAAAAAGAATTTTTACTTTATACGTTTACAGTTATCACTTAAGGACAAATAACTAAATATGCGCGCGCGCATACACACACACACACACGCACGCACACATACACGCACACACGCACGCACACACACACACATTCACACACACATTCACACTCAAAGAACTCGTCTACTCCATAAAAACGCTCCTAATTCCACTCACTTTGGATACAAAAGGACCCAGTTATGGCCAGTTGTCTACCTGTGGAAACAAATCCCAACATGGTAACCTATTCCTATTTAACTTAGCATAATTTGCTTCCAGCGCAATCAGTCTCCACTATGTCGTACTGTATAGTTCATTACAATGTGCTGCCAGTGGTTTTTTGTCTCCACAAAAAGCACACATTCTCTGCTCATCTTCTTCTATTGTTTTAATCGCTTTCTATGCCTCCAACCTAACAGTAGGATGCAATATATATGTATATCAATTGGTAGTTGCTGTTACGTTTATCTAAGTTTGATAACTGATAACTCGTGTATTAATATAAACTGATCTGTTCGCAAAAGTATTATTAACTTCAACTATTATTCATTCATAAAATACTGTGTGTTGTTGATTTTGTTTAATTACGGACGCTGTTTAATATCTTAGGACATCAGCATCCCATTTAATTCAGGGAGTAAAACGGCTGATAAATTTTGCTCAAAGTCCTTTTTTTTTTCTTCTTTTTTTTCCTCTCTCTTCCCATATTTGAGGTTCTTTTACGCGCCATAAATGTACGACATGGGACCTACGGTTTTACTTCCCTTCCGAAAAAAACCCATTGTCCCTTGCCGGGACACTTGCTTTTCAGCTCTTAAATCTCTTTATTGTTGCATACAAAATAATAGCTACGGTGTAAATATGGAGGTTTAATAGTAGTTTATGATACCACAAGCTTTGTCAAATATTCCTACTCATAAAATAAAATCACTTTTAGGTTTGTGATCTATTATTTCTATATAGAATTGGGTATTATTTAATATATCGCGTATTGGAGGAATTTATTCAATGTTCTACTTTTCTCCTATTGTTATTTATAACACATTCATCATATGACAATTGTTTAAACAACTAAGATTCTTTATGGAAGTATTTAGCCCGAAAATACTAATAAAGCTATAGAGTTGTAGTGGAGAAAGCTGCGTGTTAGATTCTTTCGTATCATTATAAACCATATTTAAAATCTCAATAACCAATGAATTGACACTGTTAATTATAATAAGTTCTCCACAAAACATTCTTATAAGTAATAGCAACCCGCCTGTGGTGCCACAGTAATAAAAACAGGCGTTAAACGCTCAACAGCTGCAGTCTTGATGTATTTGGGAAGTGTTAAATATTTTTTATCATTACAATATTTTGGAATTATTTATTTAATTTTCTGTGTTTCTTAACAAAGCACAGAAATTTTCAATAGCATCGTTTGTCAGGACAAAAGCACTTTCCTTTTGTACTAGTGCTGATCGCGCTGCCTACCTCTGTTTCCTTTCGTGTTACATTTTAAATAGGGTTTCTATGGCTGAAAAGATAAGATAATACAGTATTTCATGCATTTAGCTGAAAAATCTCACTATTTAGTATTTTATATCTTTAACTAGGAACGCTTTAAAAATCCCGCACCTACCTTGCATACCAGAGCTAAATTTTTGCGCGCCATTGTTTGTGATATATTAAAGAACCGAATATAACGTCACAGTTTTGAAAAGAATCTCTGACAGTTTTAAACTTTGGTTCCTTTATCATTTCTTATGGCTCTGTTTAAAAGTTTTATGAAAAACTATTTTTAAATGATTAGTTATTGCAAGTTTTAACATCTATAAAAACCTTTTTGTAATTTTAAACATGTTAATTATTTATGTAAATTATAGGAATGTAGTAAACAAAGGCAGAAACATATTATGAAATTTAATATGTGTACATGTTTAAATCAATAAATAAATCTAAGGCAAATGTAATAAATTAGAGCTTATTCAATTGTTATAATTTCCCACCTTATTTTTAAGTAAATGTGGTAACTGCAAAATAGCTTTTTCTTTTTGGGTGGGTAAGAAAATGTAAACATAAACTCTATGTATGAAATAATTTTATGGCACAATATATAGGTGATGTCTAGAAAATGATAGGTATTTAAATGTTCGCAGGCTAAGTAATGGTTAGGTAAACAAAAATGTAATCATATTACCGAAGGTTAGCAATGAAAGTCTTTCTGAGGACCTCAAATTCCGTGCAGCTTTGTGTGCAGCTGTGTTCGCAATGTATGATGGAGTTAAATGAATCAAGACACAACGAGAGCCACTATGTGCATTAAAGGTGCATTCCTCCTGGCCTGTGTGAAGGTAAACACTAGATTCCATTAGATGACTCCGACGTTAGCTAGCCAGCCGGTTCGTTTGCTGTTGGTTTCATCTACCGACTGCGAGAGAGTATTGTGCAAATACTAACTCTCCGTTTGTTGTGGTTATAGCACCCTCTGAGTGGAGTATTCACCGTTTGTTGTTTCTCACGCGGAGTGTTGCCTTGAGTTAGACATGTGTACATACATATGTGGCGTTTGCATAATAAATAGTTACAGAGAAATTGTCAGTTTGCTTTTAGTCACTACTAATGGTAAATTATGAATGGCTGTTATGGTAAAGTGTTTTATTTTCATGTAAAGCATAGTCCTTCGTTATAATTCGCCGTTGAATATGTGTGAGAAGGTGGTCTAACAAGGAAAGTATTTGAGTTCGAACTAACTCATTTGCACTGAAATCCTCTGAAGGGTCACTTAAGGGCTGTTTGCTGTATATATCAGTTGTTTGTACGTAAATCTGCTCTAGCTTACTCACAGTGTGGAGACCCGCACATTTTACTCGAATGTCTGCACTTAACAGTCGTTCTGACGGGAAAATGCGGGATCTAGCGAACTCATGCAACGCATTATTAGATGTTGCAATTTGCGCAGAATGTTTCATTTGTTTCTACATACTAGTTACGGTTTATTGTTGCTTTTGATTTTTGATATTGTTTTAAAGCCGTTTCCTATTGCTGGTTAACACTATTACTTCTTTTAACGCTTCGTGTCGTGTTTAAGAACCTCATATCTTTTTACGTGTGTCCTGATGTTTTAAGTGGGTAGGCACTCCCAAATTGCTTTTACACCTACACGCCTTTTCTTTTACTGTTAGTGCACGTCCAGCACACTATTTATTGATGTTATGTTTTAATTTATGCATGCAACATTGAAGTTAGTTAGGATTCTATGACCGTTGCAGTTGAGCGCCCTACAACCACTTCACCATTACTGTTCTTTGCTGATCCTGTTACTGGGTTACAGTACATGTTGTGACAAGTTGCCTGAGCAAGGACTTTTTGTGAGGTTTTACCTAACATGAATACGCGTTGTTTTTTTAATTTTATTCATTTTTTCAAAGGCAGCAAGGAAATTTCCATTTCATATCCGCGTATGTTAAAGAAACGGAGAACACTGGTAGACGTTAATAATAACTGGAAAAAAATGACAAAAAATTCTACTTATAATGCTAAGTTCTCTTAGATTTATACCGGGTGTACGTAAATGTACGTACTTTTACGACTTTTACTTTTTGTACGTACTTTTACTTTTACGACTAATTAGAAATGAAGCATAAGTTTTTTTTTTTTTTTTTTTTTTTTTTTGTGAAATTACCATTATATAATTCTTTACTTAAATGGTACAACGTGCTGTTCCTTCCTTTAGTAAACACTCTCTAACGACGTGATGGTATTTCACGTATTTCAAATACTCCAGGCAAATGAGCAGCTGCATGCAACCGTGCGATGAGCTCCTCCTTTGATTCTTCAAGTGTCCCAAGCACAAATAAAGTGGGGTGTTATCGAGAGTACAAACAGATCATACAATGAGCCTAGCGCGGTCATTGTCACCTAATGCGGTTCAAATGCCACCAAACTGCAATGGGAGTGCATCCTCATGTTCATAGCACATGCGGTCCCGAATGACAAGGGGGTTGTCCTGAGGCAATGAAGGCAGTGCGTGTCTTGCATGAACCCGAGGTAAATGTTCAAATTTATAGTTATGATGCATTGTCTAGTGGTAACCATAAACCTCGTAGACCCAAGATCGCGGGTTCAAAACCCAGCCAGGTTAATGAACTTTTAGGGCTTAAAATCCTAAGTATGCCTTTCTTCGGAAGGGAAACCATGAACAATGATTATCATAGTAAATTAATGAAAACTGTGTTCTCTTTATTCTCAGTCACATCTCCAAACTATAATTTTTTTCTTCCAAAGTTAGCTACTCAGTATTAGAATCATACTTATGAATATTTTAAAAAATCTTGTTTTGGTCTCTTTTGTTATCTTTGAAATTTGGGTATTGCATTTAGGAAGACTCGATTTAACAGCCTCAATAAATATGTTTCCTATTGACTTGGTCTTCCGAACAAAGAATGAAATGGGCTGTTAAGGATGGCATAATTAGCTTGAAGTTTTCCTACTCTCAGTAAAAGCTCCGAAAATCCTCACCTTCCTTCCGACACTACTACCTACATATCCTGACTAACGGGTTTGTTTTCCTGGTACACGGGTGGGGACGGCTAAATTGAATCTCTCCAGGCAAAGGGAAGAGTTGCGTAATTCCAATTAACCACAAACATCTGAATACTCAAAATTTAGAGGAAGAATTCTGTGATTTCATATGATTTTTCTCTAAAAATGTTTGCATGGTTAGAGCCAAAATGTCTCCTTCTACGCCATCGTTAGTTCTCCCTTAATGGAGGGTGATTCTACAGCCATAGTATTCGCAAGCGCATCTCGTCCCTGTCAGATCAGCAGTCGTGATGACCGACACCGGTGCCCAAAGTCGCTAAGTCACGCAGGTCAGCGGGACTTACGTTTGTTCCACGTTTTCCTTAGTTCTCATCATAGCAAATGCCGGACATATACGCCAAACTCAGGCCTGGAACATTTCCCTTCAAAAGTTAAGCCATATCATGTATCATCAGTGTTTTTTTAATAGCGTTTAACGCCCGTTTTTACTACTGAGGCACCACAGGCGGTGACACTGATGATACATGAAATGAAATGATATATATGGGGAAAGGTATATTATTTTTTAAGGAAGGAAGCATTCCTGGCCTAAGTTTAAGGTACCTCCCCGGCATTTGCCATTTATGAGGACTGAGGAAACCTGGAAAAAAATCAGTTAGAGAGGACTGTCCTGGATTCAAACCCCAGACCTCCCACTCAAGGGGTCCGCCACTTAACGACTTCGGCCACCCGTAGGGTTATCATCAGTGTCCATCGCCTTGATGATTGAATAGGTAAAAAGGACGTTAAAAATGATGACAAGTAATGCAGAGCAATATTAATACACTAATGTACAATGGCCTAAGTTTAAGGTACCTCCCCGGCATTTGCCATTTATGAGGACTGAGGAAACCTGGAAAAAAATCAGTTAGAGAGGACTGTCCTGGATTCAAACCCCAGACCTCCCACTCAAGGGGTCCGCCACTTAACGACTTCGGCCACCCGTAGGGTTATCATCAGTGTCCATCGCCTTGATGATTGAATAGGTAAAAAGGACGTTAAAAATGATGACAAGTAATGCAGAGCAATATTAATACACTAATGTACACCTTTTGACAAAAAGATGAGTCATCTCTTGGACATACCGCCACAAATGGCCGAGGTCGTTAAGGCGCGTACTCGTGAGCGGGAGGCCTGGAATCCTTCCAGGACCTTCCTCACTGACGAGGGGCTTTCCAGATTTTCCTCAGTTCTCATAAATGGCAAATGCCGGGGAGGTAGGCCTGGAATGTTTCCTTTCTTTGAAAAAAAAATCCTTTCCCAATATATAATTTTATCTCATGTATCATCATTGAGTTTCGCCTCAGGTACCTCAGTAGCAAAAACGGGCATTAAACACCGTTAAAAAATCTCTTGAACGCAAAATTCTTATAAGTCCTAATCGAGACAGCGCACGGTTCACAAGGTGTCAAATAAGGCTGTGTAGTCATTGCAGCAGTTGTGTTATATGGTATGCACTAAAGACACTGTATTCCGTTAGTTCTGTAGCAGAGTGTGCAGTGATGTGGTTAAGAGCGCATGTTCGCCCCCTGACATGAAACACTTCTGATTTTTTAATAAACCTTTGTAACATATGATAAATTAGTTTCATATTACTGTTTTCCATACACAGCAAGCTTTAACGCTAACATAATGAATATTATAATATTTCCTTCAGGATTTGTTCTATCTAAATGGAATATGCTGCACACTCATTCCATACACATCCAAGAAGGACAAAATATGACTTGTGGACTCAAATGCATTAGCCTGGGATGTTGCAGCCTCTCGTTCACAATACTGGCGAAATTTGATATCATCTATGCTCCTAAGATTGAAGACAGTTAATACATGCTAAGGGTTCATACAGGATATCAATTTGTGTTGTTTTATTTTTCCTATTTGTTTTTCTCTTTATAAGATAAAGCTTCCTCTTCATGTATTTATTTGTTTGTTTGTAAAGAGTACGTTAGTTTGCGATTACGTTTTTGCGTGCGCATAGGTAATGCCAAAAACTCAAATAATACGTTAACATATAATATGATATTAAGGCAACATAATGTTCTATACGCTGATGACCTTAGATGTTAAATAGCATATGTAAATAAAACAAAAATGTAATATTCTATACATACACTTATAAAACGAATAATAAAAATGTGGGATTTGAATCCAGAAGCTTACGCATAAGAGCAATGCCTTCACCGCTACTCTACCCAAACGTTCTCTTTCCAAATGCTTATGGTTATGACCATTACGTTTACAGGCAAAGCGTCCACTGCAGTGTGCATTCACTGCATGCACTTGTGAATACAACGTTAATGAAAATCCCTGAAGTTCTCCGATCGACATGTAGAATCTGACGACGACTCTCTCTCACTCGCTCGCTTTCTGTCTGTCTGTCAAAAGTTTTACAATGGTTAATAAATATTGCCCCGTTAATTTCCGCTACAACGCCAAAGTTGTTACAGCTTAATTCTTGTGATTTATGCTTTGAATATTTATACACGAAGCACGTAAGTGCTAGATCTCAGTTCTCTCTCTTTACATTGTGATTTATGTTCAGGTTTGAATCCAAGGAAGAAATTTCTCAGCCCATATGACAGTTTTGTACTTCACATTATGCTACTTTTTGATAAATTTGTGAAAATTTTTAAAACGTTTCTCTACAGGAGATGTTGTGCTCTGCAGATTTCTTTTTTGTTTTATCAGAAGATTTTGTCTATACGCCCGGAAGGAGTGGCGGTAAAATATACACTGATTGCTTTAATTGAAAATTACGTAGTCAGTTCACCACGTTTCCCCTGTAAAAATTCGCTTCAGGTTCTTTGATGTCAGATCGCAATACTGGAGCATGAAGAATTCAGATGAGAAGCGTTCATAGTATTTTCTTTTGCAATGTGAGATGGTTCGATGGGGTGGGCTGTTGTTAACGTTTTTTTTTTAATAGTGTTTAACGCCCGTTTTTACTACTGAGGCACCACAGGTGGTGAACACTGGTGATACATGAAATGAAATGATATATTGGGAAAAAAAATTTTTTTTTAATAAAGGAATCGTTCCAGGCCAAGTTTAGGGTACCACCCCGATATTTGCCAGCTATGAAGACTGAGGAAAACCTGAAAAAAAATACTCAATAAGGGAGGACGGTCCTGGCGGGATTCAAACCCCAGACCCCCTAACCAAGAATTCCCGCCTTAATGACCTCGGCCTCCCGTGGTGGTTTTATCGTTCGTTGTTGTTGTTGGCCCCACGCTGGGCGGCAAATTTGAAGCTGTTTGTTCGCGGGATGTTATCGTCGTCGTCATTGTTGGTGGTGTTGAGTAGCCTCACATTGTAATGTCAATTTTGTAATGGTTAGATTGATTATTGATCGCCTCTGTATTGATGCCTACGCTTGAATGGCAACAAATTCTCAGGGTGACTCCTGCTATTTTGTTGACACGTACTCGTATATTAATCCTTTATTACGTCTAGTCCTCTGGATTTAGCTATGACAACACAAACTTATTTGCCGCGTGCGAAACTTATAAATGGGTTCCCTCGGCACGTAAAACTAAAAGTCGAACTTAATGAGTGGTGCGAACTGATTCTGGAACTGCGTATCTTGCATATGTAGATCTTATAACTGCGTTCATCAGCAACGTCGAACTTAAAACTGCGAACTGCCTTTATCTGGCCGAGTATAAAACTTAAAGATTGCCTCCTAAACAATGAGCAATGCTGAATCCAACTGAAATGCATCTCGCGGCGCGTTGAACTTAGGACTGCCTAATTGCGTGCGTTTTGCGTCGTGTAGGACTTCGGAACTGCTTGCCCCAGCCGAGCAAACTCTCCCTTATGTATTAAATTCAAATCAAAGATCATTGGCTAGGACATGCCGGAAAGCACGGGCAAACCTCGCGTCTTTCTTTAAAATGTTAAAATATGCACCTATCATTGACTGGTTTAAAGTACCTCTGTACCATGCACCATTCGCTTTTT
Source organism: Metallyticus violacea (assembly GCA_030762175.1). Classification (NCBI taxonomy): domain Eukaryota; kingdom Metazoa; phylum Arthropoda; class Insecta; order Mantodea; family Metallyticidae; genus Metallyticus; species Metallyticus violacea. The sequence continues at coordinate 302,646,934 of CM060846.1, forward strand.
TTTTTTTTTTTTTTTTTTTTTTTTTTTTTTTAAAGTTTAAATCATTTTATTAGTGTTGACTGGTTTAACGAATTTAAAATATCCTTGAGTTTAATAACTTTGCTACAATGGCGGTTCTTTTAAAACTGGTATAATACTGGACCCCCAGGTTCATTGTAAAAAGGATTATGACTCGTTGACTTTCCAAACTACTGCAACGGATAAGCACCAAAGGTTTTCTCTTTTGTATACATACAATTTACAGGTTACAGTTATACCATATTGTAAACATATACATACAATGTATCTACATCACTAACTACAATACATGAAATATTATAATTATGTTTGTAACTACATATTATATTATGCTTATATTTTAGTGGGGGTGGGCTGTAAATGCAGTTTCAAATGCAAAAATCATTCGCGCTAACATACAAAAATGGGGAAATTAGTCTAATTTTCTGCATGAAACAAATGCCATATCAGTGGATAAACACTGCCAAACTGAAACATAAATAGCGAAGAAAATATTTGCTATCACAATGAATGTAATAATTAAGATATGTGTTTTACAAAACAACTAAAAGCATTAAACCAAAAGAAGGTAAAAAATAAATGTTCTAAACTTAAACACTTACAAAATGACAAAACCATTTCTTGCGACTTTTAAACCCCGGCTATCCAAGCTTGGATAAAATGTGATGGAATGTTTCCGAATGCTTAGCTTAACTTCTTATTAAATATATTGAATTGAACATTCACCGAATTCGGGTGTAATAAAAGTCTGTGGACTTCTGCAAGATAAGAGATGGCAGACACAAGGTAAGGATGGGTTTATGAGGATCTACCTGTGACAGATGGACAAGAATTCCTATTAATGATACACCGCGGAACTCGGCCCCACCCATTTCAACCAAGCAGGATTGTCCAAAGAACTGCATGGGATGTTTAAAAAAATTGTAACAATGTCTTACCCGTCTAAAAGGTTTTATTTACAGATGTTAACTTTGACACAACTTTTATTGAAATTAATCAATATTAAGATGTAGCTCAATCAACTTTATTTTTAGTAGTTTCACTAAACATCATATATATTTTATTATATAATTGCTGAACTAATAAACTAATTCTGTATATGCTACAGGACACGCTCAGAGTAAATAATTTACAAGCAGGTGTGACCGCATACATTAAAAAATAAATAAATAAAGCATGGCGAAGAATAGTTGGCACCAAACCGGCTGGCTTGCGGTAAGGTTAATTTTCTTGTTGCAAATGATGACCATAGTAAGTCTTTGTGAGATACTGCTCTGTTTCTGGTGGTCTTGAATGTGCGTTATACCCACTGGTGTCATTATGTACGGCTAAATTGTGAAAGGTAACATTTTCATGGTAGGTTTGATATACACTTGGTAAACCATGCATTTGCTATTTATCAAGAAATTTCATTTTAGTAATTAAGTATAATTGGTGATTTTATTCTTAATAATTTTAATAAATATTTAGAACAGCTTAATGGAGAGGCAAAAGAAGGAAATATACCTGTTTAATCAACCAATCAATTTTGCTCTCTCTGGCAACACTTTTTCCTTATTCGTTTATTTGAGAAATGAATTATAATAGATCAGCCAAACCATATAATTATATGCTAATTATATTATAATTATAAAATGTATGCGAAATGCAATTTTGTGCAATAAAGTAATCACCCTTACCAGAAAAGAGTGTAATAAATAAAATGAGCTTGATTGTGTTTATTAGCAATGACGAGACCTAAAAATCTTCTCCAGGAAACACATACTCAAGCAAATCATGAAATTAATGTTATTTCTAAACATTAAGACCTTTTATGGCATAGCACATGCTAATGTAATACATTTTATGAAATAGCGAGAGAATAAAGACAGTTTCACATCCATAAGAGTAAAAGAACAACAGGGAAAAATTGGCGATGTTAATGTTTCTAGGTCTGTCAAGAAAAGTATATAGTTTTTCAGACGACAGAATCCTATAATCTTAGTGCGATGTATATATAATGAGTTATTCTGCAGAATATTAATGAATTTTCAGTGCGCCATTATACTAATTTGTACAATTCAGCTTTTGATTGGCTAACTAATCACGTCCAGTTTTTTGTTTTGCCTTACATTTCTGCTTCACTTCTGCAAGCAATGAATTAATGAGCAAGAAAATAATAGAATATGCTAGTCTTAATTATTGACTAAATTTATTATCACAAATATAAAAATAATTGCAATTCGTTGCTACCTTACTAAATAGCAAATGAGTCATATAGCGTGTACATTCTAAACGTACCATGATAATAACGGGTCATCGAAAAGTCCCATATGCACTCGGATGATGTGCACCGCACAGGAAAAATTTGGTACATCTACATTTCTTACATTCGTTCCTTTCGAAACCGGTTTTTACTACGTAATCCGCCCACAAATTCTAAGGTTTGGTCTTTGGCGTATGTGCTTGACTTTGTGATTAAGTGAACCAATAACTATATGCTTGGCGCGCAGTCAGTACTACCACCCGAATTCGCTTTTCTAGTGAAATCTCTGCTATACAATGACTGCGGAGCGACTTTTCTATGTCCCTTTTTAAGACACATTTACTTATAAATGGTTTACTCCGAATTTGACTTGTAGTATTTGTAAAATGCGTTTTTTTTAAATAATAAAACAATGATATCTTGAAAATCTCGATTTGTTAAAATTGAAGTTTATTGAATCACCTGTAATAAATTCCTTTCAAACAACAGTAATGTGACAGTTTAAATCCGTAAATGAGACCTTTGGAACGGGTAAGATATTTCCTTTAATTTTTTTTTTTTTTTCCATTTGGGACCACCCTACCACCCTATATATTCTTGTTCCATACCTAATATGTAATAAATTGTTATGCAATTGTTTGGATATAAAATAGTAAATGTTTTAAAAATGCAGCTATGTTTTAATTATTTTTGAAGTTCTCCATAGAACATATTTAATAAATATTGTTTTTCTGAAAAGAGAACAATGAATGACCATTTGTTTCTTGGCAGGAAATACCTCATCCCATGATCTTTTCTATGTTGGATGTCTGCTTGCGACAAAGTAGAAGCGGGAATTAACAACATGTGTAAAATTACAGACCACCTGACTGTGGAATGGTTGCTAATTAATGTAACTGTGTACATTTAAAAGGTGTTCCTTTCTGTTTTCTACTGTTGCGTACGAAGGAGTAGGTTGCTCATAAAATACATTATATACGAGAATAATTACTGCTGTCACTTCACATAGCAGTTGAGTCCAACAGCCGAATCGCACAAAGCTAAAGGCAGCTGGTGTTATCTTAAATACAGAGTGACAAAATTAGGTTTTAACATCAGCGCATTAGTGGTTAGCTATCGCACTACCATAAGCCGGCTACAACAGCAGAATTGCGTATATGTGATCCGAACTTAAGTGGATCTCACTGCATTAGCAGCACAAACCTGGTGTTCAATAGCCTTCTGTGCAAACACAGCTCTAAATTTTGAATCTCTCATATGGCAATATAGTGAACAATCCTCTTGTGGCATAGGCTTTCATCTACACGTCAAGATAACGATCTTAACATAACCGTTGCAATATAGGAGGAAAGTTTCCAAAGCTATGTACATTTTGACGGGTTAGAAATTTCAAAAATCTTAAACACTGGACATTCGCTTTTTTGCTTCACGCGCCTAGCTTCGCACATTAAATATTGTCCTCCTAGCAGCAAGCTGTTCATTAGGTTGACGAAGTACTACAAGAGAATGCTAATTTATTTATAGAAGATTCCTGTATTTCTGAGTGTTACTTTTCTTTGTTTTAACAAAACGACTCTGGATACAACTGCATCAGTAGAATTCCTGAACGTTTTGGCCTCAGAAATTATTTTAGTATGATAAGGTTCAATTTAAGAGAATGCTTATTTGCTGTAAACTGGAAATAAGTTTCAAGGTCAACAATCAAATTTACAAGTGCGTGGGTGCTAACTAAGTTGCCAAATAGACACAGGAGTTGGGCACTGACGCGACAGAGAACAGAACCCGTAGTTCATTTACAATCTCTCGCAAAAGCTAACTGCATCATGCTAGATCATAAGTAAAAGCCTCCTTCGCTTGCAGCCCCAGGGATACAACGTTGAGAGACGAGCAGTTTAAGAACTAACTCACGGGAGACCATTTCAAATTGTTTTTACTGGAAGAAACTGCTATTGATTCTTCAAGAGGAACTAGTGCACCAGGGAAATTGAAATTTAAAGGACAAAATCGTACAAAACCGAGAGCTTATAATGATATTTTTAAATATTAAGTATTTTGGTTTTATGAATTAAACTTCAATAAGCACCAATAAACTCAGAATGAACTTTATTAATTAAAATAATTACCATCGGCATTCATCTTTATTTTTTAACAATTCAATTAATAATGTCATTGGATAACAATCGTGTCTTCTAGAGAGCATGAAAGTTCTAATTGCATTTTCAATTTTCTAGATTACTGAATTTATTAAATTGACTAGATGTTGGAATATGTTTCTGAAAGGTTGGATGAGGTGAAGTTTCGTAACGCAGCTTCTGGAGGATACTTTGCGAAATGTGTGACCGAGCGTTATTGTGAAGAATAGTAGGCTTTTTTTTTTCTCCTAATTGGTGTTGACTGTTTTCCTTGCAGCTACTGACAATAATTCCCTGAAGAAAATAGTGTAATAAACCAGCTTCATCCCACAAACAATCGCCTAATTTTCATAACGTAACTTTGCTTTAGCGAAATGTTTCGCTTCTTCATCAAGAATCAGCCATTGCGCCAATCTTTTGCGGTTGATGTAGAGAATTCATTTTTTTATCACAGGTCATAGTACGATCCAAAAAGGGATGATTTTTGCTGGGCAAGAGCGTTGAACAGACTTAAAATTTAAGCGTGTAATCCACATATCAGGTTTGACCATTTTTCTTGTTTTCTTCGTGATCACAAACGGCTGAATGTGCAAGCCTCGGTGGTCTAGCAAGTTCTTACGTATTTGCTTCAACAATTTCCCTACGTTGGTTCTTACCAACATTACTGTAACGTTATCGGCTTTCTCATCTTCAGACTGAAATACCCAGTTCGAATCAGAGAACTGCGTTCGGAAGTGCCCCCCCCCCCCCCCATGGTTTCACAACATTTCCAGCGATTTGCGCGGTAGGTTTAAATTCGTGCAAAAAGATACACGTAAACTTCTTCCCAACATATTTATAAGGTGCTTAGATAACCCAACGTAATGCAATTTTTAACAATGGTAGCACTATTAGAGTAGGTCAAGTATACGCTTTTAAACAAAATGCCAAGTTAAAAGCTTAAGTGTATATATTTTATTATTCTAAATTAATAATATACAAAACCGCCAATAATTTCCGGTTGAGGTAATAGAATGTCATTACTGTTGAAAATGATTTTCTTCTTTTATAATTATTTCAAAATGCTGTACTTGATGGATGATAAAGATGCTTTTCTTCTAGTTTCTTGCTTATATATGCAGGTGTGAAACTTTTGTTAGTTTCATTTGCAATACCTACAATTAAGAAAGTATTTAATGTGCAAGCCTATTTTATTTTTCATCGCGTAAATACTTCACAATTCTATTAATGTTTGATAAAAAGATTGAATTGTTTAAATAACTTACGAAAATCTTCAAAAAAGCTTATTCATATTAAGTTCACCCTTACATAAGCATGCTGCATCAGTTAAGGATCGAGTAACATACAAATAAAACAGAGTATTGTTAAATTATTGAATCATTGCAAATATGCCCAATTCCAACGTACTTGTTCACAGAGAATTCCTTTTGCCAGCATTTGCATAGCAGCTCGATGAGAATATTTGTAACAAAAACAAAGCATTGCCCGCCGGGAACTAATGCAGTGGGCGCAGAGCATGTGTGCACTTATGAAAGTACAGCAGCAATTAGCCAACTCGAAGAAAGCTAAAGTCATGACGTTAGAAGTTTATTAATTAGTTATTAACTTATTAATAAACTTATAAGTGAAGGTGTAGCACATAAAATGAATTCTGTATTGTTCAGTTCTATTAAATGTAATTTTTTTTTCCTTTTAGGAGCATACATCATCTACTGGATTGCAAAATGCGCATTTTATCAAATGAAATTGTTCCATGTGGATAATACATTCAGAAACGCGGTGCAATTTTCGGATTTTTGGCGTGATTCCCTGTAACTTGAAACAAAAAAAAACCGGATAAAATTATGCGGAACAGATTTACAATCCGATCATTCAGGCATGTGAGATATATCGATCGAGAGGCACGGCAGAGAAAAACAAAAACTATTAAGAAAAGAAAGCAGTTTTGAAACATTAAGCAAAACAGTTGGTGCGAAAAGGATGGTTGTGGTAGATGTCTATCCAGATATAATTTCTTAAATTAAATTTAACTTCTAACATAACATAGCCTAACCTAACCTAACCCAACCTAATCTAACTTAAACCTAATCTAACCTACCCAAACATTCGTTATAACAAGGATTTTTCATGAACTTTAACCTAACCTAACCTAACCTAACCTAAGTACAATTTAAGCATACCCGCGTGCATTCCAAAACATTTAAAATGTAATCCATATGTTAGGTTTAAGTTAACGAGAGCTATTAGTGGACATCATGCTACTTTTATCTGTCTGCCACATCACTCGTGTCGAATCCGATATTCTGGTAGGTAAATTGGCATAATATTGAAAATTATGTTTTCGGCACAAATGTTTACATTAAGTTCTAGAGCTGAATGCTGCTCGTTTCTAAGTAAAGTTTTTGTAAATTTTATTAGTGAACACATCAGATGTTCAGATTGTTTTTATTTATATTTTCATGATTGCGCGTGATATTTTAGCTAGTATTTTGCTAATTGGTTAACAACCTTTTGTTTCTATTATATTGTAGTGGAATAAATCGTGGTAGTTTCTTTTGCATTGTAAAATTATGTGTATCCTGCAAAATTCTGTTTTAGTTTCGTTTAAGTGAAAATATCACACCAATGTATGATAATTTAGCAGAAGATTAATGACAATATCTTAAAAATATAAAGAAAAAACACAAATAGTTGTAGATGAAGCAAATGGGCTAAGAAATCATCAAAGTATTCACATGTATTTCTCATAGTGTCAAAAATCGATATCCTCACATACTCTCCAGTATATTCAGCAGAAAGAACAAAACCTGCTCCAACTCAAATAGAATAGCAGTGTCTGGGAAATTTCACGAACAAGAGATAGCTTTATCTATTATTATTTGCTTTTAAAGTCTCATTTTTTCATCTATCATAATGGTTGCATTTTAAGGGACTTGCAAGGGGGAGTAGGAAATAAAGATTACGCCAGGAGCTTCATTCATTTCTTATGGATGTTGTTCGAAAAAAAGCGGCCAAGGGATAGGTGTTTGAATGTGTACACGAATGTATATGCATCCATGTAGCAAACAGGGATTTCCTAATCAGTGGTGTTGCCTAAGCTAAAACCCTATAGGGCACAATGATGCAAGAACTTAAAACTGGGTGATCCTATAGCTAGGAATAGATTAAGTATATGCCAGGAGAAATTGACTCTAATATCATCTGTTTTCTACGGATACACTATTTCTTTACCGGCCAAAAAATTGATCTGCCCTATGAGAAACCTCTTTATAACTAAAAAAAATAAAAGTATGATTCACATTAAGAAGGGAAAAGATAATAGGCCTAATATGTATGTGCAATTCTTTTGGAATCTATTTTGCTGAATTAACTATGAGGAAATATAATTCTGCGTTCCGAACATAGAGCAGAATTTCTGTTCAGGCAGTTCACCAAGTGTTTGACGATACTATTGCCAATAACAGCATATGGCCAGCTTGATTCCACGATCCAAAGGAAGCTCAGAACATATGCTCACACCTTACACAAGCTGAAGAATAACATCCGTCAAAAGATTAATTCACTGTCTTAAAGAGAGTTAAGAAGGATAATGGGTAATTCCTAAGCATATGCCAGAAAGGTGTGATAAATAAAGGGGGGTAGTTCCAGCTTTTATTTGCGTTACATGGGGAGTACATGACTATATAAATGCAAAATAATCATATCGGCCGGGCGGCCCGTAAACTACCGCCTCATTCAGGTTTCATAGGCAATTCCATTCCAGTATTAATTGGTTATAATAAATAATCATACTATAAATTCTCTCATAAAATTATATAATAGGCAAACCTTAAGCGTAATCTTAAATGCCAAAATCCTTAAAGTGCTGCTATCTGCAACACTAAATGGAATGTTATAACTAAAAACAAATTTAGCAAGTTCTAAATCGATTTTCTTTTTGTTCGAAGCCAATAAAACTGCAGATGTAGAGCTGAAGGTTAGTTTTGTAGGGTGACTAGCAATAGAATCCAAGTGAGCACAACTGCAGAGGCTAGTTTCCAGGTTCTCCTGTGCCAAAAATTTGTCCACTGTAGAACATGAGCAACCTTAAATTACCAGGTCTTGTGTGTTTCTTTTGCTATACACTCTTCTATGAGCTTTAGTACGGCTATTGCAATGTTTTTATCAATCACTTCTAAGAGCAACATTTAGCTCAATTTTTATTTTCAGTTTAGTTTTTTCAAAAACCACTAATCCCAGAAAGGCTAATATAATACCACGCTACCTCTTGTTAAGCTCTGCATAATCTGTTTCTGCTACGTTAGTTATATTTATACTTCTCAGAAAGAAGGTCCCTGGAATGTAATCAGATGATTATATGTTCTATTTTGTTGTGTAAAGCATAAATATTTATTGTTCTCATAAAGAGGGATCCGGTTATCTCTCAGGAGGAGGAAATACTTTAGTCATGTTGTCAGTTTAATGTGATTTGGTGCCTAAATTATTTTATTAATGGTCGGTCAGCCGATCGCCTGGCATCTCTCATGTGCATTCTTAAACCACAGAAATGTACGTTCTCTTTTACACTGTTTTTTCACAGACATCGCATCGTTAATATTTGTGCGTTTTTTTTTTTTTTTGAATAGCGTTTAACGCCCGTTTTTACTTCTGAGGCACCTCAGGTGGTGGGCACTGATGATACATGAGGTGAAATGATATATTGAGAAAGGTTTTTTTTAAGGAAGGAAACGTTCCAAGTCTAAGTTTAGGGTACCTCCCCGGCATTTGCCATTTATAAGGACTGAGGAAAACATGGAAAAAACCCTGGGTCAGGGAGCAAGGTCCTGGCGGGATTCGAACCCCAAACCTCCCGCTCACGAGTCCGCGCCTTAACGACCTCGGCCACTCGTGGCGATATTTGTGGTTGAAATTGGAATTCTACCACAACAGACTCCAGTACATGTTCTTGAACATTATGATAAACATAAAAAGGGAAACTAAATGTTTATTACGTGTTTTATATCTATTACGTTAATACGCATTTTTTACTTACATGTAATGTAATGTAGTTTGTTTATTTGTTTATTTTAATACACGTCAAGTTCAAACTCTGGTTCTAAGCTAACATTATCCTTGTTTTACAGTTAAATTAAGCTCAGAAAACACTCTTCTGACCGGATGGGTATGCTGGTCCTTGGATTTTAATATCTATGCTCAACTAGCAATAAATAACAGGTGTAATAATACACTTGATTATTGTGCTCAGTAATAAAAGAAATTTTAGCAACTGAAAGTTATGCATTTAGCTGTATTTTCTTCAGGAACGCTTAGAGAGAAAATATGAGAATATAATCTGAATCTGTCGTTCCATTTTTTGAATGTTAAAACTTTTCACATTCACGAGGTTCAACAATGATATTTATTATAATAATAAAGGTTTCAAAGAATTTTCAGCTAATAAAAGACGCATAAAAAACTACAATAATAATGCATCGATAATGAAGTCTTCTGAACACACAACGCAGTGTTCTTCCTTGTTAATTAAGTTTGTATTGAGTTTCGTTCGTGATGAGTAACTAACTTGAGAGTGGATTTAGTGCTTAGATTGATTGCTGAAACAACTGCTTTAGTCCTCCCTGTTTGCAGTTTCCTGCTTGTTGATCATGTGCCATAGTGGTTGCAACTTGGGTAGAGTGTGCGTGCAATTTCCAATGGAAGACAATTTGGTTTGCTACATTTTATAAGCAGCGTGGCTTGCGAATGTTGTTATATATTGCCATGAATTAAAATATTATTAATTTGTTAGCTATAATACATTTTATACATAACCTAATATATACTTAAACAATTTTTGGGGTCCAGCTCAGCTCTTCATACCAAAACAATAAAAAAAAAATCATATAGCATGTCCAAAATTGCCCTGTTTAGGAGTTGTCATTGAAAGATAAATTTCAATGAGTTTCAAGATTGCAACAACTCAAGTTTGTCACAGATAAAAACTAACTTTTGCGAACAAATGAGTGACATCGGTACAAAGCATGGCGATGTGTTGCCAAGGAGACTTGTTTTTCGTTTGTCCTTTCTTATATTGGAAAAATTTAAAAGCCCTAGTTTTACAATGACACATTAAAAGGATGAAATTATGAAGTTATAGAAAATGTTCAACATGTCCCCCACCTTCGGCACGCGTCGACACGTCCTGCTCTTTCAAAGACTCCAATGCTGTCGCATAAACTAGGGCTTTTAGGCGTCCCCACAGAAAATCAAGGACAAATGTAAACCAACTCTCGGTAAAATATCGCCATTTAGAATATATCAATAGCATGACTTTGACTTGTATTGATACCATCACTCTATAGCCTGAAAATGTTTATTTATTTGTAAGCAGCCTAAGTTGTATGTGAGACAAGAGAGAGAGAAAGAGAAAAGAACTCAGTGCCAAAGTTTGTTCCAGTATTCCTGTTACAGCCTGCATAAGTTTTTGTCAATATTTTTAAGAACTCGTTTTTATATCTGACCGCAGTAATCGGTGTATTTTAAGTTCTGGAATTTAAAATTTGATTAATATTTTAAAGAATTGTTACAGTTTAAACGTCTTACTGTGCTTATCACAAGTGCTTACAATTAAGAACAATTTAAAAACGATTGTAGTATCATAGATGCACCATTTGCTACTACCTATAAATTAATTTACATACATGTGTGTGTGTGTGTGTGTGTGTGAGAGAGAGAGAGAGAGAGAGATAGAGAGAGATAGAGACAGAGACAGAGAGAGAGAGAGAGAGAGAGCAAGACTTGACCGTGCATGCAGAAATGAATTATTCCTAGGTTATAAGTATTTATAAGTATTGCCGCGGCCTATTTAATTACTGCCCGCTTATTTCTAGTTCTCCATCATCAACAGACCGGGCATGGGGCTAACTAAATATATTTATACCGTGCTACCAGATTTGTTTTCCCGTGCAATGTTTTGCATATGGGCGCCGCTCGTTAGCCTGCTAGCCAGGTAACGGTAATCAGATGAACGGTAAAATAAAAAATACAAAGTAACCAAACAGCAATACACAAACCGATTTAAGTCCTGTTGAAAAATGCTACATCACGCTCCCTGCCGGTTAATTCTCTGAAAAAGAAATTAGTATGTTATTCACATAAGTAACAGCATCAACTGTACGCTTTAAAAAAGTACTTCCTATGATTCTTTCGTCTCTGAGTTAACACACATGAATCACACACCAAATAAGAGCTGCGCTATTACTGACGATGGTGTAGCGTCATCTCTCTCTGACCTCCCAAACTAGACTCTCCGAAAACAACCGCTGGAATCTCAACACATCATATTATCCGCATACGCTAGTTTCCCCCAAGTTCAAACATGCAACTATCACATGGAACAACGAACCTACCACGTGTTCTACGTATCTAAGAATATGTACCCTCACACTACATTGTCAACACCCCTTATTATCAACAATATTTAATAATTAAGTCGCCCATATGCCAGATCATTATGTGTACAGTCTTTGTATACCGTTAGCCCTCTTGTTTTGGTTTTCCATAGCTTTGCACTGCACTAAGGACTGCATTTAGGTGCAGAAAATGAAAGGTATAAAAAGAGTGTATTTTGTAATTTACCCTAAGCCTTCTGACATATTTCAGCAATCTATTGTGTTTTTTTTTTAAATGCGCGGAGCATGTGTGTGCAGCGGACACAAGATTGATTTACTCTGAAAATGTGAAGGGGGACGCTGTAGTAACATCATACTACAATTATTCGGCATGTTTTTGGAGTAAAGTCTTTATGTTATTCCACAGACACTCCAAATTAGAAGAAATGAAGTGTGTACCAGAAGCCTGCTCAAATGATTAATATTCATATTCCACTATTTTTAAGGTTGCAAGAAAAGACCTTTAGCTGAAACTTTGAGTTGAGATTAGTGCTATTGAAAAGGAGGAGGAAAGAAATGTGTGCAAACTTATTGAAATACATTTCCGCCCAGATCGACAGCAAAATTCCTTTGTTTAATGAGAAAATGTTCAAGATAGAGGAAAATTCTGCCAAAAAAGAAAGAAAGAAAGAAAGAAAGAAAGAAAGAAAGACATGAACTTACGCAAAGAACAATAAAGACATTTCCTCATCGGGTAGGAGCACTTTCATCTCCCAATTTAATTGTCCATTCCTATTTCTCAACCTACAATGGTTGTTCAATAAAGAATGATAATACTTTTTTGACAATATACCTTTAAATATCCTCATAATTTTGATAAGCAGACACTCGATGCAATGGAACTGACCCAGCGTTTCTGACAGACTTCAAATACATGCTGGAAACAATTTTTGACACGTCCTTTCCCTCCAAGTTTCAAGTGCGCAGTCTTCACCACTGCTATTGATTATGGAAAATGTCCCATGAAGCCACGAAGGTTTTCATCAATTTAGGGAATGGCAAATAATCAAATGGAGCTAAATATGGACTATAGAGCGGGCGAGGGACACGTGTAATATTGATTTTTGTAAGACAGAATGTTTGCAATGTGTGGCCATACATTATCGCGGTGCAACATCATGTAAATTTGGCATTTTGCTTGTAACATGGTCTTGGAGAGTTTTCACTGTGTATCTGTATTATTGCCCAGTTACAATTGTTTGTATACTACAACCTGCTGGTAAACCGTTTCTTGAATATCGACAAATTAGGTGACCTTAACTTTCCTAGCTCTAGGGGTTGAAATAATGCAGCTAAGTTTCATCATTTCCTTTAAAACAAGCTTCACATCCTCCTGTAACATCATCTTCAACTGCATATAAACCTACACTAGAACTGCTTTTGTCCCGGAATGGGCAGCCTTGGAACCCACCATGCACAAACACCTCTCAAGTGGAACTTCAGTTCCCAATATGTGGGTGGCACCGAGTGAAATTTTTAGAATTTCTCAAAGTGATTTTAATGATATTCCACGACCCTCTCTCACGATATTAGCGGTGTTAATACTTTCTTCGGTTGGAGAACAAGCTGAAACGCCGCGCCGCGATCACCTTTCTTTGAAATTGATTGCCTCCCCTCTTTCAACATTTTTTATTATCTTCAAATTTTTCTATAAAGATAAACAAGCTCTCCTGTAACAATTCTTTGGCCTTATTTGAAGTTTGTTGAGACAAAAGTAGAATGTCAGAGAACCACATTTTCCGTTGCGTGCCACTTCAATTTTGCTGCATGCGAAACTGAACATGTCTGAACTTGCACACCTTTCACAGGCGGGAACCTGGGTGACAACAATGAAACAAGTGCCAGGTTGCATTGCGCATTAAACTAACAAAATAATGTAAAGTTAAAATTTAGCACTAGAATTTATATCTGTAAATAGAATATGGTCATTATTTAGGCCTGGCATGATTGTCTGGAGGGTTAAATTGATCGGGAAAGTTCCTGTGATGTTCTCATTCAGGGGGTCAAAGTAAAATCACAGGACAGCAAACACACTTTTTCAGGCTTCTCGACTATTTTCCTTAAGAAGTTGAAAGTTCTTAATGTGGCACAATCATGGGTGGTTAAAAATTTCTAAAGGAATCATTTGTCTCGAATACAACTAGAGAACATGGTGTACTCTGGGCGTTCTGATAGCTCTTAGCCTGCCCAAGAAAACATAAGATTTAACGATTTTGTTTAAAACATTGTAACCTTGTACATCAATACATTTAGCCAATGATTTTCCAATTTTTTAACACCCTCAGCAAAATAAGCGTCTGTCTCAGCTTCAACCTCATCATTGGATGTGAATCTTCGTCCACCCAGGCACTTCTTCAGGTCATTTCTTCAGGTTTGGGGACAAAATGTAATCGCTGGAAGCCAAATCTGGCGCATATGGCGGATGTGGAAAAACTTAAGAGTGAAAGTCGTGCAGTTTTGCAGCAACAAGCCCAGACGAGCATAAAAGCGGATTATCGCGATGAAAGAAAACTTTCTTTTTCATAAGTTGTGGACGTTTTTAGCCTGAATAGCTTCTTTCATTTGCTCAAGTAGTAAAACTTAATACTCCTCGGTGATGGTTTTGCCCCTCTGGAGGAAGTCTACGAGCACCAAAACTTGACAACCCCAGAAAATCATACTCAGGACTTTTTCTGCAAATGGAACCGTTTTAACTTTCTTGAGTGCACTTTCACTTTGCCACCCATTGCTCCTTCGTCTCGGGCGTGTAGTGATGAATCCATGCTTTATCTACCGTTATGAAACATTGGAGAAACTCGCCGGAAGTGCCTTTAAACAGCTATGAATCCTTGCGAAATGTTCATACGAATGCTTTTTGGTTCATTGTTAACAAACGCGGTGGCACCCGTCGAGCGGAAAGCTTTCTCATACGCAAAACTTCATATATAATGCAATGCACACGGCCTATCCACGTTTTTGCAATGCTATGCTATGTTTACTGCAAAACTTTGGAGCTATTTGTGAATAACTCTTTATATTCTCTATAATTATTTTGTGCTCTCTCCCTGTAAATATATAGTGAGGGAGCAGCAGGCATTGAGAAGATTTGTAAACATGTCACAATAAATGGAAAAATAAATTTTTATTTATTTATCATATAATATATAACATTGAATGAATTTATCACACTCTTCTAGAAATATATAACAATATATAATTTCGAAGTTTAGCATTCGTCAGAGTAATTTCGTACGATGTTTTCTACATCACATGGCGTAATAGAAACTTGCCTATGTTATGCTAGCTTAGGTAGTTTGTGCTAGTTAGAAGAAATTTGAAAACTCGTACTCTCTACTGCCAATTGAAATCTATCAATGGCAAAAAATAAAAGTTAATCTTTATCTCTGAGATTAACGGGGGGGGGGGGCTTATATGAAATTTCAAGGCGGCTCCTAATAGCCTTGTCACCGCGGGCAGATAAATTGAACCAATTGAAATGCCGGTTATATTGCAAGCACAATTCCAAAATAACACACTTCCAGTTCCAACCATGTAAATCCTTCGGTGAAGGCCTGAAACAGTAAACAAATTAGACTCGATCATTTCTACAGTCTTTATGGATAGAGAATTACTGCAGAAGACCGAAGAATAACATATTTGTGCAGCGACTGCCTTAAACATGTGTGCACCGTCATTCGTAACATTTTTCGAATATGAAAAAGGGATTTGCGATAATTACCCTAAGTTTTGAATACACATTAGAAGGCCATAGTAGTTGAGATCTCTTAAGGTTTTTGGGCCGCATTATATTTACTGTATTGAGGATGCTTCGGTACTTCCTTCTTGCTCCCGGCTGGCCGTTTGTGCCTACGCCGCAATGGGGCATTTCCGGTAGGAAGAGAAGAGGTAAGGTAGATCAGTCGGCAAGCCAGGGGCGGTAAGTGCGCAGACGTAGATGCGACCACTTAACATGTATCCAGATAAAACACCCCCAACATGCCGGTGGGGCTCCCTTCCAGGTAGTTGAGTGGGGCAGAAACCTTTACAAGCTACCGTCACGCCGCGTCAAACCACCTAACCCTGGCACTTGCGGCCCTGTAATAGAACAAATGGAATAATATGGGAGAGAGGAATATTCGTGGAAAGTAAAGATCCATTACAACCAAGGTTAACCACGGATGCCCGGGATTTGAACCCGGGACCTCTCGAATGCGAGTCCTATCAGTTACCACCTGAAACATCCCGCTCAGTTGGTTGCGGCAGAGGGAAACGCAATTGTTATCGAATTTCCGCAAGTGATAAATCTTGGGCACTCTATTTTACTCCAAAAACTAAAATATACATTTTGAGACAGTTATCAACAAATGAAACTGTTCCAACGAAGAAAAGCATTCTCGTACTAGTGAAATTCTTTGAACCCCTTCTACTAGGGGTACTATATTTCATTTACCTCATATACAAACACAGTGATAAGGTGCTACTACTGAGAAGTCTTGGTAAAGGTTAAAGCAATCTATCTCTTAGTTTTTTCCTTCTCCATGATAATGCAAAATCCCATATCGCTGCGATTACGAAAGAGAAATGGGATGAACTTCACTAGACAACTCTGTAATATCTGTCTTACAAGTTCGTAAACTCCCCAGGGTAGCTTTGCCTTAACTGTTTTCACTGTATATCATTGACATATCTCGTGCTATTAGCTACATTGAATACCATCTTTACTCTGACGGCTAACTTTACACACATTCTCGAACTAACGACATTCTTGAAGCAAAAACGAACATTAAATAGGTTATAGACTCAGTTCATTCACTGATGCGTACTCTGTGCCTTGGCCTTAACCCCTTAAAATCGCAGGCTATGTAGTGAGGCACCAGTGATTGTTAAGCACCATAGACATAGGCACTATTTTTCCCATCAATCAAGTAGCAATTCCCTTCTCCGATTCTGCGAAAAACCTTGGAGTTATTACAGGCAGTAATCTCTGTTGGGAAAACCATGTTGCTGAAGTATGCAGAAAAGTACAATCTCTAATCCACACCTTTAAAATATTAAATGTGTCAGTACTCAGAACCTTAAAATAGTGCAATCCGTGGTGATACCTCACTTCGACTATTGGGATTTTCTGTCCACAGTTCTAATCTAATGTAAAAACAACAGCGTGTTCATAATATGTCCGATGTGCGTTTGTTCCATCATATAATACCCTCCTTCGATGTGCTGACTTGGTTTCGCTTGAAAGACCGAAGAAATATTCACTGTCCACAACTTTCCAAAAGTATCCATACATCTTCTCCATCTTATCTACCTTGTCCTTTATGAATCTGTCTTTTTCTCATAGTCTTCATACACACTCTGAAACCCCCGCATGTGCTTATTATCATTGCACCGAACATGAATTTACTCATCATCATTCACCGTCACCACTGCCCGTCTCTGGAATGCATTGCCACGAGATGTCAGAGACTGCCAAACTTTAGGAGCATTTCAAAGAAATTGGAAATAATCGATTCCCGTAGATTTGGATTCCTTATGTTACAATACAGGCATTGGTTTGTTTTATGCTTCTGTAAAAGTATTCATTCTATTATTATTATTATTATTATTATTATTATTATTATTATTATTATTATCATCATCATCATATTAGTATCATCATCATCATCATCATAAACATCATAGTATTGTTAGTGTTTTTCATTCTTATGTGTTACTAATATATTTTTTATGATTTACATAGGTTTATATGTCTATTGAATTGCCATTCCTAGTGCTTGTATTTTTATTCTTTTTATTTTTCTTCTTCTTACGTTAGTATTTTTACTATCCATGTTTATGTATTAGCATACATTAATTTATTTCCTATTCTACATGTGTTTATATCTGTACGCGTAATGTCCTTGTTACTATAATTTTGTTATAATTGTGATTTTCCCGCTATCCAGTGTAATTATTATTATATTGGTCTAATGACCTTAGCTGTGCCAGAATAAATAAATACAATCCATCTAGAATGAACTATACAAAGTTAACATGTGAATTAACAACTCAATTTGTAGCTCCGGATAAATTTACGTGAAAACACCTTTAAACTACAAAAGTAGGTTGACATTAAATGTATGCACTTAAAATATTGACAGTATTAGATAGCATTAATAACGGCAATTAAGTGTTACTACAAACAGCAACATTCTAACGTACTAAACACTTGTTAAAGGAACGTGCTTCTGGTTTATATAAGATATCTTTCCATCAGGTACCCTGTCTTCTCAGAGGTAATAACGCAATGTCTCGGTATTAAAGACAGAAGTCGATTTTTTTTAAATTGTATTTAATGCAACGTTTTCTTACGTTAAAATTTAAAAGCTCACCAAAATCACACCAGTGTAGATCGTATGTTGCGCGTTACGAAAAGTTTCCTTTTAGCACTTGCGTTCTCACTAATTTGCATCAGCTACAAACAGTCAAACTTCATCCTTGCATAGTGCTGCAACAGTGGATTTCCGGATTTCAGTGCCTCATATATAGTGCAATGTTTCTAACTTAAGATTATCACGAACTTCACCGTAAAAGTTCTGAGTAGTCTGTATATTAAAGCCTAAATGGTTCAGCGAAATACATAAGGTAAACTTTTTTCTGTGCTTTTCTTTCCCCTGAATAAACTCAACGTAAGGCACAAAACAAGAGAATGTGTGTGCGTGTGGCTTTTTCTTTCTATCCGTGACTGAAAGAGCCATTTTCATACTTTTGCTTTGTACTCAAATGTGTAAATATAAGAATGGAGCAACAAATTGAATAAGCTCTCCCTTCAAAATTTCCAAACTTCGTTTTCCCTTCTGGAAAATACGTCAGACCCAGAGCCTTTGCAGAATTTTCTTCAACTACCATCCAAAAGCGAATTGTACCTTCCGTGATGATGAAATATGCCTGGGTCAAGACGAGAAATGGCTCTTGAAACTGGGGGACCATCTAAGGAATTTTATGACTCGACAGGAGCATAAAGCAAAATTCATTGCTGTGCAGGGAACGTCCTTCATTGGATTTTAATGTAACAACCTCTTTTATAACTATATGGGGCGTTCGTAACAAGAAGTTATAAAAAAGGAAATAGTTTCACTGCCCTTTTGTCAAGCCTTGCGTTCTTAACCATTAGTTACAAATGTGTAAGCAACAATAGATGTTATTTTTCCTTCCACAAGACTGTGCAATGGTGCAGTGAGGTTTATACATGAGAGAAAATTCGATCAGTTTTTGAAGCGCGCCTATTGCTTCTTTAAGGCCAGAATCTTTAATTCCTAAATATTTCCAAACAGACAAATATATATGTGTGCTTACTACTTGGGTGTGTTTTATTTAACGCTATATAGAACACAAAGGACCTCACTGTTGGAAAGATGAATATCTTAAAAACCAGTTAAATACGTTGATGGGGTTTTATTGATCACGCTTATATTTTGATTAACTTTTAAACTATGTGAAGCAGAGACGTAGCTAAATATGCCTCTTTGGATCCTCTACTCTTTCAAGTTGAACTTTTATTTCTTCTTCTCTTTCTTTCTTTCGCTTTTAATGAGGTTATTTTTTGTAGCGAAATTTAAATTGTGTTAATATTTGCCTTATTTCCACTTGGCAAGCCGGGAAACTGCATCCTATCTTCTTCTACTTAATGCAAAAGGATATTAATGAGCAATGGCATTTCACAGAAGGAGCAACCTTCTTTTATGCAGAAAATTCTGTCTTCCAATATTCCGGGAATTAGATCAACAGCCATCTTGCTTTGTAACACATTAAGCAATCCTTCATCTTGCGTTAAGATACGGAATGCCAGACCTAAACTGAAATATTACGCCAGCGTTAAATGTGCAACAGCTTCCATTGTATAGAGCAATATCTGTTCACTGGAAATTAGTGTTGCTTTAATTCTACTCGTTTCTATTTGGTAGTGATGCATGATGAAATTCAAACCTCATTCCGTCAATTTAAATGTCGCCAATGTGTACGCAATCGCATTATTTACGACCAGAAAGAAAAGAATGCGAAACAAGTTTTTCCTATTTTGTTAGGCAGGAGTGCGTAAATGAAAACGTTACTCCTATCTCCGACTCCAGATGATTGCTTCTTATATCGGGGCAACTTCTTTAAAAATTCTTCATTTTTTTATATTGCCGAGGTTTCAGACCCGATTTTGATGAACAATTGTCCTGTCCTAATTTTGTAAAACATTTCTTTTCTGCAGTAATAGTTTTGGTCAATATGTTTATGATATTTATCTTTTTTGTGAGTTGAGCGTTGGTTCAATCTTAATCTATGTGCCTGGTTTTCAAATTATCATACCCATACCCATATCTAACTGGTCCTGAAATGTATGATTATGATCTTAAGTTTTATTCCATGTGTGTTGATCCCAGTTTTAGTTTCCTACAACGACCATTGGCGGCCAATCTGATTAGCTGTGACCTGGCATTCGAAACCCAGGACCACTAAATGGATTCTAGTACCAATCATGTTAACGATTTTGGCGATGAGTTTAGGAACAACACTTAATCTGTTTTCTTGGATTGTTTAATACTGAAACACGTGTCAAACTATTCCGCCAATCATGGGTTCCCGATTCATCTTTGTTCTACTGAAATATTAAATATTTCAATATGTAGTTTAAAATATAAAGACTAGGCCTAGATTTGTGCTTCCAATATTAATTTTACCATTTCATAGAATTAATGAAGTTATTAGCACTTTTTGTTAAAATTTCTATTTATACTTTTTATCCCCTACATATTCTAAATGCAAAACTGAACTCACCCTTAAGAGCATTTTGACTACGTCTCTAATGTAAAGAGTTGATTATTAATGAGAATACAATATCTATAACCCTTCAATAACGGGTCAAGAGAGGCACGTAAATTTAGAAGGAAAGTAGTTTTATTCGAATCCCCAGAAAGGTAGCAACATCAGATCTTTTGAGTAGAAAGCAAATAATTTCTGAACTGCATAAGCAGCAGATGCACCTGTTATTTAGTTTCAACTTTACTTCATTGGACGTTTTCTCATACTCAGTGTTAAACTTACTTCTGAACAGAAGGAGCTGATTTGAGGCCTTCACTATAGGCCAGCAATTTTTATACATGATCATAAGTGAAGGAAGATGAACTTATTGGATATTGTGTGTTATATTTGTTTTGTTTGGTTTGATTTTATTTATTTCTTGTTCCGTTACACGGACTGTATAATCTTTAGTGAGGGAACACAAAAACAACATTGCCAGCTCTTATTGAAAATCAGAATATTCCCTCAGTAATATTATACTTTTCTTATTAATAAGAAATAAATGTGTTCCAAAAAACGTGGTAAAAGGGCTGTCATGCTTCTTTTCGCAATGTATTGCACTGTGTAGCCAATGTGTTTTTCCTCCCATAAATGATTTTTATTGTAATCTCTGTAAAGCGTTTATGTGGTTGTGTTTTACAAAAATGATGTAATATATGAAACAAATTAAATTATTTTAAAAATACCTATATAGTGAAAACGTGGAAAAATTAACTGTAAGTCGTTTTAATCTACATAGCTTATAAGCTTGGTTGTATCTTGAATAGTTAAATACATTTACTTAAATTCAAGGCATCAGATATTCCAATAATGTGAGTTAAACCACAAAATAAAACAAATAGAACAGATAAGGAAAAGATTTTGGTAGCACTAGCAGCAAAAAAAAAAAAAAAAAAAAAAAAAAAAAGTACCTACTTCATTCAGTGGCCTTGCGCTTGGAGAAGCTTTCGCAGAAGAAATGAAATGAAAACGCGGCACACTAGAGAGTAAAATAAATGGAAGTTCAAGCCGTGTACAAAGAGGTGTGACTGGTGGAGTCATTTTATTTAGGTGCTTTAAATATTAAAAACCTTACAAGGGTTAAGAGGCATAACTTAGGAAAAAGGTATGCAGCAATATTACACAAAAGTACATTTTTATATAGTTTTCATGTTAATGTCCTGTTAAAGAAAGGTAATATTGTACTAACTTAATTTCATGGAATAAATGGACGATTGAATGCTTATGTATAATATTTTTGGATAAAGTCTCCCTTATTTGGGGGCAGTTATAAGAGAAAGTGATAACCATAATCACACTAGGAAGAGATAAAAATTTAAGTAATTTACGTTATTTATTTGTTAATTCATCTGACTCCCTTTCCCTCGTTCATTTTCATTTGCACATAATTCCGTGTGCACACTTTCATATTTAAATATGATAAATGCAGCGCACAGTAACGCTATTGTGTTTCTCCCGAAATTCCATGAACTAAACTTTGTAGACATCTCACGAATGAAATACAAAAGTTACTTTCTTAAAGATGTCAGCATTACGCAAAATACGATCCGGTTGGAATTACATTTAGCAGTTCAACTTTTTCGCTATGTATTTTCATGTCGCATCTTTCTCTCTTGTTCTTCAATGAGTTTTCACCCCGTCTTTTATAGCTGAAGCTACACTGAGCTGAACTGTTGTTCCTACAGAAAGGAGTGCATGGGCATGTCAAAAGAGAGCGCAGGGAAAGGAATAAAGAATGGGTGCTCAAGGAGGGAATAGGAAGATAGAAAAGAGAAAGGAAAATGGGATGCTCTGTGGAAGAATAATAAAGGAAAAGAGCTTGGTTTCCACTACCAGGGTATAAAAAAGAAAATGATAAGCTCACAAGTCTAGGAAGGGAATTCATCACGCTTCATGCGCATAAAGCAGTCATTCTAGAAGCATTCTGCGAAACGAAGAACAGAATGTCATTATAAAGTATATCAATTTAAGAATTGATTGTTAATTATCGAAAGTTAATTTTTGTGCATACGCTTACAGTAAGGTGCGTTGGGTAATCTAATAATGCGAATCCCGTGCCCAAAATATATGAATGTTTTTTTTTTTACTAGGATGGTTAGTGAGAAAGGCACCGCATTTGTTATGCATTTTTGGTATTCGGGGCGATTAAAACTTCGGAGATATTTGATAATTCTGTAACTAGTACAGATAGCGAACAAATTGAAATGTCATAACGCCCGCAAGTGAAAAGAAGGCTACATTACGCCGTGTACATTTTGGCACCTCTGGAACTGGGGATGTGCAGGTTAGCCTATTGATCAATATTATACCGCATGGGGATGAAATGATGGAACATGGCAATAACAATGATAAACATTTAAATTTCTACTAGTACCATTCGTATTTTCAAGTACATTACATTTAAAACACATAACTTTCAACCGGTGTTCGGTGTTGCGACAGTGCTTAAAATTGCGTAGTTGGGGGGAGTTTGAAGACGCGTGCTGCCTGACCTACACACTCCAAACGGTCTGGTGCACGCGCTGTGGAGACTGAGCACTTGCACGTTTTAATCAGGGCTTCGACAGTGGTTTATTGTTCAATTACAACTTGCATCTATGCACATATGCATATAAACATGGTGACATTTACTGAATGTTTAAATAAATACAATTATTTTATAGTTATTGTATTCCTTTAAATTATTTAATAAAATATTTCGCTTTTATTTCGTTCTTCTTTATGATTACTTAAAAGCTAAGCATTTCATTTTCTCTTGCTGATAGTTAACTTAAAATATTGTATCTCTTTGGTGTTTACTTTTAGTACGTGTAAGTAAATGCAACGCAGTTTGTTTTTTATTTATTTATTTATTTATTTATTTATTTATTTATTTATTTCTCAACGTAGATTGATTCCAAATTTATAAAGTGCAAAAGCATAGATTTTATTTCATTCTGTTATTCCAATTTAAAAGTAATGTGCGTTTCGTATTTAGGTAATTTCCTTAAACGTTGAAACTTTTGCTGCAAATACATGAAAGATGTGTTTTAGTAAGTAAATACCAGTATTTAACATTGATACCTCCTAATGTAATTATGCAATGTAATTGCGGTCGTTTTCTGATATTCAGTATGCAACAAAACGGGACTGAGGGGCAACGGTCACATTTCTATCTCTCATTCTGAATACCCACCTGCATAAATGTCATTGAAGTGACTAAAAGGGGAGGTGAGGAGGCCAAAATTTTTTTCCAAAATATTTTTTCAAAAATCCACGAAAGATCGAAAAAGAATTTTCGTGTTCGTTTTCTTGTTCTCTTGTTACTCTTGCATCTGGTATAGTAAGCGAGTCTTCTAAAATCATCAACCACGTTCAAGAATTTTCTAATAGTTCATATTTGAGAATGCTGCAAAAGAATGAAACCAAACGAATAATAGATGGAGGTACGAGAAAATGTAAAAATAAATAAATAAATAAATAAATAAAAATAAAAAATGTTGTAGTATAAGCTATTGTATCTTAACGGAGGACTATCCTGTAGCCTACATTTTGTAAATAATGACCTCATTTATGGTAAGCCGAGGATTCCATCGAGCATATATTCACCCCGGTTAACGCTCCTTTGATGTGTGCCAATACCAGTTTGCATTATTACGGGAGGCAAGTGCCGATCATTCGGTCTCTCTTCCAGTTAGCTACTGGTGAAGCTGGTTAAAATCGGAGCAATGTTAGCACATTTCTCCCTCCGTTTCCATAACGAATTAACTGGTTTGAACGATATCCATAAGGCAGAGACGTCAGTATGGGGGGGGGGGTGCTCAGGGTTGTGCCGGCCACGCACCTCCAGTTCTTCCAACTAATGTCTGATCTTCACTCTTCCATTGATAATAAGTTTATCAAATTAAAAATGAGAATGACGGCCTTCCGCCGTTTCAAATATATAATTCTTGTCTCACCATGACACTGAAATCCTCCGAAATACTGACTCCTGTGCCTTGCAAGCATTTATTATCGCCTTTGGTCATATAATGCCACAATTTACTACAATGGGACAATTGCCGTATCCCCAACTTCCCATATGTGTTCCCTCTAGATTTCTATTTGCGACAGCTCTGTCTCAATATGAGCTACTAACAGAGAAAACGAGTGTTGCAGAAATTACGACCCCGAATATAGCAGGCATCTTCATACCAGCCCTCCTTTATGCGGATGATCTGGTATCAATTGATAGTCTGCAGGGGGAACACAATTGTTTAGAGACGTGTTGTCAGGAATGGGGGAATGGTAATCAATGAGGAGAAAAATAAAACACTGACATTCAAGAATGGTGCGGTGTACAGCAGGAAAGGGAGGTGGGAGTATGCAGGACAGACATTAGAAAATGTGAATATATTCACATATTTTAGGTCAGTTGGCAAAACACAAGTGCATATTAAAAATATGGAAGCAATAAAGATTTTGATCAAAATATCACAAATACCGCCGAGAACAATGCAGACAGTATACAGGGCTTTTGTTAGGTCAATTGTGACTTATGGGGCCAAAATTTGCGGGTGGGAAAATACCCAGGAACCTAAACAGGTACAACGCAGTTTCGGAAACGGTTGCTACAGATAGGGAGGGGTACAGCAAATTGCGGGGGTTCGTAAAAGTTTGGTATCTTTAACGAAAGCATAAATTTAAAAACAAGAACAATGAAATATTGGTTAATAATACGGGGAAATCAAGCACTTATTCGAACTGTATATCTGAGGCAACAAATAAGGGAAGAGTGCGGTAGTGTTGAGCATCAAAAATAAATAAAGGCCTAGAATAAATTGATCTGCGATTATATTTGGTTAAGGGGACGTAACATTACGCGCAATAACTGGAAAATAGTTAAAAGACGTTTGCGGGATACAGATACGCGAACTACTGAGATTCAATGAGCAGAAACGTACCGCTTAACCTGCAGGCTCAAATAGTTCAGGAGTAGGGAAGAGGGGATTATTTAGATTTCTGTGGGAGAGTAGAGGTCTCACACGGCTCACGTTAAGAGCTGAGAAAGGAAATAAAACAGTTAATGCTTTCTCTACCCAGTGTACGGAGAAAGTGATACCTGGAGGCATATTTTGGCAGAATGTAGCTTTTAAGAAATTGA
Source organism: Metallyticus violacea (assembly GCA_030762175.1). Taxonomy (NCBI): domain Eukaryota; kingdom Metazoa; phylum Arthropoda; class Insecta; order Mantodea; family Metallyticidae; genus Metallyticus; species Metallyticus violacea. The sequence continues at coordinate 302,672,683 of CM060846.1, forward strand.
CATTCACCATCATAATTTGAGAAATGTATCAGAAGTTTGAACGCCTGTTTGGAAGTGTTGGTGCATGAGAGATACATGCGCAAATCGGAAATGTATATATAGTAAAGACCCGACAAATAAGGCTAATTGGTATAGAGAAGAGGGGAAAGCTGCGGAGGTAGGGTAATTGTTCTACACATGTTTGTATATATGTCCCTATATATGATAGTACTCATAGTAAATGTTTTATGTACGTACAATGGTGTGTTTTTGTATATGGTATATAGTTGTATATGTGTATATAGATACGAAGATAATCGTAGGAATTAATCTTACCGTTTTGGGGTATTATATATTTTGATTGTTAAAAGGACGGCATTAGAATGTGCAGTTTGCGTAATTGTTAACCTTGCCACCGCCACAGGTGGCCGAGGTCGTTAAGGCGCGGAGACTCGTGAGCGGGAGGTCTGGAGTTTGAATCCCGCCAGGACCGTCCTCCCTGATTGAGGTTTTTTCCAGGTTTTCCTCAGTCCTCATAAATGGTAAATGAGGGTAGTTACCCTAAAATTAGGCCTGGAACATTTCCTTCCTTAAAAAATCCTTTCCCAATATATCATTTCATCTCATGTATCATCAGTGTTTACCTCCTGCGGTGTCTCAGTAGTGAAAACGGGCGTTAAACACCGTTCAAAAAAAGTATTAGCCTTCCTCAATAAAAGTCCTTTACTATTATTTCAGTGATGAAAGGGTATTCGGCTTCAGCAGAGCTCTCGCTGAGGACCAGAAAGAGTTGTAATCTGCCCTACGGAAATATAAATGAAGTATAGTTGTTATATAAGGAAAAGATAAAGGATGGAGCATAGTTTCTCTCTTCGTACTGCATTTTCGGGGAATTCTTATGCCCATCTAGGCAATTAAAATTAGCGGGAGTGGGAAAACCGCGGTATACGTTGTAGTCGTCATCTGGAAGCAGTAAGCATTTTAACTGTTTCCTAAAGGGTTTAAGCAAATTTGATGATGCGAAGTCAGGGTCTTAGAATGGAAGCTATAACATACGTCAACTTAACGGCTGTAGCACGTGTTTTCATACACATTTAAACTGTTTATAGCATTCTCCATACATTTATATTATTCTTGTTGAGGTTGAACAAATTGTGAGTTATGCGTTTCGGAAGCATTCACTGAAGCTGCGTTCACAGGTGTTCAAGTTATGCCATGAATAGGGAATGCGTTTGCTTGGACTGTGTGCTCTAATAGCTAATCGGACAAAAGCACGTGTCTAGTAATAACTAAGTAGGTCCAAGAAATGTTTATTTGTTACACTTTGCAAGTAAAATGATGTTTAATGTACTGCAATAATATATATATATATATATTTTAATGAACAATATATATTTGCATTTTAACATATTAATGCTCAACCACAAAAACATAACTTGACCATCTTCGTTTTCAAAGTAAATGACACATATTATATATTGTAAAGTAAAAAACCCAAAAGGAAAATATAAAATGTCTTTGTTTAAAGCGACTGTTTCACTTGTGTGACGTCATCTTAAAATCGATCAATGAAAGGAAACAAAATTTTGAATTTTGACCAATCACAGCCGGATTACAGAGTGGAATTATCGAAAAAAATATCAAATCCGTTTCATCACGCGACGTGCATTTGTCTTGTGGCCAGTGTAGCAAACTCTATATCCCCACTATATAATTCCTGAACACACATCACTGACCACTTTTGCTAGAGCCGGTGGGGAGCAACAAAAGCATGAACAATCGACAATCATAATACAAAATGAAGGGTTCTTCAAAGAATTTTGGTGATGCGTCATATATGCACATTGATCTTATTATCAGAAATTCCAAAGCACAGAACACAAAGAAAAATAGACACTTTATGTTACCTATTTCCCCTCTCAGTTGCTATAATACTCCACTTTTGTCCATTTCAGTCTCGCGGTTTCTGAATAGGATAGAATAGAATATTCATAAGTATAATATTTTATACAAATGTTAATATTCTGTGCACAAATTTCAAATATTTATTCTTATTCTATTCATAAAATAGTCCTAAACCAGTATTTTCTTCTTCTCTATTGGCATTACTGACAATCGGCATTCTTCTGTAGTAAGATTGCTTGAAAAGGTTAAATGCAAATATGCAATTATTATTACAATTATGTAAGCTAAGTTTATAGGAATTATATTTAAATTCTTATTTTAATTGTGAAATAGTCCTAATAAATATCTCTCGAGGGCTATTGGTAATCTAATACCGTCTCTTAATATTACTTGTGATAATTGTTAGTTTTCTACTTTTTTCAAAACAAAGACTATTTTACTTATTTTGTATGTATGAACATAAAGGCCCTAACATTAAAAAAAAATGGATTTGGAAGCAATATTATCATGTGCATACTATACATTATTTTTACTTGAAAAAATAACAAATCACCAAATTCATGCATGTATAAGAATCGACTTCGGGGTATTTTAGGGTTTATGATGTATTAACTTTGATCATTAGCTTTCCAATCAATTCAGAGCTTGAAACGGAAGATAAATTTGGTTTAAGAGACTTTCTCTTTCAGGCTTAAGGTTATTTTATAAGCCGTAAATGTACGACACGGTATAAACGGCATTACTTCCCTTCCGAAGGAAGCCATACTTTGGATTTTTACACCCTGGTCTTGGGTCTACGAGGCAAGGTATGGTTACCACTAGACCAACAGGAGCGCACTGTATAGAAAGCAATTTCCATTATCGCAGATTTACCTAAGTGCTAATCTAGCGCTTCTGTTTACACCTTATTGCTTACGCCTGCATATCGATTTACTGCAATAGTACATTGCTGATTTGTACACAAACACTCCACCCTCATTTCCTGTCTGATTAATGTCTTTGTACTTGTTCTCCGGAACATGTACATTAATGCCTGATCAAAATATGCATGGACAAATATCTTTGCATAAAACGTTTTGTTTATGCAAATCGAATTAACATAAATAGTGATTTTTGAATTTATATAATGCATAAAGTGAATAACAAATCCTTGTCTTGTCCTTATCTATAAGACACCAGCGAAGGTTTATCAGGTTGTCTTTCAAGAATTATACGGCCGCGGATCTTTTCCCCGCCATAAAATAATGCAATTAAGCTTGTTAAACATTTTTCATCAAGGGTAAAGGTTACCAGAAGCACTCACTTTTTCATTAAATTCTCATCCCCAAGGGAGAACATGAAGGATGCGTGGCATAAACAAGAATCTTGAACTTCCTGTCTGCGGACTGCGTCATCTATTGTAACATATTTTGTACCTTCTCTTTGATCTTTTAATTAATTTTTTCTTTCTTGAACTTGAAAGGTTGCCTTCGACCAAACAAGTCAAATTCATGATATAGAGAATAAGTTAGAAAGTACTTGGAGGAGAATTAAAACACTGATTGTAGTCTTCGGGGTCCTATTTCTGTAGCTGCCTGCTCGGTGAAAGAAAAGTAACGTCTTGAATAAAAAAGACTTCCTAACGTATTTTACTCACCACTTGCTCTTTGAAATGCTGCGTGATATGCGTTCTTTAACGTTGTTATGGCACAATTAACTTTTTTCAATCAATGTGGTTTTAGCGTATTCACCATGGGAATCACAGACCCTTGAAGTAACCAAAAATCCCGTTAAACCGGATGTCTCATGTGATTTAGGTGAGGATGTAGTATGTACAAAGCTTAGCCACTTTTTATCTATACAACAGTGCAGAATTAGTTTCTCTGAAGTTTTTACATGGTGCTGGACGTCCCTTTTATAACACTGCGGCATCACAGACTGTGAGCACTGACGGTACACAATGTGGCATGATAAGTTGGGGAAGGAATTTTGGGAAAGAGGCTTTCCAAGTCAAAGTTTACGGTACTTCCTCTGCTATTGCCATTGATGAGAGCTAACGAATACCTAGGAGAATCTTCATGCTGGGAGGACAATCTGGCGTTATTCAAACAGCGACCTCCTGCGCAAGAGCACGTATCTATGACTTCGGCTAACTGTGTCGGTTTCTCGAAACGAGCTTCCGTAAATTAATAAAAAAATCTCGAAAGTGATTTTGTTTAAAGCTTGAGGCCGTAATTCAGGTAGATACATTTATGGAGACTTTCCGGTTACACATTAGAAACGTACTGGAAACCGTCTTTGAAACACTAGTCAGATATTGATGACTTATGGGGCAGACATTTGGGGATGAGAACAAACGCCACCTAGATTCAGTGAAAACGGCGTTTTGAAGGGGATTGGTGCTGGGGATTGGCACAGCGAATCGCGAAATGAAGAATTAATTCGGAGCCAATAGTAAGATCATAGAGTGTAAAATCATAGTCATGAGATACAAACTTTAATTAGGGCATTGTGCTACCATGAAAAGCTAAGTTTTGGAGAGAACATGGCTTGGGCATCCAAATTAAAAAGGGACTGGATAAGATAACAGGACTCCATTGCTTGGCTGGTCAGGGGAATGGAAATAGTGCATGAGGAAGGTTAAGAATCACTTGAGGCAGCTGACAATTACGCATTGCCAGAAGGTGCTAGAAGTACAATCGGGGTTAAATCTGAATGAGAGATGCAGCGTTACATCAAAACTTACTAGTCAAGCCTCGCGTTACTCAGATAGTGGCATGGCAGTCACGCGCAAAAATGGGTGGAGAATTAACCCCATCTGTGAGGAGAAATCATGGAATGTAAAGTACGGGAGAATGGAAGAAAAAGCGTCTACCACTACCCTTTACCGAATGGAACATGGCTATGCTGGGCTCTGCTGGCAGACGAGGAAGAGGAAAGAAATAGATAAATTGCCTATGAATGTGAAACAGCTTAGATCTGAAAAGGCTAATAAAAAGAGAGGGGTCGGGGAAACAGTGAATTTAGCTGTTAGTTTATTATTTATTTGTATTTTATGCTGTATTTAAATATACTTCATATTTTACTATGGGATATCTAACATATAATCCAAAATAAATGTAAATATTAAATCAAATAAAGCTGCTGGACCCTTTGAAGTTTCATTGTAAGGTGCCACCTCTACACTGCCGGTGTTACTGCTGATTGAGTGATTGATTAATTTATTTATGGACGCTCTTTAACATCTCAGGTCATCAGCGTCCCATTCAATTCAGGGCGTGAAACGGCCGACAAATTTTGCTCAGAGGCCTCTCTTTCAGGCTTGAGGTTCTTTATCGTGCCGTAAATGTACGACACGGGACCCACGGCTTTACTTCCCTTCCGAAGGGAATCCTTTACTTAGGATTTTTACGCCTGAAAAAATCCATCGGTCCTGGCCGGGTTCGAACCCGCGATCTTGAGTGTAGGAGCATGTTACTGCTGCTTCTGCTTATTTTGTGCTTGATCAAGTAAGTCAGATTTTGCTTACTCTTCGTACATACCTATGTCTTTATTATCGTTTTTCTGACCCAAGGTTATGTGAAAGCAAGTTGTAATCAGTCCACGCCACAAGCACATGCTTATTACCCGCTTACTTTTAGTAGGTAACAGTCTACGTTTCATTACGTCATACTCTGTCTGTACAGTTGCTACGAAAAGACCATCTCTCTTGATTACGGTTGTTATCTTGTTCGGCGGGTTAAACAGCCGTCAAAATGACTACATATAATTTCTAATGCATTATATAGTATATTGCTCGCTGCTAATGACTCATTATATAAGTCTTACTTTTATAATACTATACTGCTTATAACTTCCTGTCGCGACTATACCATGCATTCGATCCCGGTCGTCTCGCTTCAGCAGTCACCTAAGTGATTTGTCAACCAATACACTAGTATCCCCATGCGGTAAAGTTAATTGAAACAGGCATTACCATGCACGCAGAACATTTCCAGAATATATAAGTTTTAGACAGAGATAAAGTTGTCGAAAACATAAAATAAATATTAAAGTTAGTAATTATCTAAAATTACACTATGTACAGATAACGCAAGAACATAACAAAGCGTGCAAAATATTGAAGTATGTGTTTTATTTGCCATGTTTCCTTACATTCCAAACAACAGCTTTCCACATTGTTTTACTCTTTGCTTAGTTCGGTGGGCACCATTTCACACTGAAGTGATCTCATATTATGTTCCAAAAATACAATCATTAGCCATTTTTTCATATTTTCCATCATTTTAGTACCCCTTATTAAGATGTTGTAATTGCTTAATGGGGTGCCTTGTTAAAAACTGCCACGTGCATGTTTTCAGAAGGGCAGATCCTGTAAAGATGCAGAAATACACTGTCGGGTGCTCGTGTGCTTGACGGCATCTCAAGATTAAGCTTCGCTGGCTACGTAAATGGCACATCTCTGGATTCATGAATAATGTTAGTTTCCTGCCGTGTCTTTTGCTCAGTTCCTTAGCTGAGAGGCGCATTTAAATACGAAATAAGTAATAATTTCCAGTTGAGTCAACATAAACTACTGCTTGTGTCTTTCACGTTCTCAGTCTCCTTTCTTTCTCGTAGTCTGTCTCCCCACGTTTCTCTTGAAGACTGCTCTGTGCCGTGCACAAGTTTTCCCTTAAAGTTTTCGATCCATTTCACCCACTTAAACTTCCCTCTTTCTTTTCTAGCACACTTCTCACCAGTCGCTGGTCGGCGTTGCTCCGAGTCTGAAAACTTTTCTTTTTAATTTCGAATGGTAAAGCAGAGGTGCAGTTTGCTAACTCCACACACGATGGCTATTCACCAAACCACTGTCCGCAAATCGACTACCTCAAACCTACCTACTTAGTTAACGACCTTTATCATTCAGAATGTCTACATCTCTCAACTTATTATTCTTAACTTATTAGTACATAATAGAAGAGTATAACACTATTGGGAATCATATACAGCATATAATATTTGTCCTTGAAATGTATTTTGTAGCTGAGAGCTTGCATTATTTTTTACAATTTATCTCGGTAAGAATTCTAGGAAATACATATTCTAATCCAACGCCGTGTCTCGTACGTAGTAAAGCATGATCACATGTGTGCGGTCAAACCGCCACGGGTGGCCGAGGTCGTTAAAGTGCGGACTCGTGAGCGGGAGGTCTGGGATTCGAATCCCACCAGGACCTTCCTTCCTTCCTTCCTGGTTTTCCTCAGTCCTCATGAATGGCGAATGCCGGGGAGTCACCCTAAACTTAGGCCTAGAACGTTTCCTTTCAAAAAAAAAAAATCCTTTCCCAATTTATCATTTCATTTCATGTATCATCAGTGTCATCGCCAGTGGTGCCACAGTAATAAAAACGGGCGTTAAACGCCATTAAAAAAATGTGCGGTCAGGGGTGCACAGCGTCGAGCGGAACTAGTGATTTGCACCTGATTCGCTTCATTTCTAAGTGGCGGACAGATTTGTCATAATATAACGTTATCCATCGATAATGCACTGGGATTATTCGCCGCTGTGCTGTGCGGGCATAGTATAGCTTGAATTCCACTGGGCGTGCTCACCCCTGTTCTGTGTGAATCCTGAACCCAATGTTTAAAAAAAAAATGAAGACATCTTATGTATTATAAGCAACTGATTTCACCACTTTATAGAAAAGTAATTTAATTTAAAATTACTAAATAGCACAGAAAAAATTTTGGAGGAACTCTATTTTGATATTTGCTTCAGACTACGAGCTTAAATGTATTGTAACTACTATTACCCAGAGAAATAAGCAACTGTGACGTAAATTAAAGGCTTAACTAACATGGGGTAAGAAACGTTTACTTTCTTTATTCTGTGAAACCAGTGAATGCATGACGGTCTGTCATTTAAAAACTGAAGATATATGGTTGAAGAAATGTGCTGGTGATACTGATGAGCTTTGTCTCATGGGAAGAAAGATAGTAGAACAACTTGGTCGATCTTCACGTATGTCATCACGTGACAGAGAGCATTAGTCCAACGCCACTGCGCCGTTCAATCGGCAAAATAAGGATAACGATGACGTTCTTTTTCGATCAACATCACCCACCACTAATGGAGTTTCTGGAAAGAGAATCAACTGTAAATGCCGTACCGTATGCCAAAACACTCACAAAGCTGTGGCGCGCGATAAAATTAAAAACATCTAGGAACTTACCTCGGATGGTGTCACTGCCAGTGTTGTCCGTATCAAACTACAGAAGTTCAGATGGAAAGTGCTTATGCACTCACATTATAACACTGACAAATTCTGTGTGATGTTCACTTTTTCGGGGAAACGTCCCTTCAAAGGCAAACGATTCATATCAGCGAAGACGTGCAGCACGGTCGTTCTTGCATACTTGTCTCATAAACTGAAGATCGCGGGTTCAATCCAGTCCAGGGTCTATGGATTTTTTTCGGGCGTAAATATCCTAACGAGTATGGTTTCCTTCGGAAGGGAAATAAAGCTGTGATCCGTGTCGCAGATTTACGACACGTACAAAAACCTTAAGCACGAATGAGGAGGCCTCTGAGCAAAAGTTATCGGCCGTTTCAGTTGTGAAATGAATTGATCTGAGATGTTAAAGAGCGTCCGTAAATAAATCAAAGCAACAAGTAGGCGTGCAGTTCTCAGCTTAACAATGGTTTCAGCAGCAATAGGCACTTCTTCGCAGAGACATTCAGCAGTGCATTAGTGTCTCAACCGATTCGATGACTGCGTTATTTGTTTTTCAACCAGATGTTTAATTTTTAAATGAACAGTCTTCATAATTCTTATATAACTCTGAAAGCTGTACGCTTGTAATGCGTCTTTTCGATTTTCTGTCTACTAATTAAGTTCTAGCCCAGTATGTTGAGTATATGGTAGGTGTGTTCCCCCTCTCCAGCGTGCTGCTTGTGACGTCATGCGTTGCAACTCTTCGGTGTGGCGTTGAATTACGCTATCAAAGTCAATTGTTTACATCACATAATCGCTTTTCACAAAGCAGATAACCCTTCACGTACAGCTGCGGTTCTGTTATTAAGATTTAAATTAATACTAAACAACATTATGTTTAAAATACTAACCTGTGTATAAATGCGAACGCTGGTCTTTTTCTGTTTTTACATTTTACTCTCTCTGCATGTTGTCGGTTATTGTTAGAACGGTCGTTTTAATTATTTGCCGCCCCCCCCCCTTTTATGTGACATATATTCCCAACCATCTTTGTGGTTAAATCAGTAATGCGTTTATTTCCAGTTAATTTTCGTTTTTCTGAGTTTTCTCCTGTTTATGATCTTCCTCCTTATAAATGTGGGTGCTTGAACAAAATATCAAATAGCTTATTTTTCCATTTCCGGGCATCTAAATGAAGGTCTTCATAACATTTGAACATTTATTTAAGCCACTTATATGACAACTGCTTAAGTTGTTCTTTTAATTGTCGGCAGAGAGAAGCCACTTTTCTGTTGGTTTAATTAGCCTTCCCCTTAAAAGCGATGGAAGCTAACTTTTCTCTGCAAGAAATTGACTTCTATGTGGCCTTTTTAAATACATAAATATAGTTACACATTTTCAAAAGTTACAACTTTTTTTTGTGGATAATATAGTTAATCTTTGCGGATGAAAACAACTCATCTTTCTCATATGCTTGTTCGTCTCTTCCCCGTTACCTTCACCTTTCAATTTTCTGAGAAATATTGCAAGCAAAATAATGCTAGTATCCCGTGCATATATCAGTACTTGCGAACAGTTATGCTACTTGTCTCTTTTAATAAGAAAATATTTAGTTCTATTTTATTTTCATTTCTGTTTCGAAGCGGGTTTTGTCTTCTTTTAGTGGGGCTGCTAATTCCCCGATAAAAGCAACCAGACAACTTATAATTTAAACGTGGCAAAGCAATACTTCTTAATACCTCTTAAGCATTGAGTTTCAGGAGCTCCGCTTTCAAATGTATTCCGTAATCTTCCTTTTCAAAATGCACGAAACAAATACAGAACAGTTCTGCTTGGAAACGCTCAATCCTTCTACATAAATGAACCCAGTATCATTTACTATCATGGTTGACTCAGAAAGCAACTGTAAATCTGTAAGGCTTGTTAATCCCTTAACATTTATAAGAAACTTATACGGACATAACTCACTACAAACTAACTTCATTTACACAACGAGCGCCCGCTAGTCATGCTGCATTGGACACCAGCTGATGTCTTAAGTAGGAACTGTCACTGTGCATCACCCCATGATACCTACCATACCGTGGGTTACCCGAGATGCAAATTTGACCTTGTTGCGCTGCATGGGTCCGTTTAAAGGAACAAAAAGACGTTTCTATTTATACCTTATACTCCAAGGTAAACCCTTTAACCACAAAAAGTCATAACTAGATTTCGCGTTTCGTTCGGAGAACTTCAGGGACGCTCGAAAACGCTGAATTCACAACGTGCTTGCAGCAACTGTCACACTGCAGTGGACGCTGTGCCTGTGGACGTAATGGTCACAGTCATAAATATTTGGTAAGAGAGAGAACGTTAGGGCAGAGTAGCGGTGACTGAGCGGTTTAGAAGCCATTGCTCTTTTGCGTTAGCTACTGGGTTCAAATCCCACAAAATATTTTTTATTAATGGTTTTATAGGTGTATATGTAGAATATTATGCACCTTAATATCATATTATATTTTAACATCATTTAAGTTTTATGACATTACCTATGCGTTCTCATAAACGTAATCACAAACTACCGTATTCTTTACAAATAGCTAAATAAATACCAGAACAGAAACCCTTGTCTACTAAAGTGAAAACACATAGAAACAAACATAAATTGATAACGTGTATGAACCCTCGGCGTGTATAACTGCCTCAATCTTCCAGGCATAGATGATATCAGATTTCTACAGTAATGTGAGACGAGAGACTACAACATCTTAGGCTCCTTGAATTTGTCCCATAAACCATCTTTTATCCTTCTTCATATGTGTAGGGAATGCTTGTGCAGCATATTGCATTTAGATATAACAAATACCGAAGGTAATATTATAATATTCATTATGTGTGTGTGTGTGTGTGTGTGTGTGTGTTTTAATGTTAATGTTAATGTTAAAGCTTGTTGTATATGGGAAACAATATTTCGAAGTTAATTTGCCAAAATATGTTACATAGATGGGGCGAACGTGCACTCTTAACTACGCATCACTGCACACTCTGCCACAGAGCTAACGGAACACACATGCCAGATAGTGTGTTTAGTCAGCCTTGATGGTTACTTTGTGAACCACGCTCTGTCAGGAGTAGGACTTAGGACTTGGAAGAATTTTACTTTCAAGAGATGACTGATTTATCTTTTCTTTCTTTTCTTTTCTTTTTTTTTTTTTTGTCAAAGAGTGTACATGGTATTTGCATCACACATTTATCTTTGAGTGGTATTTTATTATCTCATCTCTGTGAATTCTACAGAATTTAATAGTACGCATTAATTCATTTGTGTTCATAATGAAATTATAAACTTTGGTTTAGGGGTGAGACTGTATGTATGAGCTACTACCCTCATATTTATTTAGATTGACTGTAGCAAATAATTGTATGTACCTTTCTCATTATAGTCATGAGTGTAATGGCATTTTCCTGTATATGTGTTGAGTTATTGTGTGTAAAATGTTATTTTCTCATACCAGAACTTAAAAATCCACCCTAGGCTTAAAATCTGACCTGGGAATTTCTGTTGCCTGTTGTAACAATATCTGTAAACAATCCTTGAGCAAGATGTATATTGGTACTCTGTTAGAGAATTGTAAAGCTGAGTGGGCACAATAAAAACATATGGCGACTGCAGGGATGAAAAGACAGCCAATAACCTCTTCAAGTAAAGAAGCCAGGCGCTTGATTTGATATATTCATGTAAAAAGTCACGTAGGCCATGTTTATTTACTCTTTAATTTTGCGGCCCGCTGTCAGTTTTGCTAGAGTTTTCAGCAGGCAATATCAGTGTAAGGGCTTTCTCAGTTCAGTTCAATTATGGAAAGCGGAAGGTAGATTTGGAAGAGTATTAAGTGGACGAGCTTTATTAGTTGAGTGCAGTGCATATTTAATTAAACCGGCATTTGTCAATATCGCTGCAGGGGGGGGGGCTACATCTTAAGGACAAGGAAAAACTAAGTAACAGTATACATTATATACAGAACTTACTTGCGTTTTTAATGTTTGTATCGATACTCATTAACAAGTTGTTGGTTGCGGCTTCCTTACACCTAAAAATCTATGCTCAGTTGGGAGGTCTTTTAGGCATCATTTTCTAAGAGACTTCTTCATATTTTTCAGCATATAAAGAGTTCACGTGAAGAAATTTTTATAAACCGAAGTTACTCGCATATTTACTAAATATATAACAGGCAAATTAATGATTTTAAGCCTTACATTTTCTTATTTAAAGCTTTTTAAAGAAAGCATGTTTTTGAAACATTAACATCATATTACAATGAAAAATGTATGTGTTAGAGAATTAAAATTGTAAAACAACTATATTATATTTAAACAATTACGGGTTATGTATTATTTCATTTGTATAAAGATAGTAAAATGTTCAGTATAAAGTAATTAATACTTCACCTTATAGAGCACCTTATATATTTCTAATATTTGCTATGTTCTTATAAAATATATCTTTGCAAAACTATAGCAACAATGTAATGAAAGTGTTAACTTAGTGCTTATTTGAATTATTATGGAAAAGTTCAGATAATTCCATTTGGAAGTTAAATTTTTTGCAAGTAGAGTAAAATCAGCTTGTCTTAAGATATGTTCTGTACTATAATTATATACCTGCTTTTGTTCGTGCATTGTCTTTCTGGTCGTATGGTCTTCTTTCTAGCAGAATAAGTAATATAAATAGTGGTAAAAAATGGAATCACACCCCACAACAACAAGCAGCAAATATTAAGTCAGTTTTTATGTCGTATATATGCAGTTTTTAATACTTAATCACTTATCGCCGTTACACGCAACCTAGGCATTGCCTTTTGCTTTTCCATACCGGATATGTTTCGTTTTAGGTTGGAGTAGAAAGTTAACTTGATAACAATAAACATCTCAAAATAATGAACTAATTGTTCGAGGTTGATGGTAATAGTTGGTGCTAATTGGAAATATGTATCACATTTTTGTCTGTTTTTATCTTTAATTCTATGGTTGTTAATACATTATACGCAGTAAATACTTATTACCATAGTTTGCAACGTTCTAGTTCACCATATGCCATGGTGACCGATCATATTGTAACATGTGCTTAAAAATAGAGCGAATCTCAAGCTAGAAACAAATGACATAGTATGGGCTTTTACCTGTTCATAAAGCATTTCTTCGCAACATATAGAGATCTTTATTTTCGCTGCAAAATTATTTCGATTCATAAGATTTCAACTCATCATTTAATTGTTTCCTAAGTACTATTCCTTTTCAGAAAGTAGAATTAAAATCAATGTATACGGAGTGCTTAGTTAGAAAATGATTTTTCAGTAAACATTTCGGACTATAAGAGATCTTTGTCAAAATAAACTTTAAGAGAATGTTCACAGCAAAAGTTGAAACTTTTAGAAGCTATTTCCTTGGAGGATTTGTATCATCCCGAGATACATATTCAATGACTGTGTGTTTCTCTATAAAGTTTAATAATTTTTGCGATACATAAAATAAAGCAGTTAAGCGAGTGCTGCTCAATTTGTTCAAATGCAAAGTTTGTAACATTTTTTTTGATTGATTTATTTATGGACGCTCTTTAACATCTCAGGTCATCAGCGTCCCATTCAATTCAGGGAGTGAAACGGCCGACAAATTTTGCTCAGAGACCTCCCTTTCAGGCTTGAGATTCTTTTTCGTGCCGTAAATGTACGACACGGGACACACGGCTTTACTTCCCTTCCGAAGGAAGCCATACTTAGGATTTTTACGCCAGAAGAAATCCATCGATCCTGGCCGGGTTCGAACCCGCGTTTTGGGCGTAGGAGGCAAGTATGGTAACCACTACACCACCAGGACCGACACGTTTTTACGGAAGGAAGGTTAAATGTAATATAGGAATTTCCTACTCAGATGCCCGCAATGCATTGCAGCTGAGGGGCATCATTTCCAACTACTCTTATAACTCAATTTATCAGTTTTAAATACAGTATAAATGCGTTCAGTGAAAATTCACATGCTGAATTATGAATACTAGCATTACGCGCGGCGACTCTTATATTATCTCTCTCTTTTTTTTTTTTCCGGTTGCGTCGTCAGCACTTCCCCAGGAACTAGTTGCGCTAAGGTAGTCCGTAAATCAAATTATCTAAATCTATTAGAATTTTCTGCAGCCATATGAGGAACATTTAGGTAATAACTCTAACAACTTAAAGAAGTTATAGAAATGTCTTCTGGAGTTCAGGAATGCAGACAAAAGTCATTAGAAAGGCAGCCACATATTGAACATTGATTAATAAAAAGTCTGCAATATTGCGAATTATTGAGAGTAAATGGTATTCGTGAAATACAATATATATAGTGCTCTGATTCTTTTCAAGTTACATATTATTATTAAACAAATAATTGCAATATATATATATATATATATATATATATATATATGAAACATAAAAATAAAGAAACACTATTAACAATGTAACAAATTAACACTAATAATAAAAGTAGATAAAGATAAAACACAGAGAAAGAGTCACACTTGAAACTGCTATATTTCGAACTACTGCGAGTTCTTCAATGGCAAGAAGCTAGACAAGTGGAGGTGATAAAAGTAAATATTGAGTATCGAAGGTAACGTTATGCATGGAAACAGATGAAACTAGATATGAGAGTGTGGGAAGAAAAAAACTAATATGTAAGATTTAAACCAGGTGGTATACGCGCTTTATGTAAAAATATAGCTGCCATTTTTCTATCTCTGAGTAAACTTTCAGAGCATTGTGTAGGTAAAGCATCAATAAGAGTTAGACTAAAAGCATCATCAAAATCCTTACAGTGAGATAAGGCATCCTGGGCAACCGGCAAGGGAGACTTGGTTTTAACAGAATGTCTATGATTGTTCATGCGTAGCGAAACAACAGCAGAAGTTAAACCAATATAAAATGCTTTACAAAGCTTACAAGATAACATATATACGACGTTCTTGGAAGAACAGGTAGCAATGAAGAAATGTTGAATTCCTTGGATAAATTAGGGCTAGGAAATGATTTGCACGGCATAATTAGTGCACAGGTTTTACATTTAGGACGTTGGCAAGGATACGAGCCAGCAAAGGGACGTGGTAAATTCGGAGAGGATAGGTTACGGCGAAATAAAGGTTAGGGGGTGTTCTGAAAGTAAGGCGGGGTACAATTTTAGAAAAATCATTTAAAGATGGATACATTAACAAAGTATCGTGACATTCTTTCAAAATAGGTCTGATGCTTTCAATTCCAGGCACGTAAGTAGTAACTAGGTTGATGAAGTTCTTGTTAGAGGTTTTAGGTTTGCATTGGAAAGTTTTGTGTGATGGGATTATACGGGATTTTAAAAGAGCGGAAGGATAATTTTGGTTTTGGAACTTTTGAGTAAGGTTTTTAATATACTTGTCATGTCATGGTATTTTAAGATGTAATAAATAATAAAGTATTATAGAAAACACAGAAATAAAATTAAAAGAAAAAAAGATAAATAGTAAAGAAGTCAAAAGCAACACACGCAAAAGCAAAACACCTCTCTCTATTCTTTCGTAAGTGAAGTAAAGCCGTCGGTTTCATGCCGTAGATTTACGACATGTAAAAGAACCTCAAGCGTGAAAGAAGAGGCCTCGGAGCAAATTTTACCGGCCGTTTCATGCCCTGAATTGAATGGGACGCTGATGACTGGAGATGTTAAAAGAGCGTCCGTAAATAAACCAATCAGCAACGAGAAACTGAATATTGCTGCGCTTATACTGAATTGATGTACTTAAAATGGTGGCTGGAGAAAGTAAAATGTTTGTGCATACTCTAATTCATGTTACATATCCTAAAACTTTCTGACAGATGAATCAAATGCTTTTGCTTCTTAATGTACAGTTACAGAGTAATGTCAAAAACGTAGAAAAAGTCTTACATTGCTATTTATTAGTTAATATAAAAATTCTGTAACAAATGTCCAATATGACCATTTTCACGCTGGCAAACAACAGTGCAGTGTGACAAGGGTCAGCTTGTTCTATGAAATACACCAGGAGTACAGTGAATCATGTCTTCTGTTGCCATAATGCGACCTACTAAACCTTGTGGATCCTCAACTGCTGTTTCATAAATTCAAACAATGCATTGAATTACGAGAAAGCACAAAATCAGTTTAAAAAATGAAATTTTGAGGAAACATACAATCAGACACATGAGATCAACACTTTCTAATTTATTTAAGTGAAATATGTGAATACAGCTATAGATCCAATAAACAACATAAAGAGAATATATATTAATATCTATTTCTAATTTTTGCACTTTAAATGGTTTAAATCCGTGCACATTTTATGCCCCTGCTATTATATTATCAGTTTCACGTAATTGGAATATTATGTATTATATAAATTATGTATAAAATACTCTCTAATATTTTGTACTTAAGTGATTTATCATTGGTATGAAAATTTTATATTTATGATATTACAATATGCAGGATAATGAACAACACCGAATTATTTTCACTGTACATAGAATAGTCTTAGACACGTAATTTGAGATAGGAACCTAGGGTCTCTGACCTAAAATTTTGAAGTCATGGGCCGTTGAAGCCATTGCAGTTTAGTGCTCAAAATTTCATACTTAAGCTAAATACATAGCATTAACATAATTTTCGTAATATACTAAATATGCTTTATTATTGGTAACTAGAGTAATCGGTGTATAGCGATTTCACAATTTAACATTAAAACAATCTGCAAATTTTCTGGCTGAATTTATATTTAATCGCGATACTACTTGTTTTCTAATGTTGCGAGATATCTTCAATTTTTTCGCTCAACAGTTGTTTGTTTTGTAACTAAAAGATAAAAAGACAATTACAAATTGAAGCAATGGAGAAAGGTTACAGTTTTATGGGCTTGCCGACATTTGATTTATGGGGAAGCAAGAGGTTGAGCTATTAAGAACTGCTGCAGAAAAGATTTACTAATAGAAGCCATTCACATCATACTGCATTTCGATATGTTGATAGGCAGCCTTTTGCGATAACAGGGTTGCTTGAAAGTAAAAGTTAGCATGTAAGTTTGAAACCTTTAACCTATGGTTCTCTTTCTGAAATTTCTTGTCCAACCCCCTCTCTATAAATTGCAAAATTTTCCGTATTGCAACAACACTTTGTAATATGTATAATATAATTGTAAAATTATAATTTCTGTGTGTAAGACTGCAATTTTACATGCTCAAAAGACACCTAAAACGTATATAATGCCCGTATAAAGAACCTTTTCTCAGGAGTCTGTATAAATAATAATAATAATAATAATAATAATAATAATAATAATAATTTCAAGGGTGCTATCGGCAATCAGAAAAATGTTGCTTCAATTTGGAAATCCATAACTGTGAAACCATTATGTTAGAAACATGATTAAAAATGCAAATTTTAGTATATTTAGTGTATCTTTTAGTGTACATTAGTGTACTATCTTTTAGTGTACACTATGCATAAAATTAATGAACCTGCTTCAAAATAACTCTTTGCTATATGGTACCTGTATCATGTACTTACAAGTGGTGTAGTGGTTACCATACTTGCCTCCTACACCCAAGATCGCGGGTTCGAACCCGGCCAGGACCGATGGATTTTTTCGTTGCGTAAAAATCCTAAATATGGCTTCCTTCGGAAGGGAAGTAAAGCCGTGGGTCTCATGTCGTACATTTACGGCACGAAAAAGAACCTCAAGCCTGAAAGAGAGACCTCTGAGCAAAATTTGTCGGCCGTTTCACGCCCTGAGTTGAATGGGACGCTGATGACCTGAGATGTTAAAGAGCGCCAATAAATAAATCAATAAAAAAAATGTATTTACAAAATAACAGAATTTTTCAATAAATGTAAAAAATGTTATTTGCTTCTCAAATTGGGCATGTGATTTTCACTGATATAACCCAACGCTACATTTTTATTTCGCTTACGCAGCTTGCTCAACTTTTCAAATGCCTCTCTACGGGTTCCGCACATCCGTATCTTCAAATAGAAACTTACTAGAGAGCTACAGTCCTCTAATTTGAGGACTCGATATAGTTATTATATACCTGTAGCAAAGCAGGGCTTTCCTCGATACCTTTGAAACACAAACCATATCGTGTCCCACTGTTTCTGTAACGAGTTTTTTCTCTCACATCTCTGTGCCCTTAACGAAGGGACGTGCTGGATGCCCTTCCCGTCTGACTGGCCTGAACCCTCCGTGCAATACAACCCCTCGGTTTTATTTCTTCAAGGGGAAGCCACGAGGGTTGAATAATTAATTTTGATAAGAGTTACGTAAGGAATGATGCTCTAATGAAGATGGCATTACATTACGACATTAAGAAGTACAGAGAAAGTGCTCTTATAGATGGCTATAGAATGAATTATTCTTAAAATAATACTTTGATAATTTCAATAGCACTAACAAGCAGGCTGGTTCAAAATGTGATAATAGGCTGTGTGTATACTAAAAGCAATTATCTTAAAACTCAGTACAGTTTGAAAAGAATGGGGCATAACTAACAAAAGCACCTGAATATTGATTAGTTTTTTCGCTATTCTTTATGTGTTGATTTGTTTATGTTTTTTCAACTGTATTAAGAGTTTGTTATTTAATGCTTAATGCCCTAGCCAATTAGTGTGTTTGTGAGGACTCTGTCGATAGGATCAAAGACGCTCAAGATGGCTGACTTGAGGTCTTCAGTGATGCAATTCTAACTAGTGTCTATGCAGCAATGTGCAGGATTACTGCATCCCCATTATTTTGTAGATTTTGGGGCAATGGATGTTTTATTATTATTATTATTATTATTATTATTATTAGATGCCATGATTTAGTAATAAGACTGATCTGGAGACAATTCAGAATACTTTTCCATTAGGGATATATTTTCACTGCATGTTCCTATTATTAGGTAGTAGTTTAATCATTGTAGACACCACAGTTTTAGGAATATCAAGATCACAACAGAAACGTACGGGCGTTAAGCGTTCGCCAAGCGAAACGCTTTATGTTCCTGTAGTGTTGTCTAGTACAATGTATGGAAGTTCCCGCTGTGATATAGTCATTCCCTATATAAGTTGCACACGCAAAATAAATTAACAAATAAAGATACATCGTACGGAAGTCCACTGCAATGCAAATGTATTTTCATCCCTTATAGTGTCAATATTCTCGCACACAGTGCTTAAACGGAATATTGCCAGCTCGAACTCGAGATCCACGATAGGAACAGGCAATAAACGCAGGCATAAACAGGTAGAGTGAGCAAAAAACACAAATTTTGTAGTTACATTTCTTCCGATTGTAGTAATTTTAATAGAATACTACATTATCTTTATTGTATTGATTAATAAATTATTATTCTGCATTCTCCCCCCACCTTTTTTGGTTTGCATGTTACTAGAAGCTGCAGCATGAAGTGCGGGTGATTTCAACATAGGAAACGTGAATTTATTCCTGGAGTGAAAGTATACTTTACAAAATGTATAATATGTTTCAGAAGTTATCAACTGATGAACTTGCAAAAATGCATACCGCGAAGACGGAAGAATGGATTCCTTAGGCATGTGGTGCTGGAACAATTGAGGAACGTGCAATTTTACTATCCAATAGGTCATAGCTTATTGCTGTTTCTCCCAATGGAGTGCATTAAGTTGGAAACAGTTTCCAAGATATCTAATTATTTTATTCCTGATCTCTACCATAATAGCAAAATTATTTTAATTGCAAATGTACGGTTGGGTATAAAGTAAAAACACTCTTAAAAACAATAAATTGTGTGAATGAAAGCTTCGGCATCAACGACGTGCTCTCAGATCATAGTAATGCTAGTTTCTTGTGAGATGTGAATTTAGTTGTTATATCGCATTTAAATTTATAATAAATTGTGCATTTTATTAGTTCTAGCCGGTGCTTAGAGCTGTTCCCTATTACTCCTTGACAGTGACCACGTCTAAGCATACATTGGTTACATAATTTCTGAATTTTTTTAATGTTAATTTTTTCAGTATTAAACATGAATGTGTGTTCGGCATGGACTTCCAGAGAATAATTATCATCACAATTTTTATACTATCTGGGTGAGCTAATTACTGACAGGTATTAAAGTGGAATATAAACCAAAGTATTGCTATTTCAATCTGGAAAACTTGGTCAGCCTACTTAAGCACGAAATTTTCCTGGTGTAGAGCAAGAGCAGGAACAAGAACAAGAGTAAGAAAGATGCAGAGAGGATAGCTCGCGTTCAACAAAGTATTAAGACCTTGATGTTCCTTGGAGTATGCCGCTTAGTATAGCCACAACATAATATTAGAATTTAGAAGTTGTTTTTGTACCGCGTGAACCCGAGAACCAGAAGTAACTTAAGCTCGTTAACATTAATCTCTATGGTTGAGAAGGAAATCTGGTGAAAACGTCAACACAAGGCTTCAAACATGAGCCCAGCTGATAAGCCGTTGGTTCTTTTTTGTTTGTTATTAATTACTTTGATCTTCAGGATAATGGTCTCGATTATAAAGGACATATACTTTAACTGTGATTTTTGTGACCAGAAGCGCTATCTATATCCGTTCAACATACTTTGTACCAAAAGCATTACTTAGCAGGGTTTGAAACACTATTCACTACATATGAAGACGTTTTCGGTTCGACGACTCAAGCAAATGAACAATAAACTAGTGTTAGATAAACTTTCATGTGGCTTATACAATGTGTATCAAAATTAATGGCCCAAACTGAAACGGTTGAATGCGTACATAATGTAAGCAAAAACATTCCAGTAAAAATAGGTCCGGCAACTAGCCATGTGCAAGCTAAGTGTGGTTACAAGCCGCCACTGATTTCATTAAGAAATCATCATCCTTGTTAGTTCAAATGAATTTGAAAAGTAGACTTTTTGTTTAATTTCCATTCTAAGTTGGCTCAAAATTCACTCATAGCTTAACTTAAGAAGGTATACAATTCTACTTTTCGTATGTTACATGTTATGCACTGTACACTCTTAAAGGAGGTGCTCAAAGTGTGGTGATTCCAGACAGAAAAATCCAAAGAATTGAGATCGGGTGATCGTGGAGGCCAAGGTACAGCCCCTCGTCGACCTATCCATCTTGGGACATACTTCGTGTTAGATGTCTTCCTACAGTAGCAGCAAAATGTGCCGGTGTTCCATCATGCATGTACCACATACTCGGACGTTGTTCAAGGGGAACATCTTCAAAAATTGTGAAAGTTCCGCCGCAGAAACCGAAGGTATCTCCGTCCATTGAGTGTTCTTGGAAGAATGTATGGCTTAATGAGACAATCGCCTAGTAATCCTAACCACACTCTCAATGAGAAAGTGCTAATGTGGTGACCCATGAGTAGCATGTGCGTTTACTTCGCACCAGAAATGTGTATTATGAAATTAAAAACACCATCGCGTGTGAACCTCGTTTCGTCGGTAAATAAAATGCTACCTGTAAAACGAGAGTTCACTACAGGCTGTTGTTGCATCCACTGACAAAAGTTAACTCTAGGAGCAAAGTCCGGATCACTGAGACATTGAACTCTTTGGAGGTGGTGAAGGTACAGTGAATTGCGATGTAAAATTATCCATACACTATTGTGGCTTAGTACAGGCTCTTGTGTGGCAATTCTTCTCGTTGAAGTTCCGTACTGCTTCCAACACTATATCCTCAACTTCAGGCGCAATGCGTGCAGGCCTTCCTGCTCCCCTGCCACGTACTTGTGCGACTTTCGGGGTATCTTCACTCTGGTTGAGATATGCGGAAGATACTTTTACTATATGGCCACGTGGACATCACAAACTACAGTTATTTTTATAGCACTTAAATAGTCTCCATGAGAATATGAAATTCACCTTCGAAAGAGAGAGTAATTGAACAATTTTCTTTCTAGATGTTTTAGTTGGAAGTAAATCATCATGAACCTTTCAAGTTTATAGAAAAGAGAAGCATATGAAAATATATCTCAACGCCAGATCGAATCACCATTTTGCAAAAAAGGAGGGGAAAAAACGTAATCAAGACTTGAATACACAGAACTAAAACCATCACAGAATCTGAACATCTTAAACATCCCCGCAATGTTTATAATGCCAATGGATATAGCAACAAAGTTACTGACAGAGTCATTTGTGCTACCCTTTTAACATACACAGAAAAAGTTGCTGTGCCTGTTCACATGTATTAAAGTAAAAGGCATACAATTTATTTTCCTATCAACGGTTAAATTAACAAATGCTTGCTAATGCAAAAGGCCCTAGACACCCTCTCTTGACACATTAGGAATTCATAAAAGATCATGTGAGTGTGGCATAGTGTACACTTTAGTAGAACAGAGATGTTTGCAAAACACAAGGTTTCTTCAATCTAACCAGGAGGAAGCATTGGAAATACAATATCCAAACAATTTTAACAGAGAATGAGAATATCATCTAAGTAACATTTGGAAAACAATTCTTATAAACAAGCAACAACCCCCTAAAACGTAACATTGATCAACCTGCTAAAACCAGACAGAGACGGATCAATACTGTTGTCTTTTCAGCAGTCAGTTGTTGTCCACTGGTGATGCCAACTATGGTATATTAAAACATGGACCACAGGAGATTTGACTATTTTAATTAAAACACCGGCTGTGAAATCGTTAGATGTATCATAGCTTATACTTTGATGAATCGCAAATTCCCTCTTAGAATCAATATTAGATTTTACTTTACAGGCCTTGGAATCCTTCCAGAACAAGATACTCATGTTGCATTTGATGCCCCATGTTACGTCTGCTAATAATCATTGAGCAATTATTCCGCCCAAGGCTGGGAACTTGTGCAATTTTCGGCACTTTCCTGAAGCAGTGATCTTCTTTCTTGGCAATCGGTCTACTCAATGTACCAGAATAATAAGCCGTTTACTCAAAATCTTCTATTATGAATATCGGCATCTTCCGAGGAATGTTAGTGTTTTATTCCTTTGTGAAATTGCATACTTCTCTTAAAAGTTCTATTATCTTTTGATTACATTACTGAGGGACCACTGGGGTTGACCTTCTTCCTTCCTTGTTCATTCTTATTTACTTGATTATTGTATTTATGCATTAATGTGCATTTTTGTAATTATGCTTTGTCCCTCTCTGCACAGATGTTTGCACAATTGTACACTGAACGACCTTAAAAAATGAACTTCGGGTTATATAGTATCAGAAATGAAGTCTGTTGGCGATTTGACCTGTCGCAATTCAAAGGAGTGTGCAAGAAGTGCAAAGGATTTCACAGATTAACTCACTGGAAGTAAAGGGTCATTAATAAGTTCTTCCGCACTCGGGCGATGTGCATAGCACAGCAAAAGTTGATACTCTTACATTTCTGACATTCCTTCCTTTGTTTCCTTTTCATGGGCGCTAATAACCTTAGCTGTTTTGCGCACCTTAAGCAATAATCATCATCATTGCTTCCTTCAAAACCGTTTTAGCAGATAATCCGTCTACCATTGCTAAGGTTTGGACTGAGAGTGTATGCTTGCTTTGTTGTTTAAGGGAACACAATAAATATTCGCTCAGCCCGCGGTCAGTGATACCAAGTGAATTCCCTTCTCTAGTAAAATCTCGGTTATACAATGACTGCGGAGTGACTTCTCGATGGCCCTTTAGAAGAAGGGAAGATAGGAGTAAATCAGAACAATCTCCAAGATGTGCGCAACATTCTGAAAACACACTAGTGAGAACAAGATGATATAAAGAATTTGAAATATATGTTACTAAACTTAAGTGAAGATGAAGGAGATTGTGGTGCACAGGATAAATTAGATTTGCGAGTATGAAGAGAGAGGCCCCTTTTCGTCAACTATATTTCCATATTTCATGATCTTGTAATAAAATATATTTTCAGTGTGATATTAATTGTAGCCATTATTATTGTCATAACATTAATAATAATTTTGAATAAAATTATGTTCAAAAGTCGTATTTTCCTTTTTCAAAAATTGTTTTGTTCCACAGCTCAACTCATCCAAATTTTATTGAACTCTAGAGTTTCCCAAGT
This sequence comes from Metallyticus violacea, assembly GCA_030762175.1. NCBI lineage: Eukaryota > Metazoa > Arthropoda > Insecta > Mantodea > Metallyticidae > Metallyticus > Metallyticus violacea. The sequence goes on from CM060846.1 coordinate 302,696,800, forward strand.
TCTTAAATTTTGCTTGTAAATATGATTTTAAAAAATATAATTATTGTAAACCGAAGAGTTTCCAATTTCTCAAAAATCACTTAAAGTGGATAAGGGAATATTGGAAATGCGCACCTCGAATATAAATACTTCTTCCATTTCTGAATGCATATGTAATGAAGGTATTTCAACTAATAGCGTTTCAAATGGATACCTACAATTTAGCTAATAGCATTTCAAGTGTTAATATTCTTGATATTAAAACATGTTTTCACTGCCCATTTCAATTTTATGTGCTCTTTTAAAAAAGTTTGTTTCTCTCGCTCTCTTTGCCAACTATTTATTCCAATGTATTTCGTAGTATATTAGCTTAATTTCGCAAACCCATTTCTATTTTCACCGCGACTCATATTCAGTTACACCTTTCAGTAAAGTTAATAAAATGGGTTATATAAAGCAAATCACATTTCTGACTAGCTGACAGACTTCATATGGGCTACAGAAAGCATTGGATAACATGGCCGCTAGCAATTATTAAACCAGAACGCTTTTAGATCTCATCGTAGCTTTACGAAATATTATCAGTCTTTTCCCTGAGGTGACGCATGTGAATTACCGCACATTAAAGCAGTCCACGTGTAAAATAAATAAAGGGTTTCTCTAAGCTCTGTATATGTAGCTAGCCACAAAGTGCTTGCCAATTGGTGCAATGGGGTCCATAAAAGTAGGAACAGATTGCCTTTCGCGCTATCATTAATACATTCAGTTTTGCTACAACTTGCCTCGTACCTAATTCTCAATCATGTATCGAAATGTGTTCATAAACAAGACTGAGTTTTGCTCCCGTGGCAGTCTCATTCACGTTCTTGCTATGAGAGGGAAAAACATGCACCAAAAAAGCTAAATACCGAATGTTGATATATTTTCCCAAGTGTCAAATATTAAGTAAATATTTCAGTAACTCAGTAACTATTTTCTGCCACTTATGAAACTATTAATTTTCGTCTCTTTATTCTTCATACAAAAATATAGTTTTCTCAACTTCAGAAGCATTAATAAACTTTTTTACTCTTTAAAAATGATCCAGCTCTGAAAAATGTTCAACCACCCAAAAACTCCAAATATAGTTGGTCACTTATGTATACACTTGTCATAGATCAAGCTATCAAGCAAAATATCAAGAGTTTCTTGTTAACCAGAAATAATGCGTGTTGTGAATTCCATGTGCTGTTAAATTTACATTTGCTGCTTATACAACAGCAAAGAAAATCGCTTGAAACAGGCAATGGATATGTAAGCGTGCTACATATCAAGCAAATATGTGGGGGAGAATAATAAACATTTTTCTACATTGGCAGTTAGGTGGTTATTGTGAACCTGCATGTCAGTGCACGAACGGACTAATCTGTGTACCCATGTTTATTTATTAATTTTGGCAGAGCTAAGTCTATTAGCCCTTTGCTTCCGCTCTACTAATGTAACAATAATTACAATAAGTTTCAGCGACAATACCACAACGATAACAAAAACAGCAACAAGGACGTTGTGCATATAAAGCTATGCGAAACATGAAAGCGAGTGGAAATGAATATATTAGTAAAGCATGTACATTGAAGTTATTTGAGTTACGGGTCGCTTGAGTTGCATTTTTACTGAACGCACGAAATATTACTGATTTTAACACTGATAATAATAAACATTAGCCTGTGTTATAAGAGATGCTGAAAAAGAAGCCTCTCAGGGGCAATGCAGCGGTGTAGGAAATTTCTGTATTTCTTCCGTAAGAAGACGGCAGTCCGGAACACGTTTCTTGTCATTGAAAGATCCTGTCTCTCGTAACTTTTTATTAAGATTACGAATGGTTTCTACACCTAGAAAACGATTGTAATTATATTTTCTTGCGAATCACTTTACTGCTTCTCTGCAAGAATTCGTTTTCATATGTAAAGACATAACTAACGAAGAACAATTAGCACACAATTTACACAAAATGAAAGCACGAATGCACAGCCTGTCGCTGACAAAAACTTCCTCAAACAAATTACAAGCTGCTACCTGCACATGCTCGATAGGTTTTTACTATTGGTTTCGCCCAGTACATAGCTCCTTCTTCTGATTCAAATAATCTCATTGCAGAACGAGACATTAACGTTATCATGCAGATATTAGGAAAAGTAATGATAATAATAACACTTAAAGTAACCATAAAGTAACTTCTTCAACAAATGAATACAAATAAACAATTATATTAGAACATAATGAATCTAAGTCTAAATAATATATTATTTCTAATCATATTAAACGATTTCTAAAATTACGCAGTTTCTGATGTTCCAGAGGGAATTGGTTACGGTAAAAGTGCAAGAGTGTGTATTAAGTTTGTGAGCATATATCGGGTGCAAAAAAAAAAAAAAGTGTGCAATTAGCGGTTTGTATTTCTGATAAATTATGAAAATTATAAGTCTGAATTTAGTTCAAAATCCGTGATTTTTATTTTTAGAAATCTAGCAATAACTTCACATCTTATTTAATCACTTGGCTAACAGGTCATTGTAACTATATGATAAGAATGGTATTTCAAGATTAATTCATTTCGATAGTCAGACGTTTATTGCATGTTTAGAAACATGTAACAGATATAATCAAAATATACCGTACCCATACAGAGCCATTTGAAAATCTGGGCAAATTAACGGGATCAATTTGAGGATCGGTGTCATTAATACCTGAAGAAATAAGATGAGCCATGCACCAGTGAAAGTGGACGATATTTATAATATACAATAAGCTATACAATTACCTAATCACCGATAAAAATGCTTTTTACGTTTACCGCAAACCATTGTCTGCTATTTAAAATATGATTACACACAAGGTGTTTTCATTGTTAAGGAAAATATCCTAAAGCATTATAAAATATCATTTATTAGCGTGCTATGTCGGGTTCGCTAACAAATTGTGTATACATTTTAATACACATTTATAGAGAAGAAAGTTTAATCTAAACATTTTATTAAGAAACATGCTTTTAACATTGGTGGTTTCAGAGCTATTGACAGCTAAGGCAACATTTTTGTCAATTCAATTTCTAGTGTATTTCGGTATAATGAAAATAGCAACCTCTAACCGAAAATATGTAGGCTCGGTTGATGAGCAAGAAGTTAGTTTCTTAAAGTTCGGTACATTATGCCAGTGTTTTCCAAAGAGTGGTTCGTCAACTAACTGGCAGTTCCCGAAATTTTTCAAGCAGCTCACAATTTTTTTCTGTAATGGCAGATTTTTAGTTTTCTATTGTAATGATATTTTTACAATTTACACCTGGAATATCGAACTGTGGCCATCGTGGATATAATTTTAAGTTTTTTGAAATGAGACGTGATAATTTTTATTTAAACTATTTAAGTTAATCTTTACATTCAAATAGAAACACTCTTTTCAAAATTAAAAAATTCAAAGAAATCAATATTGAGATATTTATTGATAGGGAGTTTGCGTAGTCTGTCATAAATAGAAGAGAGCATTTTTAGAAAATTTTCACTGATTTTCAACTGCAGAAAATGTATAAATCTTTATAATTAATTGTTTGTAAGCTAAGTGTAAAAAAGTTCGCAATGCTAGCAAATAAAGCCATTACAAACTACAAAGACTAAGAAATAGTCTTTGTGCCAAAGTGATCTCAGACTTTATTCAACTTCCGACTTTAAAGCTCTGTGCACCCATAGCAAGCACAACCTTCTCAGTGTATTTTACATGAAGAGGTAAGTGAATCTATGATGAAAACTTCTAACTTAACAGAAAAAGTTTAAACATTTAAAGTACCTGTAGGTGTTTAGTTTATGTAATGTGTGGAATTCTGTTAATACGTAAACTATTTTAATAGTTTCAAAAAAGTAATGCTCCGTGTATTGTATAGATATATATGTTTATAAAATTCGTTAAAAAGTTGTGGAGTATACATTTGATATTCAAGAGGTGATGTGTACAATATCCTGAAATATCCTCTGAATCGTGTGCTTATTTGGTTGTTACTGTTTTAACTGTTTTTCACAACTTCTAACGATCATTATATATACTACTCTTAAGACGTTTTATACTTCCTTATTTACTATAAATGTATAATTAATTGAACTTATGCAGTTTAAATGTGTTAAGCTTAGTTGCATCATTTTTGAATGGGAATTCATCTAGGCCTATTTACCGTACAACAGCAAATTAGGATAATATAATGTTGTTAGCTTTGTGTACATTATTAAGGTGTTTGTTCACACAGATCTTGATAAAAGGGGTTCGCGATTCGAAAATGTTTGGGAAGCAGCAGATTAAGCCATTCTTTGTAGCTAATATTACTAACATGCAGTATAGGTGCATGAATCTGTCACAGTTATGAACCGGTAGCATCGCGTTGCAGTATGATGTCTACTTTAACTGCTACCCCTTGCCCCTTAAAGCACATTTGTTCACTTAAGCACTGGCTGTGGTTGAATCATGGGATGCCTAAGCCAGCTGGATGGGGACGCAAAGCAAGAGAATTCCGCAAGGGACTGGAACAGCAGTTTTTTTCTCTCAAAAGAAGGAGAATATAACAAGTCTAACATGCTTGAAAGAATTTAGCGTGCAAAAATATATATAATTCCACAGGGACATGGTGGAATAAAATTGTAAGTTAGATTACATTACCTTGTTGTATTCATTATTCAAAATAATGCAAGAAAACTTTAGAAAAAATATTTAAAAATTCTCTCGGACCTTCTTTAACATTTGAAAAAAAATAAATAAATAAATCGTGACCAAACAGTATGTTATTTGTATTCTTGAAAAATTTACCAGTGCTAATTTAAAATGTTATAGTAACGTCACTTAATTCAGTGTGAACAGAGTTAATGACTTAAAATATTGTCTGTATTTTCTTGCAATTCATTATCTATTAATGCACACTGCCAAAGCATTGCTATACTTCAGATGAAAATTCTTTAGGTTTGTACAGGTGTGCATAACGTCCCGGTACCGTGTAAGGGACTGTTACACTGTAACAGTGTCAAAACTGTATGAACACACTCTATATCGCCTGTGGCCCAGGTCAGTGGTTTTGCACCCAGAACGCAGTTAGATATAAAAAGCATATAATAAGTTTTATTTGATTATATGAGTGTCTATGGCTCTAAAAGTAGTTCTTTGTTCTTCACTTCTGAAACCAATGCAGTTTGTAAATGAATGAATAAATGAATGAATGAATGAATGAATGAATGAATGGTTAGAGTAAGTTCACATGTTCAGGACAGATCGAATGAATACGTTCAATGGCGGTCACACCATCGCTACAAACCACGTCGTATCTTTATCAGTAGTTGAATAAGAACATATTTTCTAACCTCTTGTATTTACGAAACGTTTGTTTGAATAGTGGTTAACGTCCGTTATTACTGCGGCTGATGATACACGTGATGAAATTATAAATTGGAAAATGAGGAGTTCCAGGTCTAAGTTTGGGGTTTCTTCCCGCATTTGCCTGGGATTACTCACGAAAACTCTCATTAGGGAAGGACGGTCATGGTGGGATTGCATTGCAAACCTCTCGCTATGAGCCCGTGCCGTAGCGAAATCAGCCACCGGTTATTTTATATCTTTATTTCTTAATTATATTAAGCAATATACAGAGCGAAATGTAACTCATAATGCCAAGCTATAATGGAAACAAAAATTTCTAAATGTTGACGTGTTGTTTGGCCCCCCAAAAGACAAAAGAACAAATTATTTGCTTACTTTCATTTTTGCAATACATTAATGCGTCATTATAAAATGGTTAGACGAATAGAAATAGAACACATAATGTCCTTTGCTATTTTGATAACCCAAATCTCGACTTAAATTCAACTGAAATGTAATTTGAGTTTGCAAAATTAGATTTGTCACCACTGGGCTTTATATTCATTGCGTTGACATGAACAAAGATTAAAGAAAATAAGCAACACTAGGTTTGAACTTGTTTGTACAACAAAAACATACTGCGTATCTGCAATTAGTGCACTCTGAATTTATAAGTTAGTTACTGCAGCACATTAAGCAGTGTTGCCATATGTTTCGAAATAAAAAAAATATTATCTCGAATACTCTTAAGAGACAACAATATTTAGGCCTGTTTATGCGGGTTATTATGTTTATTACCATCTTAATTTATGAAAATGAGTTCCCTTCTACCCTATAGTCCATGAAGAACTGGCAAATGCAATTTTGAAGTGTTCTTCTTAGTACCTCTATTAGTCAAATATTTTATAATTTCTCCTCCCTTCCCGCGAAATATGAAAGTGAAGAGATGTCTTGATTACTTTTACTTTGTTTAGAATAATTGGTTGAATTAGTTGTAATTTTAGGCCATGTACAGGCTCCGGGAAAACCCTATTGAAAAACAAGAAGAAAATAAAACACCTTAAACATAATATACTTGTTGCCTCACGGTTTGCACTTTCAGAATCGGAAACTCGGAATTATTTTACGTTCTAGCACATGTCGATTAGAGCTCCATTTGTAGCAAATTACATCTAAGCGAAACTCAATCTCTCTTACCATACGAAAAGCATCTCAATGTAGGATGCTCTCGAGGCTTTGTGGCGTTCCGTTTGGAAGCAACGTTGCACTCTTTGAATGATGACTGCATTTCAGACAGCCACAGAATGAATGGGCCTTCTCATGTACGGTCCAAAGCTTCCGTTTGCATGGAAACAAGATAAATTGCGAAGAAAACGAGACTCAGTGACAATTTCTCGTACAATGTCAATGTGACAATGCCAATAATCGCAACGCGGATTAATAATGATATATATGGCACCATAACATGATTTCTTTTACTGAAAGGAGTAAACCTACCTATTTCCCAGCCATTAAACACTTAGCAGAAATACCATAGATAATTATCAGATATGTAACATGGGTATATGAGTTTCACTGAACACTGTTTGAAAATCGCCAGCCTATGACAATGGGTTCAACAATTGGCAACGAAGTTGATTCTCTGTTCCGTATATGTCGGTCCTGTTGGTGTAGTGGTTACCATACCTGCCTCCTAAACCCAATATCGCGGGTTCGAACCCGGCCAGGACCGGTGGAATTTTTTGGGCGTAAAAATCCTAAGTATGGCTTCCTTCGAACGGGAAGTAAAGCCGTGGGTCCCGTGTCGTACATTTACGGCACGAAAAAGAACCTCAAGCCTGAAAGAGAGGCCTCTGAGCAAAATTTGTCGGCCGTTTCACGCGCTGAGTTGAATGGGACGTGATGACCTGAAATGTTAAAGAGCGTCCATAAATAAATCGATGCAATCTGTTCCGTATATACACACAGTTAAATAGGGAAGGGGTTGAGGGAAGCTCGACATGCGCGCCGATAGTACATTCAACAAAAATTTGTTTTCTCAATCTGAATTAGTAAATTCTGAGACAAAATCGCATTATTTTCTGAGGAACATAAGCATACGAATGCACATAGCTCGTTGTCGCTATATGCAACAAAGCCTTTTCAATTTCTCTTTCTGGACGGGAAAAAAGCGATACAATAAATGGATTAACTTCTGAGATATGGTTTCTTTTGTTTACTAGAGTTTTCCCGTACACCCTGTATAACTTAAATGCATTAATGACTTTGTACTTTATAAGTACAGACCGCCACGGGTGGCCTAGGTCGTTAAGGCACGGGCTCATGAGCGGGAGGTCTGGGTTCAAATCCCGCCAGGATCGTCCTCCCTGACTGAGGTTTTTTCAAGGTTTTCCTCAGTCCTCATAAATGGCAAATGCCCGGGAGGTACCCTAAACTTAGGCCTGGAACGATTCCTTCCTTAAAAATAAATCCTTTCCCAATATATCATTTCATCTCATGTATCATCAGTGTTCATCGCCTGTAGTGCCTCTGTAGCAAAAACGGGCTTAAACACTATACATACATACATGCATTCATAAGTACAGAGCTTTCGGAAAATTGCTATGAACTTACTATTTACCTTATAAAAGATGTTAAATATGCAACCTATGGGCATCTGTAATAATCTAAGTTAGCTTGGTTTTATTTTGAAACCATTTTATTAGTTCTTGTTGTAAACGGCAGCCTATTTGGGCGGTCTGGAAACACTTTACATCTTGCGTCTCTCCAAAGATAAAGTACTGCGGAGTATTGATGCCATAAAGCCTAGGAGATGAAGCGTTTTAATAGAGACCTGTCAACAGTATTGTCAGTGTTCTGGATTTTTATGCCACTACATATAGTGTTGAAGAACGGGTATTTATATACTATACATATGTCTTGTAGGTAAGTGTTAATGCAATTCGTGGGGCAATATACTGGCATTCCTGTTCTGTGTAGAGAATTAGTTCGCTAACTTACGTGAGATAGGATCTTTCAATGACAAGAACGGATGAAAAGTTGGATGAATTGCAGGAATTTCCTACGCAGATGCCAGTTATATATATATTGCCGCTGAGAGCATCATTTTCAGCATATAACATGGGTTAGTGCTTGTTTTTATCAGTTTTAAATACGTTATAGTTTTACGTTTTCAGCTAAAACATAAGCACTAAAATAAAAATACATTACTCATCTCCCTTTTCCCGGCTACACTTCCCCTGTAAGTAACTGGGCTCAGACTGCTAATTATTTAAATAACTTCACTGGAAATTCTTGTATCATAGAAAAACGCAAGAGATACATCATAGTGCTAATTAGTATATGTTTACAATTTAATATCTATGAATAAGACTTAAAAAGCATACATTTTTCAAGATAAAAGTGGTTTTTGTGACCGCTAAGCTTTAGATCTACACCTTGTAGTTCTGCATCTCTTACAGAAAAACATTTTTAGCATCCTTTCTGATAAGTTAGGCATTTTTAGGCAATGGTCAATTACTACGCTCAGAAATATTGTTTTATTCAACTTTTCTGAATAAATTTTATTTTCTGTGCTCTCGATCTAGTATAAGTGTGTGTATTTATGTGACGATCGTTGATATTGCTGTAACTTCACCGACCTAGAGCAGAATAGTCTACCGACCGGTGAAATCACGCTGCCATACAAACGAGACCCAAACAAATGGATGACATAATGTTAAACTGACTGATGAATATACATCCTCCAAGAATCTTCTAAGAACTTGGAGTGCTACGTCTTTGGTAATGGTTTGTACGAAGACAAGTTGGATTTGGTAGCAATGGACAATCGTCGTAACTGGAACATCTGTTACATCCTCAAAGCCTGTCACGTCCCCCCCCATACATCGTCAACAATTACGATATTTGTCACTTTAATAACGAAGTCTTCCTCATACAACTCCATTTTAATGTTTTCAAATGTGACGAAATCCATTTCACTGAGAATCTCCGATGTTCAAAAAAATCAGTCAACTTTGCTTCTTGAGCTTGTTTCATAGTTAACAACATTTGCAGTTTGCTTGACAATGAGATATGTGCAGATAGCTAATGTTGAACTTCGCCATTTCCTGGAATAGAGCATAATTGTGCAAAGTTGTAATAATCGGCTTAAAATGATCACACCTGAGGCCTGTTCGCTTCCTGACAGAAGGATTGATGGTCAGCCCTTCCTCTGAAGTACCATCAAGTGAAATACATGTGAAACGACGGACGATTTTGTACAGGAACACGAGACTTTCGGATTTTAGTGCATCCCGAAGCACATGCACTCGAGATTTTTAAGTTTGGAAAAATCTATCGACCTCGGACCGTGAGACCAGAGGAGAACCCATTTCCCCTTGATCACCAAGGCTAAGCCACAATTATGAAATATGGGACCTGTAGAGAGAAATTAAAATTAGAGGTGTAAAGAGACCTGTATCATAGAGCTAGACATAAAACAGAGGTCGGGAATAGTATGGATTAGACTGTAAGCTGGAAGGCACGTAAGGTTGTCTAAAAGGAAGACGGAAGAATTTGCCCATTATGCTCAAACCGGAAGATTGGGTGCACATTTTAGCTAAATGCGCACAGACAGAAGATGCTAGGATAAATTTTCTTTTGAATTTATTTTTAACTTCCAGTAGAGGAAGGCTGGCATGTTGGGATTTAATTGCAAATAGACAAAACTGGCTAAACTTGGGCATTTTTAATTGGATCTCGTAGTTTTAGGGGCAAGAAATTTCTATAAACACAATACATAAATAATACGACATTTATACGTATATCAGAATTATTATATGTATGTCTGTTTCATGTGTATGCGTTTGTATGCCCGTTCTTGTTTTGTTGGAATTAATTTCACTAGAGTATGAACAGTGTTGCGGTCCATGTGGCTGTGATATGCAATACAAGTGTAATTAATACACACACATTGCATAATATAATGCGCATATCAAAGACTTTAGTAACTCCACAGTAGATCAGATATTGTATTAGTAACACATACTTTGATTTTTCAATCAGCAGCTCGCAAGTACTGAGCTCTTCTAATTATTCCCTTTGAATGGCATGGTGTTATCGTTGTTTTGTTTTTGTTATATTTTTACAGTTTGCTGTTAACTATGTGAATTATTGTAAACAATCGTTTTTCTATTGCCGATTATAACATATATGAGTTATGCCGGGCATTATTGTGCATTTAGGCCTGAAATTCCTTCAAAATACATCTAACCTGACAAGTGAACTCTAAGGGTATAACTTACATAATTATTATAGCAATTCTTTATTCATATATTAATGAAAGAAAATTGGGATTTCACACTATGAATTAATTAAACTCTCTGAACTTAGTTTAAAAAAAGTTGCTTCTAATTTTAAACACACTGATAACAAATTGGATTACGATTTGGCTGAGAGGAAATGGTTAATAAATGCAACTATATTGTTGAAATCTTGCTTAACAATAACTTGCAGTGTAAAGACTGTTTATATCAGTAATTAATATTAACCTATGATAATGTTTAATAACGAGCAAAGCGTAAAGAAGTTCTGGATGTCTAACGGCTGCCAGCTGCAGATATAAATTTGACCTCTTATGATTTGCAAAATTGCGCCATGTTATTATTAATGTACGATCAAGCGTTGTCTCCGATTATCACTGTATTTTGTTTTTCTTTGCATCTGTGATAAAAATTACAATTATTAGTTTCCAAATTTATGTTTTAACTAACAAAACGCAATTAAGCAATCTGCTATTTTTGTATTAATAATGACATTATCACAATTCCTCAGTCAGTCAAATTTCCTATTGAATCGTTTGGAACAAAACACTGTTTACAATGACACAGAGTAAGCGATGAATGTCAGCAGCTGGTATTATGCACCATTGTGCCGTATTAGGGTTATTGACAGAATGCCTTCTATCTAAATCGAACACGCTTTTACATGTTCAGCGATATGTATACCATTATCCATTACGCATAACTGCGTTGTTTTCTCTGGTATATCGCTAGACAGTTCCTAGCTTTATGTTCATTGTAGTACATAATTATTGGAAATTTTGTAATTTTTATGTGCATTAACTGCAATTGAATGCCCTTCAAGCATTAAAAGTAATTACTCTATTGCCCCAAGGCCAAGGAGACACTTATACTCACATTTTATACTGATAAGAGTTTTCTAGGTGGCAACATTAAGAATGTTTACGCGCTTTGCATCTAAATAAAACATTATATTTTTAAACTATCGCTAAATTGAATTGAAAAGGTTTAGTATCACAAATTACTATTAATGAATGCAACATTTTGACTAGGTGTCTTGTAAAACTATTAAACATTATTTCAGTTTATGTTATATAGAACGTTCTTCCATAATGTGTATCTTTTCATAAGTTGTTCTCATAGGCACAACTGTGGCGCAAAATTCGACATTTTGTGATATTGGTGGTAAAAATAATATTTTTTTTCGTGAAATATTAATTTTGAAAAGGGGACAGAACAAAAAATCATGAGTTGAAACATATTTATTTTATAAGTGATTCATTGGCTTACGCCTTACAATAAAATGCATTATTATAATTATTATTATTATAATTATAATTATTGTTGTTGTTATTATAATTATTATCATTATCATCATCACTATTATTGCACCAAAGTTCAATTCGTGGTGAATTTGAAGACACACACGTGTTTACTGTCCAACTCAGATATGTCTCTCGCATTTCTTGTTTTTGTTTTTAGTGTATAAAAGCCCGCATTGGTAATTCGCCATATTTCGTTAGAAGTGTTCGGTATAACTGAAATTCTGCTTTCTCCACAGGAAGGTCGTTGTGGTAGATTCTCAGGACACAGGTTAAGGATTGCTTACTCAAGTCATACGTGGCGACAGTGGTGGAGAGAAAATATTGAGTCATGTTATTTATTTCAAGTCATTTGGGTGTCACTCACTTATCCTCAGCTTTGTTCTTTATTGGAAAAATTCTTATATTGAACTTGCCTATACAAAAATGTAATGTCAACACAATAATGTACATAACATATGTCAACCAAATAAACCTCAAAATAACACGGATGAAATGGCGTTACGACTGCATGCCTACAAACAATTGACTGCTAAAAACAAATTTTGCGAGTGCAAGATCGAGTTTTGCGCATGTTACCAACTTGTAAATCAGTGTGCCGCAGGAACTCACTTTCTAGAGCAGTGTATCGTAAACAAAAAGAAAGGAAAAACAAAAAAAACACTGGTCTACAGAGGTATTTTCCTTCCCTCCACACAGTTGATGCTAATCAAGACAGAAGCAAAAATATTGTAGCGAATACTCATATCCTATTTCGTTATTGCTCATATAAATAATAAAATAACCTTATGTTTATCGAATCTAAACATAACTTTTCTACACGTAAGTAAACATTTTCGTCATCATCATCATCATCATCATCATCATCATTTACTTGAAGTATTAGCAATTATTCCCGTTGCAGCTTTTTATATTGATTGTTCCATTGCTTCTTCAATTGACCCTTAGGTTTTGTATTCTAAAAAACACGTGGAATTCTATTAGAAGCGTAAGGAATTTTTCGGTTATACTATTTAAGCTCACTACTTGTAAATATTTTGTTATACTCATTTCTTATTTTTCTTGTCTTATCACTCTTTTCACTGATCTTGGAACTCTCATTTCCTGTGCCTAAATTGTGCTATTGTTCTCTTAGTTAATGTCCAATTTTCGCTTTCATATGAGCAACTATTTAATCGTTGCTTTTACATCAGTGGCTATTTTCTTCTGAAAATCATTGTTTTTCTTTTTATATTTAGATTATATAATTTTATAATTTGATTTAGTTCATAAAGTGCCCACTGCAGTATTTTTTTCATTTTTTCATATTTTAATATTGTAAAAAATGAGCATTTCAACTTCCGCAAACATAATTGCTTTTACAAATCTCTTGTCACTAAAACAGTTCTTAATATTAAACATAATTAGTCATCTTTTTCATGCTTTCAGGGGCTTTGCCCTAATATATTTATGTTAAAAAAGATGGTGACAAACTGCGTCTTTGTCATATTCCTAAATTTATACCTGCAAAAAGGATCTTGCCACCTTTTCTTCTTTCATTAATTCTTGTTCCTTCATATAATTTTAATAGCTCGTATTAAGTGTTGAGTTATACCTCTTTGAAACATAATGTACCTTAATACCTCCCTATCGATGCTATCGAACGCCTTTACATAATCGATAAAGTACAAATGCAACCCTTTATTAAATTCTTTGTATTTTTCATTTAACTGCTTTAAAACAAATGCATTATCCAAGATATAAAGTATCTTCCCTTTCTAAAATCTGATTGCTCCCCTAACACAAACCCTCTATTACATTTTGTAGTCCATTATTTGCTCTTCTGTCTTAAAATGACAATTATTAGGTCCTTCCAAATTTTAGGTGTACATCTTTTTTCCAACAACTATTGAAGAATTTAAAAAATATGCCTTTAACTTCTTCCGATGAATATTTTATTTGTTCGATATTTATATTTTCATAAACTTTCTATATTTTTACTTTTACTTCTTAACATCTCTAATGTAATAAAATGACTGTAATCAATCGCCTAAAATGAGTTTTTCATTAAGTATGAGTTGTGATTGGAATGCCATTTATAGTCTATCTGAATTAATAGCATAGTTTTTACAATCGTTTATCTTTATCTTTGCAGAACTTTGGATAAAGTTTTCCTCATTTTATAACGTGCTAAATGTTTAAGTGAATAAATGCAGTTGTAAAGAAATATATTTTTAATAAAACTAAACGAAAGTATTCATTTTTGTCTTATTTACAGTCTCAAGATCAGTGATTTAAATTTTTTTTCTGGCAAATCCCATACGAAATGTTAAACAAATTTAAATTAGTTTAAAGTTACTATAGTTACGGTCAATAAGCCTAATTTAGAATTCCCTCCTAAAATTATGTAACATTGCTTAAAATATTGAAACTACATAAGTTCAAAAATTTAATATCTTTTACATTTAAAACATTGCATCCAAAATTAAATACGTTAGCTAATAATGCAATCGCACATTTCTCTCTTTGTAATGTAACGTTTACATATTTCGCACGTTTCAATCCAAACAAAACATTGATAATTAATTTTTGAAATCATTAAAATATTTTATATAGTGGCAATATTCCATACGAGCTTAAGTTACACAGTTACAAGGTACCTAGTTGTTATATTTTAAATTTCTTTGTTAACCTACAGGTTTTCATTATAGATTTACTCAGCTCTTTATTTGAGAGAACAATGCACTGGCTTTGGTTGGCACAGAGTCAAAAACCATAGAAATTAAATAAAGTCTCAGATCTCTTTCACAACAAAAATCTATTTGTGGATTTACTTTTTAAACAACCTTACTAGAAAAGACCTCTGTCACAAATATGTGGATGGAAAAGGTAATAAGATTTTATGCCTTTATTCGCTAACACAGAGAATTTCTTTAGAGTTAGCCAAAAGCCAGTAAATGACGGAGCTTTGTAGTAGAAAATCAGTGTAAACTTGCAGACGCTGCTCTTTTTATATTTATAAAAGACTATTCTTTCTCCCTAAATATCTAAACACGTGTCTCGTTTCAAAGAACTGAAAATAATACCAAACCACGATGGCCAAATTTTTATACTTTAGGTGTAAATTTTCATAATAATATCATTACAAAAAAAAAAAAAAAAAAACTCCAATTCGGCCTTTACAGAAAAAAATTGTTAACTCCTTGGGAGATTTCGGGAACCATAACGAGGTTTGCGAACCACAGTTTGGGAACGCTACTGTAGATTGTACAATCATAGTTGCTTTCTGAGAACGCAGTTTAAAATTTAAAACATCTGTATTTAAGCATTTTATTCGTTCAGTGTTCAGTTGCATTATGGTGTCATAATTAGCAGAGGCTAATCTAAACTGCAAAATTAGAAGTACTTCATATAAATAGTGTTCAAGGAAGAAAAGTTACGGTTTTAACGCGATGTTACGTTTTTTCCATTATATGTTATTAGTTTTAAGCAATAAAATTGTGTGTCTCAATCATTAACCACAGTACTTAAAATATCATTGATTTTATAACCACAGCTTAAGTTTGAATAGGGCATATTTGAACGTACGTGTGAATAACTTCATTGTCGAAGTGGAATGTACATACCATATAAGATTAAGTAATAAATGTCAATGTATTTTTTTTTCTTAGTTCGAATATTAGTTTACTAAATGTTGAGCAGTTTGTTAGGTAAAAACTGCACGGTACTGCGTAGATTTTGCCTGACTGTACCCGCTGATTCCCCATCTGGATTTTATTTATCAAATCAAGTTGATGCCATTTTCTGTAAAGTAATTATTCATTACGCACTGTTAAATGTGATACTCAGTCTTGTACCCCTGCACTAAAACGTTATGCAATATTTGTAGCTAAAAGCATAAAACTCAAGAAATACATAATGCAGTATTTTAGCTAATCTTCCACAGATAGACTGTTATATTTATTCATTATGCTTTTTATTTTAAGTATAATAAATCGTATGTTCTTATAATAGATGAACCCCATTGGGTTTACCAATGACGTCTAAGGTCAGTTAGATTAGGTTTAAAAACCACCCTGGAGCACAATAATATTATTATCTTCACGTTAGAAGACAGCTTAATATCGCTACATCGGGGGAGAAATGCCCAATACCAAGGGAGGGAGTATTTTTAACTATGAAATTTTTCGCCCTCAAAAATGCAATAATCAAGATTTGTTCAGGCCGAAGTCATCGCCCATTTGCTTGCATGAAAGTAATTAGAATACTGTCAAATTTTTCTTAGAGAATATAACTGCAGGTAATCTATATACGAGTATAATTTAAATAAGTAAACAAACGTATAAAGTATAAGGAAAGTGGAACATTTGCAAAAATTTGCAGATTTCTCATTTTTAGTCTTTAACCTTAAGCAAAGAATGATTGATGCAATCTCAGACACAGTTTGGTACTTCGGTAGCAGAGACCATTATATGGGTCATCCAAGCAATAAAGAGATTAACAAAGCATTTATGTCTACTTTGAAGTACTGCTAGAGCTCTTTTATACCGATAATCGCTATTGTTTATCTTTAACCACCAAAAAATAGGTTGTAACATGAATTCCGTATGTTCCATCAACAAAATTTGAGCACATTATAGGAAACCATTAGTTAATATACAGAGTGACAAATAAACTATGAACCAACTTTGTGTGTTTTGTCTATTCTCGAGAGTGACGCTTAATGCCATCTGAGGGTGTCTTAGAATGGCGTGGACTAGTTTTCTTAAGTATTTAAATATTTTAAAACAGATTTACGTTTATTTCTGCGGCGAATTAAAAAATATCGTGTGCAAAATGCACCCATATACCGTGGAAGAAACGTAACAAAATATCAGTCGGGAAGAAATAGGGCATTACGCAACGTGAATTACTGAGTTATGGGAAGTTGTTTAAATAGGTGCAAACAATTTATTGACAACGACGTTGGGTATTTTCTGCATTTCTTGTCATAAGGTTGGTATGTAAAACCTTTTAAAATAGTCAAGGAAACTGAAGTATGGTTTTGTGAGCGCCGCTCTCGCCTATAGCAACAACACCGCAAGTTGGTTCGTAGTTCATTGGCTTGCTCTGTACCAGGGCCTTTGTTATTTGACGCTTTTATTTAGGTAAATACAGCCTTTCCACAAATATGCACAATTTCTTCTACTTTCTCTCTAACTGTTTACTCCTCTCAGGTATTAGGAGTTACATCTCTTGGGACTTTGTCAGTTTCCTTCCGGCAGCTAATCCACATGCTGAGGGTTTCCCTGAATGGGAGGTCAGTCCAATGTGAGGGCCGCCTCGAAGACATCAAATACTAATCCGAGGCAGAGAAACTCTTGCCTGACATTTCCCCCTTGTGAAAATGGGCTGAAGAAACCACAAAATTCCTCATTCGGCAGCAAGATTTAAACTTGAGATTTTCTAAATATCAGTTCCAATATTTTCAGCCTGAGCCAACCCCTACATATGCAATCCGGGTGTTTTAAGAATATCCTGTAAACACTGTCCCCTGCATCGTATCGAGTTCTGCCAAATTGCCTGCTTTGTGCTTTTCGGCGTGTTCTAATTCGTGTTGCACTGTGCGTGCGCGGGTTTTAGCGTTGGAGGTTCGGAGTTTAACTATTGGCCCATGAAAGTATACTTCTTTGCTTTGTTATCTGGCACGGAAGAGA
Organism: Metallyticus violacea; assembly: GCA_030762175.1. Taxonomy (NCBI): domain Eukaryota; kingdom Metazoa; phylum Arthropoda; class Insecta; order Mantodea; family Metallyticidae; genus Metallyticus; species Metallyticus violacea. Next base: position 302,714,422 of record CM060846.1, read on the forward strand.
GAAATAATCCTATTTTGTGATATTTATTGGTAAAAAGTCCTAATTATGTAAATTTAAATTAAACCCAAATTACTATAATAATCTATTAAACAGATTAAGTAAATGAATGACTTTACATTAAAATGAAATGAAAAACATGAGGCACTGAATGATATGCTCTTTGTAGATATTCTTACATACAAAAGAAACACAAAAAAATTAATAAGGATAGTTCTGGAGAAGTATGTACACAATAGATAAAGATAAACGTCCTTATAAACGGCATGCAGAATGCGGGGGGTCACTTGAGAGCACCTGCATTTCCCATAGCCCGTAATATACAGGTTTATCTAGTTACCAATGCGCCGGATGAGAACACTAGGCCAGCATATTTGTCCTTGATCAATGTTTGCATTATTTTCTGAACATTGTCCAAATACTTAAAAGAATTTTAAAACAGATATTGTACCAATATTTTAAGTTCTCAAAATAAGTGAAATAAAAGCATATTTTCATATAGTCTGGGATTGTGGTTGGGTCTCTTCTGCGGTTGAGAGCTTCCGGTCATGAAGGCAGTAGCTCTCATTGAATCATAGTTCTCATATATCCTACGCACAAGACCCTTCATCTGACGGAAGTTTCATGGTGTAAATTTCTTCGTCTTATTGAGGTTAAATGCATAGTGTGGGAAAATGGTCTCATATGCTACAATATAAAGCTAATGTATTAACGTCATAGATATGCAGCTATCTGGCGTTATTCATACAAGTTAAACGTGCACGAATGTCTTTGGCAGAGGCGCAGTCATAAGCAGGCTGCTACTCAGTATAAACATAGTAGCGTATTGTCACTCGCGTAGGTTTTAGTGCAACTGGTAAGCAGTTTTGTGAGTTTTATGAACGATTACTGCATTTGAATTTCAATTAATATTACGGCACTTATTTGACAGAACCACCTGTTTAACATAAACAATTTGATTTTCAGTCCTCTTCACCATCTAAATCACTTCCCATAGTTAAGTTGAATATTTTTCAATCCGCTTTCTATGCGTTAATTTTAGTACATATTTTTACGTATCCTGACAGATGCTCTAAACGAACTCAAATGGTTAATGCTTTGAGGTAAATCGTAAATTAAATGTTTTCACTAAGCGTTCAGAGCACTCTACATCTAATTTATACATCACTTTTGACCGGCCGGAAAATAAGCATACAATATAAGCAATTATTCTACAGTGTGCGCGGAACTTCAAATGCATCTTGCCCTAAAGCTAAGGTGTATAGAGCAGTTTGCCATTAATATTATATATATATATATATATATATATATATATTTGAGTTATTTAGAATATATATACATACAGTGAGATTATTTGAGTTTCGGATCGTAAGAGCGCGGCTGCGTACTGGTAGAAGCAGGTCGACAAGGGCGTATAATATATGTGCAGTTAGCAGTTTGTAGTTAGTTTTAGGGGACGTTGCCAGCGAATAACCGTTCGTGTGTTACTCATTGTGTGTAAATTGTGCGCTAATTGTTCTTCGTTAGTTATGCCAGTATATAAATATAGCATTGAAGAACTCGTTTTTATGTACTACACAGGTGAAAACGGATTCTTGTAGAGAAGTGAGAATGCAATTTGCAAGGAAATACTCTGGCAAGGAAATACTCGTGTTCCAGGCACTGAAACTGTTCGCTAATTTCTTAAAAAAAATTGCAAAAGACAGGATCTCTCAATGAAATACGTGTTCCAAACCACCTTGTTCATACGAAAGAAAAGTTAGATGAAATACATGTATTTTATTTCAGTGCAATATGCTTATTATTTTATTTGAATGTGTCTGCTTATTAAGGCACACTATTAATACATATTAATTTTTAGTTACATAGAATGAACATTTGCAACCTTTGTGTTTTTGTTGATGTCCCTGGCTGGCGTGTATATTCCCAAGGAGGTTGGGCCCCCTCATTATACGCCGCCACGGATGGCCGAGGTCGTTAAGGCGCGGACTCGTGAGCGGGAGGTTTGGGGTTCGAATCCTACCAGAACCGTCCTCCCTGACGGAGGATTTTTCCAGATTTTCTTCAATCCTCATAAATGGCAAATGCCGGGGAGGTACCCTAAACTTAGGCCTGGAACGATTACTCCCTTAAAAATAAATCCTTTCCCTTTATATCATTTGACCTCAAGTATCATCACTGTCCATCGCCTGTGGTGCCTCTGTAGTAAAAAAGGACATTAAAAACATTCACTCATTTTCATTTTCCCCTCATTATACCCACTGAGTAGGAATACATGATGAAATGTGTTCCATTGGATTTTGTATAGTGGTTAAGAAAATGTTGAAAACTTAAGATAAACGTTTAAATAGCGGCTCTAGTTTTATACTACAATTTTTATTTTGCAGTTGATATTACTTTCAAAGCAATATATTATGTATTTTTATCACAAATAATATCACAACAGGGTCCGAGGTTTCCGATAAATTCACGAACGTAGTGAGCTCTGACCCTCGAGTGATATTTATTAGGACTATTTCACGAATAAAACAAGAATTTAAATATAATTCCCGTAAACTTGGCCTACAATATCGCAATAGGTGTATATTTGTATTATAAATATTAACCTTTTCAGGCTATCTAGCAACAGGCGAATATCAATTGTCAGTATCCCAATAGAGAAGCGCCAAATATAGGTTTGGAATTATTTCACGAATAGAATAAGAATGAAAGTAATATATAGTTTAAATTCGCGAACGGATTATTAAAACTTGTATAAAATGTTATACTTACTTCCCTATTCAGAACCCATGAAAATGAAATACACGAAAGTCGACTATTACAGTCGCTACCTTTAGATTTACTAATACCAACTGAGATAAACAAAACAGAGAAAACGTGTAACATTCCGAACAACATGTTTATTAAGATTTATGGTTGCTTAGGCAGATATTGTTACATAATTTATAAAATGATTTCAGACTGTTTGGCTGAATACACAAAAACAATTTCTTGAGTAAATACACATTAAGTTAGTTAAATTTACAATTACTGAAAACACAGAAAAGTGGTCAGTGATGCGTGCTTAGGAATTATATAGTGGGGTACACTGGCCATAAGACTTTTGATTTATTTATGGACGCTCTTTAACATCTCAGGTCATCAGCGTAGTCATAAGACAAATGCACGTCGCGTGATAAAACGAATTTGATAATTTTTTCGATAATTTCACCGCGATCTCTAATTGTGATTGGTCAGAATTTAAAATTTTGCTTCGTTTCATTGTTTGATTTTAAGATGACGTCACACAAGTGAAATAGTCGCATGAAAAATGAACTTTTTTTTTTAAGGGTCGTAATGTTGTTTATTAACAGAAGATTTTCATAGATGAGTTGGATTTATTCTTTTAAAGGGTTCTTTGGAACAATATTTAAAATATATTACACTTATTTTCTCTCATTTTTCCCCACGTACGTGACACATATTTTTCTGATGGGATAAAACGCGTATGGATGTCTCAAAAAATTGCGCTCTAAAACATTTATAGAGTAATGAGAAAAATTTCGGCACTCCTTTATTTATTTATTTATTTATTGCAATCGAGATCCTGCAATCTCAATGTCGGCAGTACCAGATAATGAACGAATTTTCTCTTAGCCTATTCATGCATTCATTGCACTGCAATTTAAGCATTTTCCTAAAAATAGAACTAATGAAGTAATGGTAACAAATTACAGAATTGACGCAAAGTACAGAGAACGTTTGTAATACCTGTGGAAATCCACTAGAAGCAAGGCTAACGGTTTCAAAACCTTTATTATAAATGTAAGGTGGTTAATTAAGTTTATTTATTTTCTGATAAGAAGATGGTGTCAAATATGCAAAGAAACCCACGAGGAATAAGACAACTTTATGATAGTACTACCACTTGACAAAAACATGAGGTTTTGTTAATGAGCCACTAAAAACGCGTACCTCTTTTGTCACTGTATGAGGGTCGATTTGCATATACTGGAAGTTGCTTTTAGAGCTCACGAATTGATTGGATATGGGCCCTTTCTCGGAAAATTGAGTGAGTATAGAAACAATAAATTTTCTTACAGTTTAAGAAATGTTACGGTTATTTATAAACTGTTCTCTAACCTTTTTTTTTTTTTTGGCTAATTACCCAAAAACGTATATTGTAATATTTTAGAATCTGATATCAATAAATGCACCTATAAATAGTTCCTCTTTCTGTAACAAATTCTTTGCAGACTCATGTCAATTTACTATTAATATCAACATCGAGTATGATTTCTTATTTATTTTCAATCACCTTAGGAATATTTTACTTTACTGTACTTTTTTTCTACTGCTTGTGCCTACATTCGTGCAAATTGTAAGAAGAGAGAATTTACTGTTAAGCACCCTCACTGTGTTCTCTCTGCTTTTTTATTTTCCGAAGCTTTATACGAATTGCATTTTCTTTGTTGTCTCTCTTCATTAGATTTACGGGTGTCGGTCTTTTATCTCTTTTTCTGCAGCTCGTACACCCCTCTAGTTTTTGATGTAACACTTAAATCGCTTACGTTCATGTTATTTTCTTTTCCCTTGGTGTTCTTTTTTTGACACAGCTTTTGTTTACATCCTCGGATCGTGTGATAATTAACTTACAAGGCTACCATTTTCTGTAAAGTTCGTTATATATTTTTAAATGAGCTATTCAGCGTCCACTGCCCTTTAAAGCGTTTCTTTAACATACTGCTACCAGAATATCCCTCTTTAATTGACAACCTATGTGTATGCTCCCAGCATGATAATATCACGCTTATATGTTATGGCTATTTCCACTTGTACTAATGTGTTCATGTTTTAGTAACAGGATTAATGACACGTTTGGCGGCATACTATTTATATGACGTTCTGTATGTGTAACACAAGCTCTGGAAGCAAAAATACAAAAAAAAATATTTGGCCATTGGCCTTGATAGAAAATATTCGAACTCCAGATGCAGTTGTGAGTAACTATTCCAACATTATTCATCCTACTATGATCCGAAGGTAAGTCGCCGCAAGGAAAGTTTTAATTGAGTTATGTTGCTTTAAATTGGTTTTATAACTTCCGTGACGAATGTAACGGGGATATGTTTATTTAAAAAGAACGGAAATACTTATTATCAGACTCCATTCAGCTAACTAGCCTTTCTAGTCAATTAGATATTCGATCTCACACAACTCCTGCTATCTAGAGAGTTATAGGTGCTTAAGTAATGATCTTATACCTTGCTGTAACATGTATTTTAGTTATGTATCTTGGAGCTAGACATTTCGAACCATCGAAGTTTCTAGAATCGTACAAACCTTCTAAAGAAGCTCCGGCATATTATAGAAATCAGAAATAAAATGTCCGTTATGAAAACAGTTATACGTACATTCCAGAATTATTATATAATATACCACCTTTGGCGTTCGTATGTTCTGGCCTAAAACCTAATGTAAGCTCTTTGTTAGTCATTCTACTGAGTCCTGTAGTCCTGCCATAAAGCATTGCAAAACACACACTAGCAATGAAGAAACATCTATAATAGTAGCTGATTGGTGTTCCGAATGAAACTAGTCATCATAAACCTTTCATAAATCTTCTGAAAGAGTTCAAATATTGAACTGCAAGGATTGGCATTTTTTTCTTTATAAGTCTGGTCGTATCATTCTGATATTCTTCAGACCTCTATCATGTGAAATTCTGAATAAATGAAAAATATAGGATTCAAGTCCCTTGAGGTCGGCCTTCCTAACTAACCTTGCGATATTTCATGGTTTCGCTTGGTCACTCAGGCAAATGGTGGGATGAATCTTTCTTTTCCATGCATTTTCCGCTCTCCCGTTTCATGTTTTAATACCGTTAGTTCTGTTATAGGAAGTGCTAAGGTGAGGTGTGCTAATGTTGTGTGGCAGTACCTTGCGCTTTAGAAAGACTTTTGGTATGGAAGCGGACCTTCTTTACGTTTCAAACTTCTTGGAAGGTGCACCGCGGGCGTCGGGTTATTTTACACTGTTTTATCTGGAAACATTTCAGGGACTTCATCTACGTCCGTGTCTCACCGCCCGGTGTCCCCTTCATCTCATCTCTTACTCCCGGAGGTGTCTCGCTGGGAGTTTAAGAATAAACCACCAGCGCTTGAAGTATATTCCTCCATCCTTAAATCCAATCAAGAGACTAACTACAAAAGCCCGTGTCTTCTAGCAACATCTGCTAGGTATAATAATTTTTGCTTTAAAATTAGTGTCATTTATATATCAATCAAGTTTTAATTGTAAGCAAACATATTCCGTTCAGCGTTTCTCGATACCAGTGCCTATGAGGACGATTTGAAAAGTTCTCAGCTTCGACCATCTAGTTGCAGGATAATTGCTTTTTACGTTTGTGCACTTGTCTTAAGGATTCATTACTAAAACTGCTTCTAAAGGATGTGTTGTGGGTAGTCCATATGGAAAAGTATTCTCCAGTGCTAAAGTTTATAATAGATGGCTTAATGTCAAAGGAAATTTATACCAAGTTTATAAAAGTTTGTGGAGACACTTCTCCTTCGCTTTCAAAATGAGCTGCTAAGTTTAAACATTGCACGCCATCCTTGAAGATTACTTACGCACAGGACGCCCAAAAGGTGCAACAACAGTCGAGCATGACATGGTAGTAGCTGACCGGCGAGTAAAATGCTTAAATTTGCTGAGATCATAGGCATTTCAAAGGAGCTTGCAGGTTATATTTGCATATGAGAAAACTTTGCTCAAGATGGATGCCGCGCTTGCTAACTAGAGGTAATAAACGGATTCATATGTGTTTGGGGCGTTTTAACAACAAAAGAAATGAATTTTTTGCGTCCACTTTGGACGATACTTGCATTGATCATCTCACAACAGCCCATGCAGTGGACAGCATCAAAAAAGGCAAGTCGGTTCCATCTGCAGGAAAGGTTATTATATCAATCTCATGGGATCTTATCTTCAGAAGGATAAGACCATCACGGAGGAGTGTTAGTCCAATCTTTTAAAGTAAACTAACCAGATGGAAATACAGTGAGGGAAAACCGCGGTTAGCGGAAGAATACAATTATTCATCTATGCAATTGTTTTAGCGATGGGAGAATTGACAGATGAATTGCTGGCACATTGACTGCCACTGACTTTCTGTATTCGCAAAGCTCAAACTTTCCTGACGTGTTTCATCAAACCAAGAAGATGATTGCAGCTGTTGAAGGATGTTTTGCGGACCTTCTGGGGCATTGAATTATTGACCTTAAGGTGAATTATATTGAAAATAAAAACAATGTTGAAAAATCGTTCCTTCAATTGTTTAGGTCGAGCATTTTTCAGACCTCTCTCGTAGTACTATGTGAAATCAAACTGCCCTGCTTCCAATTAACTGGCTGGAAATGACGTATCTGGATTAGTCTTCCAGTTTTCCTAGACTGTACTGAAGCTGTTATAACGAGTGACGGGAAGATCTACCCCGTGATAGCCAGCTCGCCCTGAATGTCTTCATAACGTCGACTACTTAAATTTGGAAGAATGCTGGATGCAGTGCTTGGGATGTTGTTAATATCGCAGTCCTTTCGTTGTTAAATATGTTGTAGCACTAGCCAGAAAATGGCATGATGTGAGTTAATGATGGTTGTAATAGCAGCGTTAATATATTTTTGTGTAACATGTTAATGATTGTATAATGTGCAATATTTTTCTTTTGAAACTACCGCCAGACCAACTTCATTAGTATCTAAGAAATGTTTGTTCGTTTATTATAAAAGTTTTAGAAATCAATTTTTATTTAAAATTGGTTTTGTTTCAAACGCATTAGCCAAACTAATGCTATTTTCTTTTTCGTCCGCTTTTCGCTTTAGAAATTGACATCTCCACGTCTTTACTGCGAGAGTTTCTCTGGCAACTTTGATTGCTTTTCCCTTCAGCTAGTTTGTTAAATCGAATATCTGTTCGAAGGTGTTCCTATTAAGCGGGGAACGCCAGCCGAGAAAATTTCTGTAATTCCATCGGAAGTAACTCAGCCTTTCCGAAGGTCTGTGCTGCTTTTCTTTGTATGCTCTATATTCCTTTCTTTTTATCGCTTTTTTCTCCCTCTTGGATCATGTCAGTTACCATGAAACGCAAGCTTCCAGCTTTTCTTTGCTCTCCACTTCCTTTCTTTATGCAAGTTGTGATAGTACAACGCACTCGTATTTCGCAGAACTAACTTACATTGTTGGGATATAAAACACAAACGATTTGGGAAAAAAATTGTAGTGCTTTTTTCTCCTTTTGCTGTGAACTTATGTAGTAAACACGCCCCTCGCGAAAGTATTCCCAGGGCATTTCCTCTAAAATGAACTCTTGTCCGCTAGCCACGCGTTATATCAAAGGAGGATTTTTTGTGACGTTGCAGTTTAGATAGTCTGGTTCGTGCAATTTCCATCAAACCAAAACATAAAGATTACCAGAGAGTGACATGATCGGGTAGAAGATGATGTAATTAAATGGCCTTTCCATGTATCAATTAATCGGGTAATTTAAAATTTCATTTTTATGAATAGTTATAACGCCCATTTTCACTAATGATGCATCACAGGCGGTGAACAGTGCTGATTCAGCATCGGAATTTTTAAGCACTAGAATCAAAATAGAGCAGAATGAAGTTATATCGGTGCTGGAATGTAGAAAACAGGTGAGAGTGGTACAATAAGTCACGAGCTACAATTACCCCTTGTCACTTGTAACTCACCATTTCTTATAGGTCCTGGTGATCAGTGGGAACCATACATGCGTCGTAGACCCAAGATCGCGGCCCAGTTCCGGCCATAGTCGATGGATTTTTTCAGGCATAAATATCCTAAGTATGACTTATTTCGGAACAGAAGTACAGCCATGGGTCCCATGTCGAAGATTTACGGCACTTAAAAAAACCCAAGCCTCTGAGAGAAAAGGCCTCTGAGCAAAGATTACCAATCGTTTCCCGCCTTCGTTTGAATAAAACGCTGATGATCTGAGATGTTAAACAGCTTCCGTAAATAAACCAAATAAATCAAAATGAATCACCTGTTTTACTTTACTTGCCGGGCGGAAGCTCGTGGCTTACTTTGTTTGCAGTTGTTAGTTTGAGTGCCTCATACATATATGCTTGATGCCTAGTTATGATATATACCATGAACTTTGTTAGGAGTTTTTTGGATCAGAGGAGGTGGAAGCATTCTTAAGTCTAAATTTAGGACACCTCTCCGAAGCTTTCCAAAGGACTGAGGATAAATTAGAAAAGAACCTCAGAAATGGAAGAAGAGATCTTCTCTTTACGAGTTCGTGCCTGAACGACCTCGGTCATTCGTGTCGTTTAATTCTTGATGGGCTTCTTGCAAGCTTGCAGTACATTGGTTCTTTAGTTTGGTATTAGGATATTACAAATGATTTATCTGTTTTGTTCAGTTGTTTAGACTTAAAAATATGTTAACTGTATTATATTTCATGTTGAAATATGGTATTTAACTTCGTTTGAAATCGTTGGGAAGCGGTGAAGGGTCGTAAGCAAAACATAATTCTGTTATTTGAAGGGTTCTTGGCGGAGTTTCCATCATATGCTCAGAGTTATTTCTCATCCCCAACTAACGGCACTATGGGCACAAATTGCTCACCACTTTAGTAAAGTAGCACCAAAGGCAAATTGTTGCAGGCAATTGTCTTCTGAAAATAAACAGTACCTGCTATTTTAAGTTGAAAATTTGAAAAGTGAAAAAGTTACAAATAGGAAAGCATTTTAAAATGCACTACTTACTGGATGAATGAACAAATTTTAAGTGCTCCGTTTAGTGCAAGTGTCTCAATGAGAGTTTTGGCTCATTAAAATCGCACGATGAGCCTTTCTACATGAAAAACCAGGGTGTTCAAACTATAGGTTTGGTCAAATTTATTTCAGAAGATTTAAAATATCCGCCCTCCCTGAATAATTACTTCTTATTGGTGATCATCCACAGTGGCACTAAGAAACTTTGAAATTTTGTATTTGTATTGCTTATGAAGAATAGTCGCTAACCTCTGTGAAAATTGTGGCCACAGCAGGGGAGAAGGCATTTTGTGTGCTGGAATTCCAAGCGACTAAGTTCATAATAGCCGTTCAATGTCACTTTAGAGCAGGATGCGGAAGAATCCACCGACAGGTAAATATCTCCGTGCATGGCATGTGCAATTTAAAGATTCTGTTTGCACAAGAGGAAATCTATCATGCGTCTGTCTACATTGCAGTCGGCGTGGAGTGCGAGCGACAATTATACCAACATGACCCTAAAAATCTGTACAGTTGCTTACTTTGTTATGAGAGCTTCTCTAGTGTATATGCCGTTAATTTGTACAATCCCGGAAATATATTTTTCCTCACCTGTACATGCAAGTGGGAAACACATTTTTAAGCTGTAAGTTTCTGAAAATCACTCTAGTTCTGCCGTGTGGAAAGTAATTTTATAATATGATTTTTCATTGTGATAACCTATATTTTAAAACAGCATTAATTACAATTCTCTTCATTTTATACAGTAAGGTTATTTGAGTTATAGGCCGGCAGAGTGTGGCTGCTCATTGGGAGAAGCGATCAGGTTACCCACAACTCAAATAACTGCACTATATTAGAATTAATATTTAGAAAAAATATATTCGGCTTTTTAGTAATTAAAGCATATCAAGGCTTATTTTTAATTATGTAAGTCATCTCTATCTCATTAACTGAAAATATTCCATTGTACAATGTTTTAATATATGACGGTGAGATTAAATCAGAGATGTATGTATGGTGTAAATAATTTTCATACTCCAAAAGTATGGGCGACAAATGTTTTCATGAAAAGAGAACTTTTTCAGCAGAAACCTCGTTTCTTTATGATTCCCAACAATACAGTGTGATCTGCGGTTCATTATAATTTTATTTTTCTTCCTATTTTTTGACTATTGCTCTATATTAGTAAGTTAATATTCAATCTAGATTCGAGAGGACCACAAGGACAGATCTAATAGTTTATCAGGCGCTGACTTAAGCGTTCCATAGCGATGTGTTACTCAAACGTACGTCCTAATAAACATGTGTGTAATGAACTCGGTTAAACACTATACAATTTTCAAAGTTCTTATATAAACTAATAACATCTTTCGTAATTGAAAGATGTTACCAAACCTCTGTACCCACTTCTTCTGCTCGTACTTGCTAGGGAACGTACAAAATAAATGTGCAGTTATTCATATTTCATTAAAATTATAAACGAGTTAGGTGCCTGGGAGAGAGTGACCAAGAGCCACAGAATTTCAATAAACGTGAATTGGAGGCTTTTGGGTTTTGGATTTCCATCTATAAGGTTAATCAAACTAACGTAACCTTTCCCTGTTCGTTTCCTGTTGGTGTTGTAATTCATATACACCCTTTGGAAAAAAAACAAATCATTGCCAGATATACGTGTGTTCGTAAACACTGTATGTACAAGTGCATGCAGCGAGTGCATACTGCAGTGGACGCTTTGCCTGTAAACGTAAAGGTCACAATCATAAACATATGGGAAGAGAACGTTAGGGTAGAGTAGCGGTGGCCGAGCGGTATAGAAGGTATTACTCTTCTGCATAAGCTCCTAGGTTCAAGTCCCACATAACATTTTTATTGGTTTTATAAGTGTATATGTAGAACATTATGTTGCCTTAATATCATATTATATTTTAACGTATCATTTGAGTTTTATGCACATTTTTATGGCATTGCCTATGCACACACAAAAACGTAATCACAGATTAACGTATTTTTTTACAAATATCCAAATAAATACGTGAACAGGAAAGTTTTTTATTCTAAAGTGAAAACACATAGACATAAACACTGTTTAATATCGTGTATGAACCCTGAGGATGTATAACTGTTCTCAATATTCGGAGCATTGATATCATATTTCTACAGTAATGTGGAAGAGAAACATTCCAGGCTTCTTGAATTTGTGCCTACAAACCATTCTTTGCCCTTCTGGATGTGCAGGGAATGCGTGTGCAGCATATTACATTTAGATAGAACAAATACTAAAGGAAATATAATATCCATTATACTATATACCGAGACTGCCAAAATGTATACACACTTTCACAGTAGATATCTATTTAATATATTTCAAAGTTGGACGAAAATTAACAGTAATGTGTAAACAGACGTGACTCACATATATTATGACAGCGTTGCTACCTGACCGGTAAATCAACAATGAACAAATGAAGCCAAGATTATCGTAAATCAACGATGAACAGATGTAGCCAAGATTATCCTATGATGTTCTGTAAACAGGTGTGACTCACACTACGTTATGCTACCGTTGCTACAACAAAATGGAGCCAAGATTATCGTTTGAACAGTGCAAAGCAATTTTGGAGTTGTATTGGATAACGGAGAATGTTGTTGAAGTTCAAAGGCAATGGAGACATGTGTACAGAACAGAACCGCCAACGCAAGTAACAACTGCACGCATTCGAGACAAATTTGAGACTCATGGTACGGTACGCGATATTCACAAGGGCAGATCTGGGCAGACCAGCTACACTGGCAGCACTTCGAGAAGAAATTGAAACGGCCTGTGCTGCAATCGCTGAGGACACTGTTGCAAAGGTTGCTGAATCAGTAATTCAACATACTCAGAGGTGTATCGACACCGATGGTGGGCATTTTGAGCAACCGTTGTAACTGTAAAAGTCTAAGATGATCAGTGTTCATCATTTTCTGTTTGTGTGAATTCAGTTTTGTTAACACTTTGCTGGAATTGTGTATACATTTTAGTATGTATGTGTAAACGTTAAAGCTTGCTGCTGTGTATGCGAAGCAATATTGCGAAACTAATGTGTCATAATATGTTATAAACGTTCATTGAAAAAAATTGCTTTATGCCGGGAGGCGAACCTGCGCACTCAGTCAATGCACACTCTGTCACAAACTAACAAAACACACATAGCGTCTTTATTGCATGTCATATAACACAACTGCTGCAGTGGCTACACAGCCTTGCTGGTTACCTTGTGAACCGTGCGCTGTAACGAGTAGGACTTAGAAGAATTTTGCGTTCAAGAGATGACTTTTTTGTCAAAGAGTGTACCTATGGGCGAAACTCGTCGCATTTTTTTTAAATATGCCTTAATTTATAAAATGTTCCCCACTCTTTGACATTTTGAAAATATAGCCTGGGCTACACTCACGGCCCCAAGTTCCACAGTAGTGCAGAAATCTCGATTGCGATATGGCTTTTTTCTACAATGCTTATCATAAAATAGTGATAAAGTTCATTGTCTTTCTAGTAACACGTAAGGACGTGATATGACTGGTGAATGTTTCTCCACTAGAAATGGCACAGAGTTCAAAGAAAGACGAAGGATCTCTTGCTTCAGTTAGCAGTTAGCTAACAAAGACATAGTATGCTTTGACGACGGAGGACGCATCAAAGAAGATTGATGTCTCGCTTGCACAGTGGGGTGAAGACAGGTATGAAATATTTTAGGATTACTAGGCGGAAAGAATCTCCCACGTGCCAGGTTAAATCGTTACAAAGGTACGCCTCTGCTGGTTTGCACCTCTGCTGTTGGGGCTGTTTGATGACGTTGTCGCTCGCAGTCATTGTACCCTGTTGAAGTTAACTGCACAACATTATGTTTTGTTCAAAGTTATCACTTCTTACGAACTATTTGTTTAGAAAAATGCAGGTAAGGGTATATGTTAATATTTAAAACGACACTTCCATAAAGAATAATGTATTTTATAGAATAATATGAGTAGAAGTTTGAGAAAATTGCAGTTAATGCTTCTAAATCGGAAAATATTCCACCAGGAGTACCGTATTCAGAAATAAAATTGTTCACCCAGCATTTAAAATAGAATCATCAGTTAATTTATGTGTACTTACAAGATAAGCCCTCGAGTTCGAAGTGGCATTTACTTCTAAATTTGTTTTCTGTAATAAATGCCGGAGTTGCTCTAGGAGGGCTATCTTTGGTAACTCTTCGCTTGCCACTTGAGATTGTGCAGGTGCTTGCATCACATAGTTCGAAGAGGAACTTGTCTTCACAAATAACTGCTGGTCACCCGCGGCGTTTTACGAAAAGGGAGAGTCGCCATTGAATTCAAAGTAAGCAAATAACTTATAACCGAATTTTGGTACCGTTTTATTTGTTCGAAACCAAAGGTTTTTCTTGTTAGATTTACACATTAGTTTCTCTTATTATGAATAAATTTCATTCATAATTCCGAAAGCTATAAGATGTTAGTTGCTTTAGGATACAATTTCAATTTCGATTCTAAGTATTTATAAATAAAATTGCATTTTCTAACAGTGGTGACGATCGTCTTTTAACTGCTGCACTTCAACTGTGCCCAAACCTGTGGCATATTCCTGTAAGGTTTGCCTTCCGCGGTTTGCTGTTATGAAAATGGAAACCAATTTTCGTAATCGATAAGGAAAATACCGCAGCGGGGCGCCAGAGCATCATGAATCCCTTGCCCAAATCCGGGAGTGTAATACCATAGAGAATGTAAACGTGACTATATAATCCTTCCGTGCCAAGGGGACTTTTCTCTTCTGAATCTCAGTTCCGAATAACCTTTAGTTACGTTGTCCCCTAAATCATACAAAGCTCCGTTGCAAGCATTACCTGCTAGTCCTCCCCCCGTCAACAGTTGGTATCTCTGTCATTTGTTTTATTTCTTTTAACGTATAGCAATCCTACGGTAGCCTTTTGTTTTCGGATTTTCCATCAGGACCAACGTACATAATGTCTCTGCGATGTCTTTGCCTGTTCATGAAACCATTCATCTGAAATTTCAGACCATTAGCTGGATTCACCTGTTTCCTTTACTCGGACGACGAACTTTCCTAGTTGTGCAGGACTGTTCATCACTGAGCGAAGAGGAAAGGGAACAACATTTAACATTTACTATCTCTAAATAGGGACATGAGCGAATTCAGTCAGTGCTTTGGCTACGAGGGTTTATTCTTAAAAACAGGACACGTCTTCTCATTCTTATTGTGACGAATAAATGACGTGGTTAAAAAATAGATTTCTCAGGTAAAATACATAGAAGGTGCAAAATATAAGTGTTGAATAACTAGAGCTTAATTTTATGTATAGCATAATGCAAAATAAAATAAATACTTTAGCACTAAGATTCATAAATATTATAGGCACGTTATATAAATCTAATTTCTTGACCAGGCACTGAGCTTTACTTAATCTCTTTGCCAGAAACAAATATAAGCTAAGCAATTGTAAACACTATTACAAAACAAATTCATTTTTACATATTAGGGATAACATTTTAGAAATTCATAGCTGTCGGTCATATTTAAGGAATTATGAGGTGTCAGCTGCTTATTAAAAATTGCCATTTTGTCTAATGGTTTCTTATAAAATAATGCTTTTAGCATTACGACTTGGCAGATTTATTATATGAAACGGGAATTAACATTTACATGCACAACAGTTGTTGCTAAGGTATTTTGGGAAATACTTTCTTCTTTACTATCTTATGATCAGTTTATCACATATAATATTACAAGAGGGTCTGAGATTGCCGATAAATTTACTCACTACGTTCGTGAATTTATCCGGAAAGCTCAGACCCTCAAGTAATATTTATTAGGACAATTTCACGAATTAAATAAGAATTTAAATACACCTCCCGAAAACTTGGCTTACAATATTATAAAAAATTATATATTTGTATTATGAATACTTAACCTTTTCAAGTCATGTTATAACAGACCAATGTCAATTGTCAGTAATGCCAATAGAGAAGAGCGAAATACATGCGGGTTTAGGACAATTTGATAGAATAAAATTAAAGGTAATATGTATTTGAAATTCGCACCAGAATATTAAACATTATATAAAATATTGTACTTACTTTTGAACACCTATTTATTCAGAAACCGTGAGATCACATTTGATTTACTGTTTTGTAAAAAGTAACAAAGATATATTTCTCATAAAGTGTATTTCAGTCACTGTTTTTTATATTTTACCCAATTTACAGCAGGAAAAGGTTTATAAATATCCAAACGCCAACAGCGAAGAATGCAGGTCTGGTGATTTATATCAAACCATGTGAAAAGTGCTTTAACAGATATGTCTGCTGCCATAGTGACCACCAATTATCCTTTCACAATTAATAGAATTCCATATCAACTATCGAGAAGAGATCGATCTGGCCCATATAGTCGATTTATAAACTAAATCATTCTACTTCAGTAAGACTTAATTTGGATGCTGTTGAGGCCTATGTTTTATGCATTGCTGCTGAAAGTAGGTAAGGATAGGATTCCATTTTTACGAAAATCGCTGAGAATTTGACTGAGAGCTAAATCTTCCCTTTTGTAGCTTTGTTCACTACTGCAGAATATCTTCAGGGTAATGAATCAACAAAATCATCATAGACTCCGATGAGCCCGGAGTTTTAATGCAATTGAGTGGAAGTATCACTTTTCTATTAGAGTACAGGCCAGTATCACTAGCTGAAGCAAGCTTAAAACCGTTACATTTGCCAAGCCGTAGCCATTAATCGTCCAGCTTCGTTTTCATTTTGTCGCACATTCGTCATACACTGTGCAATCCATTTCTTCGGATTGGTGTATGCTTTTTGAAGTAGAGTAGCTAGATATACAGACAAGTCTAAATCAGCGTAATTATTTAGTCATTTAAAAATTGTAAACGAGTATAAAAACAATTTCCTTTTCAACTGCTACCGGACAGACTGTATATTGTGCAAACAAAAAAAGGTATTCATACATTGCTGTGAGTATTTCGCTCAAACATGTGAAATGAATGAATGAATGAATGAATGAATAGTATTTAACGCCCGTTTTTTCTACAGAGGCACCACAGGTGATCAAACATGTAAGAATTACATAGATAAAGCAAGGGGGGAAAAGCGCCACTTTTCACAGTTGCAACTTGTGTATCAAAACTTATTTTAATGCTTCATTATCTGTTTCGTTGTCAATATTTTTAAAACGTAGTCATTTTAGCAACCCGCACAATAGCAAAGCATTGTACTAATTTAGCTCTATCTGTTCATTTATTAATATCGAAAGATTCATTTCAGGTGTTCTTCATTTATAAAAATCTCTTATTATTTTATTTTGCTGATTGCCATTAGTCCTTTAATTTACTGGCCTTCAACGGCCAGTATGGGGTACGCTCGACTTCCAAAATCCGAGATCACCAAGCCTCGAAAAGTGAAGCTGACTGTATAGTTGATTTCTAATTCATTTGACAGTGTTGGCCCTACAGGTTAAGCATAAAGAATGAATGCTTTCAGGTAAGTGCTCTCTGCGACAGAAATTGGTAGGAATTGTATGTTCCTCTCAACATCGTAAATACATGTAGTTTAAGAGAGACCATGAGAGAGTTCATGAGAGACCTTGATTTGATATCCTAAATCAAGCATTTAGTTCTCTCTGTTAAAATGGCATAAGAACATCGCTTTAAACAAATCAGTAATTTCGATTTACAAAGACAGCTGCATACTTCATGGCCTAGCTTAAAACTCCGTCCGGCTGCATTTCATGAGAATGTATGCCTATGATCTAACAAAAATTAACTAACTGCATCAGTAACAAAGTTAATCCTGAGAGCAAACTACTGACCGATACCTCTGCTACTACAGCAATTGAATCTCAGATAGTGAAGAATTTATTTAAATATTAATATAGGCGGTGACTTCTGGAGCCAAAGGGGTTTCATTGAACACACTTGCAAATGTAAACCAGATAGCTTCGATAGATCACCTCATCTAAAATGTTCTATAGCCGAAGTGCAGAAAAACATCATGTCATTAAGCACATAGGATTCAAAGGAAACTGTGACCCTTTCAGGAATCTATTTCTGTAACATGGCGTATGACATATTACTAAAATAAGTTGCGTTTTACAATAAAACGCAAAAGTTGTACATTTCCCTTAGATATTGCATGTTTCTTCATACTTATTCCAGTAGCATTTTTAATTCTACGAGCATATGATTTTGAAGCACCTCATATGCTGGGCGGCAATGTGGATCAGACATCTCAAACTAAACCTTAGCAACTCGCATTACTTCATGGTGGACAGCAATCGTAGCACCATCATTCTATTGTGCACTGCGATGCTTCCCTGCTGTGCTATTCAGGCACTCGGATATGACTAGACGCGCCACTCCCAATGTAGATAATGGCAGTACAAATACAATGAAATGTAAAAGTCTAGCAAATACTGGGTGCGCAAAAATAATGTGCAGAAAATTGTAGAATAGAAAATCAGTACCAATCTAAGCAGTTTAAGGGGTTGCAGAAGCTTTTTAATTGCGCTACATGCGTCAACATCAGTCATGTTAGAGTCTCAGATAATTGTGAAACTTGTTTATGGGTGTCAGATGTAAACAAAACTCACTCTTGTACAGTACTAATCACTGTCGCTAGGTGTGACTGATGTTCAATGCAGCATTTGTATTTTGAAGCCTATAGGATGATGCGATAATGCCGAACGCACGTCTTGAAATTAAGTGAACTTTTGTTTCCAACATGACGCCTCCTGCACATTTTTCGCTTGCAGCTGGAAATCACCTAAACAGAGCATTTGATGACAGATGGGTAGGGCGCGGTGGCCTCCACGGTAGATCAATTAAGTACGCACATGTAATATTTAGTTAACAGTACTCATTATTTGAGATAATAGATACACACTTGTCGTGCGAATTACATTTCATTTTGAATGATAATTGAAGATGTTTCATAACGTCAGATTTCAATTATGATACCTTGAAACCCTCCTGTTATTACACTGCATCTGCGACCCCAATGTTCCTAACCTGAAAATCTTTAGTTTGGTACTGCCTTTCTACCCTTCAATTTTCTGCACGTTTTTCCGCACTCTGTATTTTCATTAACAGCTTTTGCGTGTGCGTTTCGTGAAAAAAATACCATTACAGAAGAAAACTTGAAAAGCTGATCTATATATCATCGGAGGGCTGAGAGGTCCCCCCCCCCTTAAACGAACCTTAATTTTTTTCCTGTCAAAACAAAACCTAACTGAGACGTATGCTAATTGTATAAGGTATTCTATTTAGCTTAACTGATTTTACTCATTTCCTTGTAAATGATTACAGAGTGCGGAAAACAATGTACCAAGAGTTTACGAGCAAAAAGAAGGTCAAAAAAGAGAAGTCTCAGGTACAGGAAAAAATTATCTCATTATCTCGGATGCTTCGTTGTGATGCTGCAGGTGTTAACTCCAATGCTATGTTTGTGTTTATGGATGGTCAAGAGTACTGAAACACAATAGCTTACCTTAAAGAAATCAGTTATTCTGTCAAATACAGAACATTGCTTCAGCGGATCACATAAATGTTCAAAAGAAGCCGCCAATGCATTGTTGTCTGATGTGCTATACACCAAGTGAATCTTAACTCTTCTAATATGAAACCATGAGCCAAAATACTTTTTCAAACAAAAATACAGTCCATACAATAAATGCTAATATATAATTTAATTGATTAAAGTTCGAGCACTTGCCTATTGTTGTTCTCAAAAGGCGTTAACTCTTCGACGAGGACCATCAGTTCGCATGCGTCAATAACATTGCTTCACGTCTGACTGGCTATGAACACACATCACATCGCAATATAGCTATGGCGTTGATTGATATCGATACCTATAGCGCCATTGAATGGTACGCGACCATTCGTTCCCACTCTGAAAAATTTCGTGTTAGGCCCTGATTTAGTGGTAAATTCTCTGTAGGCACCGTGTATACTAGCTTGTAAAAGCTTCTGGGAGGTTTTGACACATTTCTTGGCAAGTGTGCTACACTTAAAACTATGTTTTTCAGTTCGATGTTTCATAAAGCCGTAAGAAAATATGAATGTTTGATGTAGTAAATGATTTTAAGCTTAGAATTAATGAACTGGTTATTACTGTAGTTTTCAGAGAGATATCAGGTCTATTTCACAAATATTCGTATACCAGGAAACCATGCATTCTATATTTACGAATAAGGAAGTAGCAATTAAAAAGATTGCTTTATGACCTTGTACATGCTTTTTACAGACTTAAGTGCTTTATATGTAATAAGAGCCCTGCGTCTGGTCACTTTAGGTATACGTTATATTGATGCTATAATTCCTTGTGGATTGCTTCATTGAGCGAACATAACCGGGATGTGAAACCATCAGATAGTGTCAATGAAGTTAAACGTAGCTGGAGGGATGGAACATAGCCATTATAGCACTTTACACTATTTTTAAGTACCGTTTCATAATGCATGCGCATTGGCGTTCATAATTGTTTCCCTAAAACTATGTTATTCTAGTTTCACCAAAGAAATAATGACAAATACTATTTTGACCATTTTTCTTTGTAATTGTTATTTTGAATCATCATTTTTGCCTAATATCATAATGGGCTTTCGTTTTTGCTGACTTTCCGTCATTAGATTTTCCCTCTTCAGCATAAACTAAGAAAGGCAACTTTTGCCACTCAGCATAATTATTTTCATTGTCCCAAATTGATGCG
The DNA here is from genome assembly GCA_030762175.1 of Metallyticus violacea. Taxonomy (NCBI): domain Eukaryota; kingdom Metazoa; phylum Arthropoda; class Insecta; order Mantodea; family Metallyticidae; genus Metallyticus; species Metallyticus violacea. The sequence goes on from CM060846.1 coordinate 302,734,955, forward strand.
TATTTAGTATACCCAGCTTTTGTGTCGTGTAATGTTCTTAACTATACCGGCTGTTGTTAATGAACACTTCCAAAATATTTGCACCGTACAGAGCAGGATTCAAAACAAACAATTTTAGATGTGAAACTTAACATGTTAGGACTTAAAAGTATAAAAATAGTATGTATGCACGTCACTGACTTTGTTTACCTTAAAGCATCTCAGTTCACATAAACGCCTATTAATAGACTGAAGTGCAGCATGAAGTGGATGACTTCTATTAGGGAATCTTTCTCTCTTCATCTCAACAGCTCTTATAGCACAACCTCTTGCTTCCCCATACATCAGGTGTTTGTGGAAAAGTTCAGAAAAACTGTACCATCATCCATTTATTGAATTAATAATTTATTTTATATTATTTGTCTAAAACCCCTCTAAATACAGTGAAAATATTTGGTACTGCTCATTAACATCTGTGTATACTTATATTATGCACGTCTGAAAAATTCTGTACCGCTTGCTGTAAATAGAAACTATTTAGAACTTAAAGTAACAAGGGACAGTTTCAAGCAGTTTTAATCGTGACATATTGAAAAGTCTTTTCTTCTACATTTTAATGTGTTCTTTCCGTAACCAGTTCTTAATGTTGTAATTACTGTACTTTTATCTGTAATGTTGTTCCAGATTTTCTTTACAGCGTCATTGTTTGTTAAGGCAGTACTTTTACCCACCGTCTAAACCAAATAATAATAATAATAATAATAATAATAATAATAATAATAATAATAATAATAGTAATAATAATAATAATAATAAGAAGAAGAAGAAGAAGAAGAAGAAGAAGAAGAAGAAGAAAGAAGCATCGTTCAGTTCATCCACTATATACACACTGCTTATTGGACAGCAAAAAGTACGTAATAATTTTTCTGAAGAATAAATCCAATTATTTTAAGTTCAAGAAACAACATTTTGGAAGTATTGAAATGTTGTACATTTTTTAAATATATGTATAAAATATTCACTCAAAATACAGAACCAAGAAGAGTGAGATTGAGAAATAGGCTATTTCTCTTTCAGTAAAAATAACCTAAAATAAAAATATATTGGTATGATTATATTTTTTTAAAGAGATTAGGACGTTTCTTATTTCTTGACGAAGAAACGTCAGCGGAAAGTATCAAATAGTTTTGTGCATGGTGATAGTTCATTACATCATGTACTTATTTCTGAACGGAAAGTGCAAATTTTGCTCCTACTGGTCGATTACTTTGCCTGATCGATAGGTGATATCTTGCGCCATACTAGGTTAACTTTAGGGCTTTTACTTTCGTAAAGCAACATTACATTAGCGCACAACAGGTATATAATAAAAACTAATCATCATAGATTTCATGTCAGTCAATTAAAATGTGCAATGGCATCGATTACTAATGTACTAGAAGGAACATTCATTTTCGAACTTGCAAAAGTCAATCCTAAACAAATGTTGTACTCGGAGCAAAGAATACTCAATAACAGAGGTCCTCAGTCTTTTTAAGGCTATGAGCCTATTTCATTTTCCAGGTTAATTGCGGAAAAACCGTTGAAATATATTATGTGATGATGAATAACTACCTATCAGTGTTATATTTAAAAAATAAATATTCTCACAAGGTTAATTAGATCCTTGGTGCTGAATGTTACATAGAATTTCACTAATGTTCTTGGAAAATTGATTGTAGTTTCATAAAGATGCAAGGCACAAACAGCAAATCCCTTCCATAATGTCGTCGTTATTCACCATCAGAAATTCTGTGTCCCAGTCATCTTGAAAATGGTGTATTTCCTTTCTTTTTCCGTCGCTATTTTCATTTGAATTTCCTGCAGATGAGCAAGGTAAATACATCTCCGCCTTGCTTGCATGTTACAGAATTATCTTTTAAGAGGAAACTGTACACAACGCAGTTGAAGACACAAGCGTTTCATCGTTTTGCTCTACCCCTGTCTTGTGCTAATACTCCACTGCTTCGCATAAACCTATGATCAGGTTGAACAAATTTTACCCCATTCTCAAAAAATATAACGAAAAATGAAATTTCGTTCTTTGATCTCAAAGTAAGCGTGACCAAATTCATGGGAAGGCGCTAAACATTTCTAAATACTACTGTATGAGGGGCAGTATTAAGAAGTTTGTGCGTGTTCAATTCGGTTTTGTTAGATTTAATTGCTGATTTGTTTTATTTACGGGCGCTCTTTAACATGTCAGATCATCAGCGTCCCATTCAATTCAGGACGTGAAAGGCCGACAAATTTTGCTCAGAGGCCTGTTCTTTCAGGCTTGATGTTCTTTTTCGTGCCGTAAATCTACGACACGGGACCCACGGCTTTACTTCCCTTCTGAAGGAAGCCATACTTAGAATTTTTACGCCCGAAAAAATCCATCCATCCTGGCCGGGTTTGAATCCGCAATCTTGGGTTTAGAAGGCAAGTATGGTTACTACTACACCACCAGAATCAACTTGTTAGTTTCAGACAATTTGACACCGACATATGTAAAAAACAAGGGTTTCTTTTTAAACCTGCTGATAAAATCTACCACATTAGACAGGAACATCATAATATTGCCATTCAATCTAAAAAAAAAAAATAAATCTTTCTCTTTGCATCACTTCAAAACAACTACTACCGACAAAAGTCCTTCAGACAGTGAAAGTTAAAGGACAAGTTGCCCTCATATTTGTATTGGCACAACTCCCTCTACAGTATAAAATTATGATTCTCTGCGATAAAACACAGAGCTGAGCTGTACTGATCTCTTGGCTGTAAACTGGGCCATAAATAGCACATAGACAGAAATAATGTGTGTTTTTGTAACAACAAACTGCGTCTGACTAACCACATTTGTGATAATATTTCAATACAATACACTACAGTATAAAGTAAAATTGAGTAACGCACTAAAATTAATTTTGCGTTCAGACATCAGCGCGGCAACCGTCTGTTATCACTGGTGATGTAACCTTAACCAGCGTTCTTTCTCTCGGCTGCTGAAGCAGGCCCAAGAAAAATAACTTTCGTTATAACCAGATACATTTCGGCGATTTACATACCAAATGTTCAGACTGTTTGTGTAGCTGGTACTGCTCTATTAATGTGTTTCTTTTTCAAAGTAGTATCCTTCATGTGCAATACATCTTCATAGTGTTTTATTAACAATTCAAATAAATTAAATTCATATTTTTCTGACATTCCTGTTATTACACTTTATATTTGAAGAAAACCTCTTTGCACACAGTTGTTCTATCGCTGTATGGAAGATGTTCTAATGCCGTTGCATTAACTGCAATTAGTATTTCCAATGTCACAACAACAACATGCTACCGGGCATTCTCTTGGAACAAATATCACATTTTTGATTAAATCTCGCCTTTTTCTTTCCCATAGCTGCAAGCAAATTAGTTTTCAGGACATAGTAACCACCGTTCACTGACTGCCCACAGAAAAGTCAGTGCTGTATAATTATCTAGTCAGCATAAAATAAAGAACAAGCATGACTTTTCCCGCTAAGGAGCATGGTCGGAATGTTTTAGATTTAGGCGAATTCTAGTGTATCCACACACACACACACACACACTAAACCGCTGTTTTGATAGTTAGTCTTAATGATGAATTTATAGTTCGTTACACGTCACAATCCAGGGAATGTCTCGCATAAACATGAAGTGGTCGCATTTTCTCTGAGTGTACCCACGCACCTCACAATGTGTTTAGTGCGGTCGAAGATGTCAAGTGAAGCCGTTGGGTCAATGTCCAACAGCTCTGCAGCCTTAGCAATGCTGACTTCCGTAACCGCACAATGCGCGTGCCTGTACCACTGAAATACTGTAGCATGCCATAACATTTCAAGTGTTTCGTTATGGCTCTCTTCAAGTTTAGCTCAAAATTCAATCGCACACCTCTGCTGCGTCACAAATATCCAACTGCAGATTCAAGCACATCGATGTGTGACCTTCACAAAATCCAGTACAGCGTTGCCACCCATAATATCTGGACAGAAAGAAAAGTACGTTTTGAAATTTTTCACTGAGCCCTCGTGGTACAGCACACCTTTATCTTTCTGTTTAAAAGCCGTCGATGTTAATGAAAACATTATTCTGGAAATATTAAGTGAATGGTCTCTGATGCAATTGGTTTAAGGGTGCTTAAAAAAATATATTTTTTGTTTTATATTTTAATTATGCTTAGGATATGATCTGTGTTGACCGCCTCCGTGGTCTTGTTGCCAGGGTGTCCCGGATTGGATTCTCGCAAGGTCAGTTGCCTAGGTATCGTTTTCCCAAAGTTTTTCCTAACCCTGATATGGTGAATCTAGGTAACTTAAAGCGCTATGGGTTGCGGGCTGATTTACGCACTCATTACATTAAACATTAATTTCATCGTTTCTTTAGTTAGATCTTCATTGTTATGAAGGAGGTTAAACTACAAAAATAAATGTCCAAATGATTTAAATGGACATTTCTAAAGTAATAATCAATAAGGCTTGAAAAGAGTTGTGGATTTGCCTGTGCGTGTAATTTTTTTGTAAACACTTGTGTTTACAACCCTCGAACATTACAATCGAGGTGTAATCAAAACAAAGCAGGCAAACTAATACTTTTTCAGTTCTATTGCTAATTCGCAATGTCAGTATTAATGTCATGATATCATAGCTAATAGTACCATGCGTTCCATTTATACCCGGGCCATAGATGGCGTATATGGGTAGTTCACTCGCACTGCAGTGACCTTGGTTTTATTCCAGTAGCGCACTAGCGGTGAATGATTCGCTCAAGGCTTCGTTTGTCAGCTCTGTTATACTGTGTCAGTTTCTGCCTTCTGTTCGGGCTAGAAAGACTAGAGTTTGTTCATTATGCTTCCTAAAAGTAAAAGTTTATGCAAGATTGTGTGTGTGTGTGAATTACGTTAGATTATTCTTATTAGTTTATTGAACTGTCTATCGACAAATTCACACTTGAACAAAGAATTTTTATTTACGATACATACGTAAAAATCTAACCATGTAGATAGGCGTGTAGACAATTTCAGGGTAAATGTCCTGGTATTCCAGTTCCACGTAGATATTAGACCTCTGAGTAATAAGTTTAGGGCAACGGGATCGCTAAACGCTAAACCTAAGAAGCGAAAAAGAATGTTCTAACGGAGGAAAAAAATTACGAAATTGGTGCATCGTTCAAACGCTCACCAATTAAGTCTTTAGGACATGTTGCATTGCAAGTGGGTGTTTCAAAATTTCTGTTCATAAAGCAGCAAAACTTTTAAAATTGAAACCCTAGAGAATGACTATAGTTTATGAATTACAACCTCGTGACGACGAAAATAAGTAAATTTCTGTAACTGGATTTTTACAAAATATTGTTGACGGCATTATTGATTTACATTTAATAGTTCTATCAGATGAGGAATGGTTTCATTTAAATAGGAACAATCCCAACACCAGACGAACTTAGGGACAATATAAGAACAGAAATTATGAACATTACGCAAGAAGAAATGTGAATGAAAATTTCATCGGAAGATGCCAGGACTGTTTAAATGCAGATGGATATAACAAGATGTATGTTACTATCACTCTTGAGTAAGTAATGCGGGAATTTAACACGGAAAACTCCCAGTGCGCGGAGTACGCTATCCATGTCCCGGCAATATAAAGAACGCTCTCTCTCTCTCTCTCTCTCTCTCTCTCTCTCTATATATATATATATATATATATATATATATATATATATATACACACACACACACACACATACATACAGACACGAAGGGTGCCAAAAATGTATACACACTTCAAGCAAAGAAAAAACTATGTTAACATAACAAAACTTAATTCACACAAACAGAAAATGATGAGCACTAATCATTTTAGACTTTTACAGTTACAATAGTTGCTCAAAATGCCCACCTTCGGTGTCGATACACTTCTGAGTACGTTGAACTACTGTTTGAGCAACTTTTGCGAAAGTGTCCTCAGCGATTGCAGCACGTGCCGTTGCATTCATACGACATTCTCCGATCAGGGTCATCTTCATTTAATGCATGCAAAAGTCTTAGGATAAAAACTCTCAACTTTGCTGTTTTAATGATTGCCAAGGACGCGGGGCTTCTTGCTATGCGAGGTCTCCCAGGTCTGCCCTTGAGAACATCACATACGGTACCACGAGTCTCAAATTTGTCTCGAATGCGTGCAATTGTTATTCGCATTGGCGGTTCTGTTCTGTACACACGTCTCCATTATCTTTGAACTTCAACGACGTTCTCGGTTTTCCAATACAACTTCAAAATTGCTTTCCGCTGTTTAAACGATAATCTTCGCTCCATTTTGTTGTATTATCGCTAGCATAACTTAATGTGAGTCACATCTGTTTGCAGAACATCATACGATAATCTTGGCTTTATTTGTTCATTATTGATTTACGATAATCTTGACATCATTTGTTCATTGTTGATTTACCTGTCACGTAGCTACGCTATCATAATGTATGTGAGTAACATCTGTTTGCAGAACATCATACTACATATTACTGTTGTTTTTCGGTCCAACTTTGAAATATATTAAATAGATATCTACTGTGAAAGTGTTTACACATTTTGGCACCCTGGGTATATAACGTTATATTTAAACGATAAATAAAGTAACACTATCAAAATGCATTTAAAATAACAATAGAGAAAAAAGCAGTAAAGGATAAAACGCTTAGATACAAATTATATCTCGCTATATTTCGAGCTTCTAGAGTGCTTCTAAGGCAAGAACAAATGCTTTATCCTTTTTCTGCTTTCTTGGCTATTGTTTTATATATATATATAAATCATACCATAAATAGAGGTTGTTTTACAGCATCTTATGTCTCGGTTTTGCATTTTTATAATGTTTAGATGCACTGCTTAGAAGCTGCATAAATGCACCATAGCTATATTAATTTATAGCTGCTTTAACTGCAATTCAGACATTTCATGTCTGCTGTCTGGCGCCAGATATAACGTTATGCTCATGAAGGGACTTGGCGAAGCATTTTGCATTTAACATTCCCGTGATATTACTGCATAATACTTTCAACCTTATTGGGAAAGCCAGAGACTCACAAAGGAGGGTTAAATAAAAAAAGACAGCCTCTCTTGAGAAACGACTACGGTGTCTCGTGAACGACAGACAAGTGCCTTTTGTATTTTCTCATTTCAAATTAACTTGAGTTCGTCTTGTTCATGTGCTTTTTGCAGCAAAGAGAAATGAAACACAAGAGAGGCAAAGCCGTATGTAGGTCAAGTATTGTTTTCGTTCGGGAATGCAATTTAAGGATATTTTTGTTATATTAGAGTTAGATATTACCACTCATGTTCTCCCAACAAACCTCCTGTACTTGAGCATGGAAGCAAAATTAGATTTGCGTCTTTCGTTACGAAAGAAATTCCACAGTTACATATGGGAATTGCGAAGAAAAATTCCCAGTGTTAATAAATAAGATGGTGACTTTAAGTAGCTCTTATCTGAGTTACATTTCATAGAAAAAATCAGAATCCACGTATAAGTTGACTTCGAAATAAAAGCCCAAGTTTGGATTCCAAATTCATGAGTGTCACATTGTAATCAAGAAATTATTCACCTTTAGATTGCTTCTATCAAGATTTTACAGACCTACAATTCTTGTAAATTTTTAGGGTGCCCCAAAAGTAGAAAACTTACATGTTATGATTTTATTATTTGTACACTACGAGTTACAATAAAACGTTATTGAAAACTTACAGATTGGAAATGCATGAAAAATAATTTAAACACATGACTTTGAGAGGATCCACTATTCTTGGTTTATTGCTATGACAACCCTCCTCCCCGCGTTGTTTGTTACCAATGCATTATATTTACGTGTAGTATTCCCTGCAAAGTCTGAAAGAAAAATGATACCGAAAAAATTGTTAGAACGACTTGTAATTTAGAGAGTGGCTTTGGGGTCAGTATCTCTCAAGTATGCTATAGACACCCAGCTGCGCACACTGTTTTCGGTTACTTCTACGTGTTCCAAACAATGCCGGAGTGTAAGTGCGATCAAATGACTCAATATTATTTCTACAAAGTTTTGCTGTACTTTATTCACAATATTTTGCAGCCTATTAATCTTACAAAGATTTTAAGGGCATAAAATAATGTTCATATCATTGACCCCGGTTTCTTCCCACTTGCATCTGTTGCAATAAATAACAACGTATTTCCTCAAATATCAGAAACAAAATTCTAGTGATATTCGGTCAAGCAATGTTTATATCGTGAGAAACTTCTCTCTACGTCGCACGACTTGGTTGGAACAAACTAAATTTTTGAAACATGGACATTTTTTCTATCTTGTTTCTGGATAATTTACCTTCAATGTCACATAATGAGGAATACTCTTTATTTCTGTAAAGTATTACGTTCAGCTTGAAGTATGGGTCCCCTTATAACATTTGTGGGCGCTAATGACAATTGCTGTTTTGTCCCCTTAAGCAATAACCATCATCATCCTTATAACATTTGCAATGGAACTGTTGGCAATGTCTTTAGTTTCATCTATGGATAGCCATACTGTTTGGTCCATTAAAGATTCTCTGCCAATTAATACATTTTCATAGCTTGCGGATATACTTGGAAAGTGTTGATTAATTATAAAATATTTTATTTGTGTATTTTACAAGAAAATATTTGAAACGAGGGTGTTTACGGTTCTTAAAAAGAGCGTGAATCTTGGCCCGGCTTCATAAAGTTCTAGAATCTACTCAGTAACAATCTGTTCTATAAATTTTATCCAACAAATAAGCTACATGAGTTTCCAAGCGAGAATTGAACTATTCGATAACTATCTATTTGATAATAAAGTTCAGAACTGTCCCACAGATGGCAACTTGCGTTTTTATCATGTAGTTTCTCTAGCTTTCGCCAGTAGCGTTGTACTGTATTGCATATTGCTGTGAAACAATAGAGCATCAAAGGCAGATTATGAGGTGCCGTGCTGCACAAAAGTATGGTCTACTACATTGTAAGTATATCAATACAATTTCTTGAAAAGTGTGCAGTAATAACTTTGTGTTCCACGAAAGAATGTAATGTATTAGTAAATTTACAGTGACATCCAGCAAGATGGAGGAAAGCCTGATTGCCCCTTTGAAATAGGTTATGTCCACTGCTATTTTTCTCATATAAAATGCGCATTTAGATGATTTATTATGTATTTGTCAATATTCAAGCGTAATATTCAATTTTCAGACACCGTTCGTATATTTTCATGCATACGGTTATGTCGCAAAATCAATTTCAATCGCGAGATTGCAGAATAATCCAGCTCCCTTATCACGGTCATATAAATTTTATTTTATTAGCCCATTTGACTTTTAAGCTTGTACATTTATTTATATTTTTTTGTAAATAACCATTTCATTAAATTGTGGAAAGGGTGTCAAAAGAGATTACGGCAAAAAGGGACCAAGCAAGGATCTACGCAACAAACTAAGAAATATGTATTTAAAACAAAAGACCAATGTCAGCCATACGTCATACTTTAATTGCGCTCCGACATGGATGGCCGAGGTCGTTAAGGCAATATCCTATGCAGCAGGTACGATTCCCACCAGGACCGTCCTCTCTGATTGAGGTTTTTTCCAGTTTTTCCTCAGTCCTCATGTACCAAATGTCAGGCAGGATCCTAAAAGTAAATCAAGAGTGCTTCCTTTCTTTTTTAAAAAAAAATCGTTCTCAATTTATCATTTCATCTCAAGTATCATCAAAAGTGCAACTATAGTGCCTCAGCGATAAAAGCGGGGGTTAAACACTATTCAAAATTCAATTAGCTAACCTAACTGACTCTACGACAAAATAAACGCCAAACATGATAAGAACTTTGATAAATTTTACAAAAAAAGTATTAATTGAGGTCTAAATTTTAAAAGATCTATTAATTAAAGTATCCGAAAAGAAATAATATAATTTAAAATAAAAAAAAATGATGTTGCTATTAGTACTAAGCTGAAGATTCAAAACTGGAAATTGCATTCTCTTCCGTATCTCCCTCAGATATTAAGTAGAGACATAACGTCAATAGCGATGTTCTCCAAGTAGATTTTAGTTTTCTTCGTTTGAAATCTACGAGCTGCAACACTATATATGTAAAATACTTACGCAGTATGCAGCACGCTAAGAACAAACGTTAGATAACATGAAACATGGTTTGAAATGGTCCCCTAAAAATCAATGACGTCCTTCTAAGCAAACGCAAAATATGTATTCTTCTGTTCGAACGCCTACAAAGTTACTGAAGTTGAAACCCTATACAATTACTGTAGTGCAAGAACTTAAACCGGGTGACCCTGCATGCATAAGTGCATTTTCTGAATGGATTTTGATTTTTGTCCATGACGGAGAAATTAACCCAACTTTAATATTCTTTTCAGATAGAACTTGATTCCATCTATAGGTATGTTAATTCACAAAAAAACCTATACTGGATTTTAGAAAAACTTCCTTCTTCACGAGGATCCCCTACTTGTTCAAAAGATACAGATGTGATGCGCCAATAGCGGCAAGAAAATAGGTCCTATTTTTTTTCGAAAAAGCAATTAAAAGTGATAAGTATGTGCAGAATATTTGGAGCCCTTTTTCTGTAAATTAACTTTGAGGGAACATAGTTTGCGACTTTCCAATAAGATTCTGTAACGGCGCATGCAACCCATGTCTCCTTGCATGCAATTCATGAAATATTCGACGATGGAGTCATCACTAACATCATATGGCCCCTCTGTCCCTCAATTTAACGCCCTGGAACTTTTATCTCTTAGGAACATTTAGGAAAAAGTCTACCAGACAAATCTACACACATTAAATGAACTGAAAAATAACAATCATAAAGAAATGTCTTCCATTTCTCAAAGAGAACTGCAGAAGGTGGCGGTTAATTTCATAACCCGATGCCAGAAATATATGGAAAATGAAGGGAGGTAGTTCAAACATCTTGCTTGATAATTGTGAGCAAATGTACCCTTTAAATGTTTAAGTATTAGTAATAACTTACACTAGAATCATAGCTGCGGACTTTTTTACTTCCGTTCATCGCGGTACCCGCTTGGACTGCTCGGCCGACCTTTACGCTTGAAGCGGTCCCGTGATGGAATAATCTCACACTATTATCTCATTAGTGCTTATAATAATATTGTGTGGGTTCTTCCATGAGAGGACAAGCGAATGCATTTTAAGCAGCACCTAAATCCTATGTACATTTCTCTTAGTCCACTTCTCTCTTCATTAATTCAATTTTTGGTTTCTACATTTTTGCGACAGGATATTTTAATGTTGCCTTTACTTCCCATATAGATTTCCTTTCCAGTTTTCCATTATATTGTTTAATTCTAATATAAATGTGTAATTTACCTTTAATATTCTTAGTCTTCTTTTGTTTCTTCTACTTCTTTTTTGCTTTAATTGACTAATTTTGTAAAAAATTTCCGCAAATTTATATCTATTTTTCACCATCCTTATTTAGTTTCCATATGTGAAATCGAGCATGCTCATAGGATAATAATTCTAAGTATGCTTTTTATTTCTAGTAATATTGAATTTTTAGCAAAACGTTTTTAAATTTGCCATGTAAAGCTTTTAGTTCAAATATTTCCGTTTATATTATTTTTTAAGGACACGAAAGCTTTCTTTTTAGCGCTTTTGTTGTAATAGAATGCCAGCATTTACATAAGGAGACTTAATTATTTTGTTTTCATTTAGAAATAACCGCGGACTTAAACTGGTTCACATACAGTGTTGCTTATTATAAATTTTAAACAAACGAATTTTATTTTGATTTAATTAAAAGCTCACTTGTTTGTGTGTAGTGCTAATTCTTTACATTTATTTTATGTTCTAATTATCTCCTGTTTTATTTATTTCAGGTAAGAGATAGAAAATGCCGAATATTTTTTACAAGATCAATAAGAGTCCTAAGTATAGAATTTATCTAATCTTAGTTAGATTGTGTTCAATGCTTTAACTGTGTCCTTTTGGCCTTTTATTCCCTGCTTCAATTCTGAATAATATATTATATTTCCTGTGTGTAGCGTATATAATTTATTTAATTATCTGGAACAAAAAAGACATTACATTAAAACTGGATTTCTGAGCTTTATGTAGAATTTACGAATGTGCAAGAAAAAGTATTGTTTACTGTGCTCGCTTCGCTTAATATACATTTCGTATTCCATGCGTAGCATTTTAAACAGAAAATAAGTTTTTATAATAAACTATTTTTACATCTGGCAAAGAAAAGATTTTTTTTTTTTTTTTTTTTTTTTTAGTAGTGTTTAACGCCCGTTTTTACTACTGAGGCACCACAGGCGGTGCAAAGAAAAGATAATTCATGAAGTTATTATTACTTTATATTATTTCTAAATGATTAATTATTAATGTGATGGGAGAGCTTTTTATGGTTTTCAGAAATTATTTTAGTTACGGGACGGCAGAATGGGGCTACGTACTGAAAGAAGCCAGTCGTCAAGGCCGTATAAAGCATGTGGAGGTAGCAGCTTGTAGTTCATTTGAGTGAGGCTTTGTCAGCAAATAGTTGCGTCGATCGGTGTATTTATTGTGAGAAAATTTGTGCTGATTGTTCTTAATTAGTTACGCCACTACTTAAATAAAGACTTGAAGAACGGGCGTTTATGTATATAGATATATGTAAACGCATTCTTACAGAGAAGTGATAAGAAATTTCGCCTGAAAATATTCTGGCAATCGTATGGCATGTAGAGAAACTATTTGGCAACCTGTTAAAAAGTTACGAGAGACAGGATCTCTCAATGATAGCAAATGTGCTCTGAACCGCCGTGTTCTTACGGCAAAGAAATTAAGATGGAATACTACATGTTCTACGCAGATGTCGACAATGTATTGCCGCTGAGGGGCACTATTTTCAACATCTCTTATAACACAGATTATTATTATTATTATTATTATTATTATTATTATTATTATTATTATTATTGTTACCATAATTATCATTTACAGTATTCTTTTATGACTTCAATAAAAATTACTATATTTACACGCATTGACTTCATTCCCCCTTTTCCGATTATGGCAGCTGCACTTCCCCAGTAAACAGTTGACCTCAGGCGGTCCGTAAATCAAATAGCCTCGCTGTACAAAGCTTAAACAATTTCATGAGTTTCGTTGACTCAATGTTTCAACCCTTTATCTTAAGATAAAAATAATTTTTTGGGGAGGCATTAGGTTCAGTGTTTTATTTCTTTAATAACATTCTAGAAACAAAATAATATAATGACTGCATTTTTTTCGGTTTTGTAATTAGTATAAGTTCAACAGAAATGTATAGAATACAAGCAAAAATTTTAAGAAAACATCTGCTGTTCGGAATAGTTGTGTTATAAAAGATAATAATTGGCCGATTGGTTGAGAAAAATGAATATCTGGAACCAGTAAGATTAAGGTCCCACTGAAAAAATGTACTTGGTTTATTTGTCTCTTTCACTAATTCTTGCAAGCTGAAAACGTATAATTTTGTAATCTTTGATCTCCTGTAGGCTCTAAATTCATTTCTGTAATCATTATTTAAGTTCGGACTTCATTCCCTGGCGACTCAATCATGTAGATGGCAACACATTACCGAATGTAACATCATGTTGTATATGTTCTACCCATTTTGCTATTTCGAGCACAGGTTTACGGTATCAAGAAGGAATTTTACAAGAAGTTTCTACTACTCCCTTTTTCTACTGTACCTGTATCCAGTGAAGTGTACGGAAATCAAAATTATCATTCTCTGTCTAGCTGTCTTGCGATGGTCAATTTTTAATTGTTTTTTTTTTCTTTCTTTCTTTCTTTCTTTCTTTCTTTCTTTCTTTCTTTCTTTCTTTCTTTCTTTCTTTTACTGATGTTCTTTAAGATCTCAGATCATCAGCCTCCCATTCAAACGGCCGGCAAATTTTGCTCAGATGCCTCTTCTTTCAGGCTTGAAGGTTCTTTATCGTGTCGTAAATGTACGAGACGGAACCCAGGCTTTACTTCCCTTCCGAAAGAAGTTATACTTAGGATTTTTACGCCCGAAAAAATCCATCTGTCTTGGCCGGGATCGAGCCCGCGATCTTGGTTTTGGGAGGCAAGTATGGTTACCACTGCAGTACTAGGACGAACGATCCGATCCGATGGTCAAGGTCAGGTAATTTAGGTCAATCAACAATTTATTCGGGGTGAAACCATAGTCATAATTTACTAATGGCCCAGAACGTTGGTGACTTTGCCATGACAATTTAAGAATTAAAAGTAAAAGAAAAGAGAAAGGGGAATGTGTTGTGTAAGCTTGTGGATAATGCATTTTGCATGTATGTGCAATCAAGCCCTAAACTGCCTGCATAGCGCTGTAATTTCCTATTATTTCCCATGTATGGCCTGAGCTCTCTTACGCAAAACTCAAGAACAAAATAGGTTTTTTTTTGTTTTTTTTTTTTTTTTGTTTGTTTCCCTGTTTGCCTGATCTTTAGGAAAACCATACCCGAGGTACACCGTAAGATACAGAAGTGATTAAGAAGCAATGAGGAACATTTAAGAAATGATTGCATAGCACTGAGCGAGATTATATGCCTGCACCTGTGCCAAAGATGTAACGAAGGGAAGCGATGGTTCTCAGTAGGCGATATGGCTATACATACACTGCATGTCTCTCCATGTTTTGTACAAGGCTGTTCAGAAGTTCTGTTGGTAACATGTGCTGTCTGCAGCTGGTGAATGTTTACATGCCGCTAAGCGTCCTATACGAGTACATGTTCCGTGTAATTTAGATGAGGGACCGGCACCAATTCATCCGTCAAATATCCGCACTTTCCAACTGAGCGCTCTCACACCTGCAGTACAGTGCGACCTAACAGTATTGTCCATGAGCAAACATTCGCGGCCAGTGGCACTGGAATGGGGCTTACATATGCTTAAGGCTTATTTCATTACAGTAACGTTCGCTGCTTGCAGTACTACTTTCCAATGTTAGTGTATGCAACATAGTGCCTCCCCAGATGAGAACACCGGAACCGCCCTTTCAGTGATGTTTGCAAATGTTTCAAATGTCTTGCCAGATTAGCTGGCATTCAGTATTTCTGCCAAGAACCAGTTCTGCTGTTGTTGGTAAAGAATGCTTTATGCCTTTCCTGCTGTCCAAAATACTATGTTCTCTGGACCATTACGAACGGTGTCTGATGCGCAAGTGTGCAAACAGCCCAATATATTTCCGCATACTCACTCTCTGGCTTGTCTGTTCCTTGTGGCTGTTAAGGGTGCATAGCTTCATGGTTTCGCATGAACGACCTCCACCACTCTATCGTTCAGAAGACCTTTCATGTTGTTGCCACGTTCTTGGGTCACACTTATGGTGTATTCGACCTCGTGTAAAGTCATCCACATGCTCGCTCACAGACCATAGCATGTCATAAAACGAACTATTCTGTCCTCTGAAAATCCCTCATCTGATCTTTGGATAAGTGATTACTGCTAGTAATAGCATTTTGTATACTTTTATACTCAATCTTTAAGTTTTGCATACCATTGCAGATAACCACACTCTTTGAAACCCAATTGCAAAATCAGTGGTTTATGCTCTTCATCGCCGGACATTTCGTTACATTTTATTGCAAATTGTTTTACAGTATGAGATTGATATTAAAACTAGATCTCGATATTTAATGTATTTTCCATTCAATTTGCAAGAGTAATAACATTTTGAGGTGTTAGGCTAGTTACTAATTCCGTAACGGGTGATTCCGGCGTAGGTACCTGTGTGTTTGCGTTCCTTAGAAGAATGCGATGACATGAGCAACCAAGTTTATCACCTGCTGCTCCCGGTCCTGCGGAAAATTTAATGAAGGCGGTTAGTCACTTTGAACGAGGAACATCCACAAAGAAACTCTCTGTGCCACAGCGTTCATTAAGCGGCAACCTTATCTCTCTTTGTGATTTCCCTCCACGACCATTCTTCAAGTTTACCGCAAAAATTTGCAGGCTGTTGCTTCTAGCTTGGAGTGAGAAATAGTACCTCCGCTTAGAGCCACAGTGCACCCTCTAGCTGTAAAATAACTTCATAACGATAGCAATGGAAGAAATTTTACATTATCATAAAATATTTGCAGTGTGGTTCGTATCTATTTAGTTGTTTTATAAGCGCATTAGACACTGGCTTATTATATCAGCGTAGTGATATCGAATTCTTCGTCTATTATACCTGTGTTTTATTTTTTGTGACATCATATAGTAGATGGCGGCAGGTATCGATATTGGCCAAATTACTACCTTGACGCTAATGGTTTTGCGTAGCGGTATGAACAAGTACTTTTCTCTAGGGTGTTCATCACGGAAACAAGCAAATGAAAAGATCGATAGGGAGTCTATGGTTATTTTTTCGGCTACTAGGTTACGCAGTCATCCTCCCAAAAATCATGTTACTTGGTATTGGCTAATTAATTTTTTATATAAATTTGACTTGCATTTTCTACAAAATATTTTTTTTCGAGCTCAGCCCATATTTTAATATAAGAACTTATTTTACCTAGCTTTACGTCTTCAAACAATAATGTTTAGTTGACAATAAAGACAACGATTCTAAGGGGAAAATGTTGTTCGTTCACATTTTAGGCCTAAAATGCTTGAAAATACATTACATAATAAAATAATTCAAAAGAAACCTACGTATACTTAATAATGGAGAATATTCTGAATCATTCAATTATCTTATGACCGATGCGCCGGTAGGAGGCTGCAATGGACCGATAAGCCATCGTTCACGTAAAAGGCAATGTACTCAATCATATCACACAAGAAGAGCTAGAACTGCTTGTCTTTATTTTTCATCATCTTCTGGCATCTTGTAAAATTTCCCATTACTCTTAAATCTCTGTAGCCTCTTGACGGATGTGATCCTTAAGTTTGTCGAAAGTATGTGAACATTATTAATTTATGAATGACATTAGGACTCAGAACTCCGTCACATGGGAATTTCTGTTCAAATAATCTCCTGACCAGCAAACAAACGGTAAATAAATACCCCTTTTGTAATAGAATAATTAGGCCTAGTTTTTGGCCAATTAGTATTCGTAGCATACTTTATTTTAGGATTTGAGATGTGATCTTTCACTGTTCAAACGACATTGAATTAGTGACGTAATACTTAAGGCACCGCCACCGGTGGCCGAGGTCGTTAAATCGCGGACTCGTGAGCGGGGGGGGGGTCTGGGGTTCGAATCCCGCCAGGACCGTCCTCCCTGACTGAGGTTTTCCTCAGTCCTCATAAATGGCAAAAGCCGGGGAGGTACCCTAAAACTTATGCCTGGAACGTTTCCTTCTTTAAAAATAAATCCTTTCCCAATATATCATTTCATTTCATGTATCATCAGTGTCCATCGCCTGTAGTGCCTCTGTAGCAAAAACGAGTGTTAAACACTATTCATTCATTAAGACTCAAGGCCAACTTAGCAGTTCGGCAAATTCCGCCTGCCCGAGTCGACTTCTGTAGTCCGGTCTTGAGCGATGGTTTATCGGCCAATCCGAGTCGATATATTCTAAAAGATATACAAATAAATGTTACTATAGTGGAAAGTAGGAAAGTTTGAGAGTCGGAAAAGGCCATTTTCCATATCCTGCGTGTAAACAGAAAAAGAAAAGGGAGAAAGAAAATTAGATTCTTATTTGGCATCGTTTTGGGTTATCTGTGAACTTATATTCTCCGTATATGAGCAGCGTTTATACTTTCTCTTCATGCGTGTACATACTGTAGGAAAAATTGTAGTCACAATAGCTCAATGCAGTACTAATCTTCTCTGTAAAATGACTACAGTACGTGAACTAAAGAAACGACAATTTTAGGGGTGAGGGAGATGGGTCATATACCCCACACCTGTGTTTACATGAATCGGAAATCATGAACAAAACGCAGAACTAGAGTACTAGATTGTGCAATCAAGTCATTAAACAGTTCATATTCTTCAATAACTGTGCATTCCTTATGTTTGCACATCTATTATTTTTTTGACAAAAATGGTACAATGTGATAAAATTTTGAATAGCCCTTGGAGAGGTTAAATGTATTCTT
Source organism: Metallyticus violacea (assembly GCA_030762175.1). Taxonomy (NCBI): domain Eukaryota; kingdom Metazoa; phylum Arthropoda; class Insecta; order Mantodea; family Metallyticidae; genus Metallyticus; species Metallyticus violacea. Next base: position 302,753,062 of record CM060846.1, read on the forward strand.
GAAAAATATGTACATGGTGCCACTTATAAAAAATAAACTAAGCTCTATCCTACATTAATGCAGACACAAAAGGTATACTCTAGCTTTTATGTTAAAAACTTTTTGTTTCAACAAATTGATTTGACGCATAAAAAAAGTTATTTTGGGTGAGCAGGATAAATGGGATACTCTGCAATATTTTTTTTTACATTATATTTTCGAAAAATCGTACAAAGTGTGTGTCATCTATACCTAGCTTCATTTTATTTGAAAACTTACGTGTATTTCTAGCATGTAACTTTCATTGAATTAATAGTTTTCATATACTTTAACAGATACTGTGTTAGTTTTTACGATTGTACTTGCAACTACCATGAGATAGTTTTGTTTTCTCCCGAAGTGTTTTGCCTATAGGCGAGCGCACCGTTTGTTAGCCGAGTCTCAGTGATTAGCGGGAGGGTAAAGCAATAAAACAAACCAACTATACGTTGATTGATTTATTTATGGACGCTCTTTAACATCTCAGGTCATCAGCGTCCCATTCAAGTCAGGGCGTGAAACGGCCGACAAATTTTGGTCAGAGGCCTCTCTTTCAGGCTTCAGGTTCTTTTTCGTGACGTAAATGTACGACACGGGACCCACGGCTTTACTTCCCTTCCAAAGGAAGCCATACTTAGTATTTTTACGCCCGAAAAAATCCATCGGTCCTGGCCGGGTTCCAACCCGCGATCTTGGGTTTAGGAGCCAACCATACAACAATATACAAACCAATTTATGAGGATCTTTACTTACCAAATTATAAATTGAGGTGTTGAAACTCCCTGCCTTCATTCTTCACATATTTTTGGCATCTCCTTAGGAATCACACTCTCTGTAGTTTATTTTGATAAATACGGACAATTTCCTGACTAATATTATCTTTGAGTTCCTCTAAGGTTTGCGGGGTCGTCTTGTGCACGGCATTTTTAATTTAACCTAGAGTTAATAATCGTAGGCTCTTAAATCGGAGTACCGAGGGGTCCACAAATCTCAACTAATAACTCTTGTTTTGTGGAAACAAATTGTCAATTGCTCTCATGGAATTATTGGCAGTGTGAGCAGTGTCAGAGTCCTGTTGAAAAATGAATGATCACGCTCCCTATAGGTCAATGCTCTGAAAATGAGTTTGTGGTAATCACATAACTAACGGAATCAACTGTATGCTCAAAAAAATAATAAATCTTGTCATTCTTGTGATTCTTTTACCAATCAAGTCATCAACGAAAAAAAAAATGTTAAGGACATTAAAAAGTTATCACATGACATTATTGATTTATTCTGCAATTATCCTTGAAACAGATTACACGAGTTGTTGAGAGTGTCTGTTCTAAACGTGATTACGTTCATTACACCGTTGTAGCAGTGACTGTCGAACTCTGGCAAACATTTCAAGCATGTGTCGGATTTGATTAAAAGCAGCGAAAATTCGCTCAATCAGTTCGTCTCTTGTTTCAGCTGGGGTCGTGTACATGACACTCTGCACATTCCCCAAAGGAAAAACTCTAGGGGCGTTAATTTGGATGGTCGCTTCCTGTAGCCTGCTCTTAACACGTTATCATGTCGGTCAACTCAGGGATAACACAGTCAGCACCTCGACAACATGGCGGGGATATGCTTTGATGTGGGAACCAGTACACACAGAGTTACAAGTTCAGGTACACAACTATCAAAGAACATATGTTGTGTAACAAAAAATGATGCTCATTGTGACAATTCTTTTTCCCCTCCGAATTTGTCGCAGGGTTCCTGACGCACCTTGTATGAGCGCTCAAGTTTATTCCTTGTGAAGTCTATTCTGTATCTCGTCCTCGGAAGATAAAACACAACCAATTCTGCACTGCTGTTGATCGATTATATTCTATATTTCATATGAGCTATTGTTGTAGATATGAAATTATTTTTCATCGAATTTTGTTGTTATTTTCATCCATAATAGATCTAAGTGAAAGATTCTATTCCATTGTGCTGAAACATTTTCCTTTCTCACACCGGAAGTTGGCATGCAGAGACAAGTTTTCAGAAAGCATGCCTAGACGCATTTGTGCTCATTTCGTAATATACACGGTGTCCTAGAATTGCCGTACATATTTTCAAGCAATATATTTATGTATTTTTATGACACGCTGGTTGCATCTTTCAAGGGTTTTAGGCATGGACAATATTAGAGGTTAACGTTTTTTTACTTTAATTTTATCTGTCATATTTTAATCATCAAATAAGTCTCACAATGTTCAATCGACGCTCAGTTATTAATACATGTTCGTTTCCTTGTCTACTTGTGTACTTATATTAAATATAATTGGTTTTAGTTGATAGTGATTCTGATCTGGTTCAGATTGACGTAAGTAAAGCATTTATGCACTGATAGTGAAACAAAGGGAAACATAAAAGAAAAATATACCAATGTTCTCAGTAGTCATACATATGACGGTTGTTAAAGCAGTTGCTGCTTTACTAGCTCTTACGTTGCCATTCCCAAAACATTTAACGGCAATTTTGAGACACATACATAGAATTATATTCAGAGAATATATTTGCTTTTTTATTATTCTGCCCATCTGCTTACAGAATGCTTTGATGCTCTGCCTGTGTATTAGTCTAAAAGTAATAATCCCTACGCTTCACTATGCCTGCCATTTGAAATCGGGCGAAGGGCTAGAAAAAATTATCTCACATATTTTAAACTCCAGTTTATTTATATAAATAGTTTTCATGCAAAAATTCGCCATACTTACTCTATGTGTTATCTTTTCTTTTTTATTTATAGAGACAGCTCTTGATTTCCCTAGAATAGAAACGTGAACAATAACTCATTTTAAAAACTCATATAATAATTTGTTAAACACAAGATTAGAAAAAAACTTTTATTCATTGCTGAACGATTTCCCCACAAAGACTATGAAAAGATAAAATATGACAAAACTGAAAATTACTAAGAGAAATAAATATAGTTTTAAGATTTATGCTCAAAGGTAGGCAAATATAGGAAACAAATAATATTTTATCTAGAAATAAAGTACTTATAACTGTTTTGCGTACAGCACTGTCAAGTCAAAGTAGTGCAACTCAGCAGTATGTCAGACAACAATGCTTGGGACCTGCTTTTGTGAATTCCTGGGTTCAAATTTCTTGAGTTATCATAGCCTTCGGATTTTTGTGGTTTCCATTAAAATACGTTCTTTCCACGAGTGTTTTACTCTCACGTTTCGTATCATTTCATTCTATAATTCTGGTTGCAGGGTAGAAAGTGTCAGATGAGGTAGAATGTTCCTGCGCGCCGTGGCGGTGGATTTACGATTTAGAGAACTCCTCTCTGGAGGGTTCTGCTTGGGGGTTCCTCTGGTGGCCTTATGATTATATCATCGTGTCTCTCGCATCCAGGCCGATATCTGGGGGCGTACATCCGTCCGGAGTATCCCCAATCCCTTCCCTTCCTCCCGTGGGTACAACCTACCCTATCCAAAGTGAACGGCGGTGGATTTAGCTACCTTAAATGCTTGGGCTACCCACCTACAGATCTTATCAGTGGACCACCGGAAACTGAGCCGAATGGCTGGGCAAAAGTGTTTTGTTTAGGTTATAAAGTACCGATCTAATGGACAAACTAAAGGGATTACCTGTGTCATTTACACGGTGACATGAGGAGGAATCCTTTTATATCTATTCAAAGTAGTACAACTAGCCTCTGTCGGCCTCATACGCAACTAACAGGATCCTCGTGTTCCAAATATTTTGTAACAAAAGTGTTTTTATTGGAGTTATTCTTGAAGGTATCAAAAAAAATATTGACATGTTCTTTGTCAGAGAGAGCAGTGAGCAGATATTTTAAGTTTTTCTTGGGTAAGTCAGCAAAATTTGCCTTTATTTATGTTTCTGCTCCATCTTCCTATTAAAATGACACGTATATGCTTATAAAATGCGTGCTATCAGCTAGAATATTAATCTTTTTTTATATTTACCTTTTGCTTTTGTGAATTTAAGTTTTTCCAAATGAAGATTTTCACAAATATATGATACATGTATCTCATTAAAACTGCACCACTACTAAAATAATTTCAGAGCAACATCCTCTCGTTAATGTCGGAAAATTCTTACTTTAGGAATATACTGGAGGAAATCCCCATGAAATGGGCATGAAAAAATAACTGAACAGTTTGAGAAAACAGTGATAATTCACAATATTGGCCAATATATGTCACTGTAATTCATTAAACAATAAAATTATGTAACTAAATTAACATGGAGTGTATGGCTAAGTTAATATTAATATAACTCTATTATCATAAGTCATTGCAAATTTAACTTGATCAAACTCTATACAGATCAACCTATGGCGAACATGATATACAAAAACTTAGAATTAGGGCAATGCAAACAAAGTATGAGTAATAAGTTACACTTTCCTTCTCAGGGCCCTCGGCACGGCAGTAAAACGTTTGTTTTGAGGATCCTGCGCAATTGCGATTTATGGCTGAGTGAACAGGTTGATAGAGATGTGTGCTCATTGATTTATTTTACCATGTCCAGCTTACAGCGTATTACCTGCATTGTTTGTTCAGCTCTCTCACATGCCTGCAGTACGGCCGTTGTTTCCACTTGAAATGGATCGGAGACATTTTAAAAAAACGAATCAGACATTTAGATCCATTAACATAACAACTGACGCTTCTGCTTACATGCTGCTAGCCATCAGTACATTTTTTTTATACGGCTATTTCTTTCTCTAGTTTTAGGAAAGTACGCGCACGTACAGAAGTAGTTGGACGACATAATCAAACGAAATTTTTTACACCTAGGGGAGGAGTTTGTAAGTACTAATGGATGATTTTTCCTTTGCGGGACCGCTCCTCGCGTAATGACCAGTCGGTCGGTTCAAGCTGGTACCGCAATTACAAGGAGTCAGAAAGTCCGCAGTCATGATTCTCGCGTTAAGTTATTAATAACACTGAAACCCTTAAAAGGTACATTTTCTCACATTATTAAGCAGAACGATGGTGGAACTGTCTATCTTCATTTTCCATACATTTCTGGCATCGGCTTATGAAATTAATCATTATCCTCTGCAGTTTCTTCTGAGAAACGGAAAACATTTCTTCGTCACTGTTAGTTTTCAGTTCATCTAATGTGAATGGGTTTGTTTGGTACACTGTTTCTATTAATGCTCCCAAGAGATAACAATCGCAGGGCGTTAACTCGGGGAACTGAGGGGGCCATGTGTTGTTACCTTTGACCCTACATTTCATGAATTGCATGCAAGGAGACATGGGCTGTATGTGCCTTTGCAGAGTCCTGTTGGAAAGTCACAATTAATTCACGGAAAAGGGGTTCAATCTGGTGGTTTAGAGGTAACATACTTGTCTCGTTGACCCCAGTTCGCAAGTTCAATCCCGGTCAGGACCATTGGATTTTTTCGGGCGTAAAAATCGTAAGCATAGCTTCCTTCGTAAGGGAAGTAAAGCCGTGAGTCTCTTGTCATAGATTTAAGACAGGAAAGGGGCTCTGAGAGAAGAGGTCTCTGAAAAAATTTTATAGACTGTTTCACGCCCGAATTGAATGGGATGCTAATGACCTGAGATTTTGAAAAGCGTTCATAAATAAAGCCCCACCCATATAAAACATAGAGGGTTGCAAAATATTCTGATCTCTATTAATTGTTTATTCAAGAAATAGAACCTATTATCCTCTTGCCGGTAATGGTGCACCGCACTACTATCTTTTCATCACGCAGGGATTCCTTGTACTTGACGTTACGGGGAGGGCTGATTAAGTGCCCGTTTGCTGCTAGCGCCCAAGCGTTAGCCGACCCAAGCGACAGCGGAGAGAGCGGAACTTATCCACACGCACTTTGTTTAATAAAATAAATGAATAGGGATAGGTGAATCACTGAAATGAGGGTATTATTAGACATGTGAAATATGGTAACGGTGGGAAATGTGCTCTTATTCAATTCACAACTAATTCATATGTATACACACACTAACCAATCAGTCGGCTAACCTCGGGCAAATTCTAGAAACTAGTGGACCCAGAAAGGGTGTTTTTAAGGAAGGAAACGTTCCACGCCTAAATTTGGGGTACCTCCCCGTTGTTTAGCGAGTAAATCGTTGTAATTTTAGCAAACTGCTCTTATTCCATATCGCAACCAATTCAGCGAGTAAATCCTTATTGTGGTAAATCTCCTTTAACTCCGGCAGGGACAAAAAAAGCATAAAGTTGTAGTATTCTATCCCATCCTATCTTCACAAGTGTAGAATGACACTCTAACCGCCTGAGCAATTGAACCGTTAATCCTGAAGCGTTATTATCTAGCTAATAGCTGTGCCAGTCCCTACTTTCGGTTTTCTCCGCTGTCGCTTACTCTGGCTAGCCGCTCGGACGCTGGCAGCACAAGAGCACTTTTCAGCCGTGCCTGTAACTCAAATTTCCTTGTGGGTAGGTTAAGGTTTTCTGAACTCCAGTATCGGTTGTTTTGTGAATACACACCCATTTGGGTGAAACCAAGATTCGACCTAAAGAAAATAACTTCTCCGTCACGCACAATGTTCAAAATCCATGCACAAAATCTATTCCTGGTTGCAATTCACCCGGTCTATGTTCTTGCACTGCAGTAATTTTAGAGGGTTTCAACTTTAGTTGCTTTGTAGCCTATGGAATAAAGGAATAGGAAATGTTCGTTTATTGAGAAGGATGTTAAAGTGACTTTTAGGGAAACGTTTCAGAACATGTCGAAAGTTATCTAAAGTTTCCTTTGTGAGTACTGTACGTGGCTTTGTACCTTATTTTTTTTTATCAAGAATACTTTCTGTTTCACGAAATTTATTTACCAATCAATGAATCGTACTTCTATTTAGAAGTTGAATTTTACAAAATATTTCTTGAAACAATTTCCGTAGATGACGATTCAATTCTGTGCGAATCGTAAATAAATACTATTTTGGAATATAATACCTGAATTGAGCCGCATTAACGTAATTAATACACTGTCTCACAGTACACAAGAACACGGTCGTACGTTCCTGGAGTTAAGCTTCGGTCAATTGCGGCCAACTGCACGCGCGTGTAGCGGTTCCGTGAAGGAAAGATCATCCACTTATTCAATGATGGACAGGGCATTCTCTTAGAGCAGCACTCCACTCTTTTGCAGTAAATAGGGACCATAAGGGAGGCAAAAGTGGAATTGAGCTTAGAAGGCTAACAGAAATTACGCCAAATATGAACGTTGCTGAATACGAAGAAATGCTCACCAATGTGGGTTTTCATAATAGAGTAACTATGTTTCCAATCGGAAAGGTTCCATTTATTGGGTTGGTGCAGTACAATAGCAGCGTGTACAATGTTGATTGGATCTTCCACTTCTTTAATCAACATCTTGATATCCACATCTTAAACTGATTGCCTAAATCGCCAGGTTTACATATAATAGAGCATGTTAGTGCTTAAATGGCTAACAGCTGTGTTTCGGGAGAATAAAAGAGCAGCAAGGCTGTGTAGCCACTGCAGCCGTTGTATCATATGATATGCACTAAATACACTGTCTAGCCTGTGTGTTCTATTAGCTCCGTGGTAGAGTGTGCAGCGATGTCGTGCGTAAGAGCGCAGGTTCGCCTCCGGGCATTAAGCACTTTTTTATTTTTAATAAACCTTAGTAACACATTATGACAAATTAGTTTCGTAATATTGTTTCCTATACACAGCAAGCTTTAATGTTAACATTTCCGTCAGTATTTGTTTTTTTCTAAATGCACACAACTGCACACGCATTCCCTGCACATGCAAGAAGGACAAAAGATGACTTACAGGCACAAATTCAAGAATTCAAGAATGTTATAACTTGTCATTCATACTCATTTAGAAATTTATATCTATGCCACGAGGATTGAGGGCAGTTATACCTACTGAGGGTTCATGCATAATATCATTTTATGCGTATTTCTTTGTGTTTTCAATTTAGAAGATAATTTTTTCTGTTCAAGAATTTAATTAGTTGCTATTAAAAATGCGCTAGTTTACGACTACATTTTTGTGCGTGCATAAGTAATGTCATAAAATTCAAATATACGTTAAAATATTATATGATATTAAGGCAACATAACGTTCTACTCAAGACACTTATCTGGCAATGACGCGCTATTATTTTTATTTATTTGGTCAAAGGGTGTATATACAGGTGTAACAAAAATGTATGTCAAAACTTTGGAGAAACATTCCTCACAAATACAGGATAAAAATATAGTAAAAAGGTGGGTCCGGTAATGTTTTATTTTTTTAACCGCCACGGGTGGCCGAGGTCGTTAAGGCACGGACTCGTGAGCGGGAGGTCTGCAGTTCGAATCCCGCCAGGACCGTCCTCCCTGACTGGGTTTTTTTCCAGGTTTTCCTCAGTCTTCATAACTGGCAAATGACGGGGAGGTACCTAAACTTAGGCCTGGAACGCTTCCTTCCTTAAAAAAAAAAAATATATCCTTTCCCAATTTATCATTTCATCTCACGTATCATCAGTGTCCACCGCCTGTGGTGCCTCAGTAGTGAAAACGGGCGTTAAACACTACTCAAAAAAAATGTTTTATTTTCTTATTAGACCCCATTTTCAACACTTGTACCACATTGCAGAATATTCCAAAACAGCACTGTGGGAAACAGAAAATCATATGAAATGTTCGAAATATCCCTCGTTAGCACGTATTATCCATCAACCCACTGTCGCCTGGACTCCCTAATGCGCTGATGTACTGGAGTATCTCGCAGTCTGGCAGTCTTGCAGATTACAGCACGAAGACTCTTTACACCTTCAAGTAATCCATAGATCATATGAACATCTGCCAAACTGGGATAAAGCCTCAGGCAGGAAGGATTGCAGGATTTGAATTGCAGACCCTCTGTTCACAAGTACTTGCCTTAGCAACCTCGACTCCTATGTTGGTCTGTGAACCAGTTATGACTAACATATTTATTACCAGCAATGTGAGTTTGATTGGCACAAAACACTAAGAAATATCAAACATCAACCAGAACCATGTGGTGAACACTTCAAGGGGCATAAAAATTCATGAAAGTATAATCCTTTTAGTTGTTGCTTTTGTTTAACTAAAATACGCGGTTGAATACCGCATTTTACTGTACCTGGAACGAGGTACGTAAACACACACAACTGACACTATGTGCTACGTCAAGCATTGGAGTGAGTGGCATAACAAGCGGAATATATGGTACAGAACGCACATAAATACAATGAACCTAGGAACTAACAATAGATGCCCCATTTAACCAGAGGTAAAAGCAAATGTTTACTTACTGTACGTATTAAGCAACAGTTCTGTTATGGTGTTATTGCCATAGGACAACTACGCTGGCATTCTAGCTTGCATATCATACCATGTTTCTCATTCATTCCATTCTACATGACAACAGACGTAAAACAAATATAGTAAGGAAAGAAAAAATCGTCATATTTGAACTTCTCTTTGGCGCTACAGCCCGGGGTGAGCCTTGGTCTGCCGTAGCGACCTCTGCTTCCTCTACCTCCGTGTTACGACTTCATCGATAGAGGGCAGTATTGCAGGGAACATGTGATGAATATGCCCTATCACACGACTCCTTAGATCGAAGAACACCACCTCTCCATCAGGCAGCTTCCCAGTTATCATCCTCATGAAGCTGGGTGGACCCATTCCAGACCTTCCTAACTTAGAAACATTTCTAAGCATGAATCGGGAATCGAACCCGGTACTCTTTGCCAGCAGTTAGCAACGCTATAAACTACACCAAGGAAATGGTCCGTATATTTGAACTATCAATTTTAAAAAACTCGGGTAACAAAATTATTATCATCTCTGTGATGTATGTGAGTTATATTGTAAATAAATGTTGACTTTATGCGTTATATGAACTGCTAAGTAATGTGTTTCATTTTATTTTGCTAGTTATAAATCAGGGCTATTTTCTTATAATGCTCTAAATTAGGTTTATGTTTTCTAAAATCTATTTTTAAGCTAAGAATATTTAAAATGGTCAATTTTTCAATTTTTTGCAATATTGAACTTTTAATGCACACGCGCGCGCGTATGTGTGTGTGTGGGGGGGGGTTATTTAGAACACGCAGTTATTTTACGGTCTGGCACCCATATTTAAATACCTCTGCACAGCTATTTAAAGCCGGCCACTTTCATTTTACCTAAAAATCTAAGTGCAAAATATCCCACGCAGGTAAATTTTCTTCATATTTATAAGAAAACTGAAAAACTTTTCTAGACAAATGACTTGTAGTATCACTTATTTCTTACTATAAAAGATAGGCATAGAGGATTCATTAATTATAAAAATGTATATGTTTCTAGCTATGCAATAAAATGTTTATAGATATGCAATAAAAGTATAATTGTTTATACTTATTTTAGTGTACACAATTTGAAAAGCATAGAAAATACGTTTAATAATACTTTAAAACTTAAAAAAAAAAAAAATCCCCTTAAGGAATATTTCAAATTTACATTTATCGCATTTTACAAAAAACAAATGTTTAATATCTCTGAGCGAAGACTATTTTACATGTCATTCATCAGTCTGCAACATTCGAAGATTATTGTAAAAATTATAGAATATAATTTAATATATCCTTTATAACGTTAATGTCACATTAAATGTAATATAACATTTAATTATATCACACTAATAAAAACATTACACAGCTGGGGTTTATTTTGCGTTTAATTATATTACACTTCCAATAGACTTGATTTAATATTACCTGGACAACCATCTCTCAAATGCACACGCTTCAGCAAACAATCAACATTAACGGCATTTTATTTTCCTGTATTTGCGCAGCCTTGGGAAGGGGGAAACAGCAGCTGCTTTTGATAGACATGCGTGCGCATACTTCAAACTATGGCACATTCTTTTCATTTCAGATCAATGTTTTTGACAATGTATACAAAAATAATATTGTAATAAACGTTATGGCGTAGCGAAATTCCGTAGTCGGGCGTCTACATTTTCTAGCAAGAGCCCACCGCTTCTCAATGATAGAAATCAAGGTTTCGCATCTTCGCGCCACCATAATATTTAATTAAACTCTTTTTGCACTTGCGGATAATGTAGTGTACCTGTTCCGTTCTGGCTCCTGTATTAGCATTTTATTGCTATTGAATATTTATACAGGTTTCTAAATTAGTCAAAGATATCTTTTAAGCACCGTCGTATGCTAATTTTTATAGAATGTAAGATTCTACCTTCCAGAGAAACTACATTTTTTCAGAATATTTCTAACACATCTGTATTGACTCTGGCTGTGACTTAACTCAAGACATTTACATTTACGATTATGAGTTTAACGCAGCTCTATCTGTACAAGCAAGGAAAATTGTATTTTTGAAATTTAAAAACATTTACTTCCGAAATTGTGCGATTTGTGGTAAAAAAAAAAAAAAAAAAAAAAAAAAGTTGTACCTTTTTATTGCTAGAACGAGATTACAAGAGAATGTAATATTTTAGAAATAATCCTTGATGGGAACACTTTATGAGATCGACAGATCTCTAGAAGTGATTTCAATGTCGCAGTGGGAAAGAGACTTCAAACGTTTAAGTGAAAGCGTACAAAAGCAGCGTATAAAGCGGTTGACAGAAGGTGAATGAATAGATCGGCCCGCTTAGAAATGGCTGTGTAACTTTTTCCCTTGTAAATGTCATACAGTTATAATAAAATAAATTCTAAGCAAATGCAAATCAAAGAAACCTCAAAACCACATTTTTGTCCCACTGGCTTTTAAAGACTTTAGCTTCCGTTCTAGACTTCCAGAGGTTTCAGGACGATCAATGAGCTAAATGAATTAGGGCACAAATGAACTGAAATACAGTTCGCGTCTGTGATAATCAACTTTTAGCCTTTTCAACTTCAGAAAACCTCGGAAAAATAAGAATTCAATGAAGTTGTGCCGGCGGAAATGACACCTGGAAATATTAAACATGCAGATGTCCTGTCGTGAAAGCCACGGCTGTACTTTTAACCAAAGAGTGCCCACGTTTGAAGTCCATCATAAAAAATAATAAAAAAACTACAAAACAAATGTTCCTGCAATATCCCTTACATTAAAGTAAAATTCAAATTGTTATATATTAAAATGAGTGCATTGTTTCAAGTAGCTTTGAAATTTGAGAAAGTTATGCATAGACAGCAAAGAGTTATATTTTATTTTTTAGAGAAAGAAAGTCTTGAAATAATTGCTAATATTGCTTACTTACATACATTGCTTTGCAAAAGACAAGTAATATATGCAGCTTTCTTTTAATTAATACAAAGATCTTTTCAATTCCCACCTCTTCTCTTTTACTTCAAATATAGCTCCTGCAACAATCTTCCTTCATTCAAGTCTTTTGTACTGGCCTCAGATATAACATCTTTAATTAAATTTTTATGCAACTGTCTGCTTCTAAATACATAAAGTATTACTTAGTGATCTCAGGCCGTGTAAAAATACGTGTATTTTACATTTAACGACCTAAAATTTAAATGCTTAATGAGATGTTTTGTATCATGTTATAAGAAATTGGACTCACTCAATCTCTCCTGAGGTTGTTAATAAGATAAACTTAAATATTCTACGTTCCAACGTGTCATGTGTTAACATAGAATTCTTCTCTTAAACAAAGAGAGGTACAGTTAGGATATTTGAGTTTTACTGCGGTTCTTATTAGGAAAGTACAGCCACCGCAACTAGATAAAGGAGAGATAGAATCTTTGCTCGTAAAGTTAGTATTACTTTTACTGAAAGCATAAAATGATATTGTAAATAATAATAATAATAATAATAATAATAATAATAAATGTATATGAAAAGGATGTCCTTCAGTGGCAGCACATTGTTGTTACCTGCATAGCAAATTTCTGAATTTCGTTTAGACCTTCTTTCTCAAAAATGCAGTCGTTTGGAGCACGTCTCTTGTTACTGAGAGATCCTGTCTCTCGTAACGTTGTAACAAGTTGGCAAACAGTTTCTCTACTGATTAGGACAGGATATAAAATACGGTGCTCTAGAGAGGAGGATTTGAGCACCAAGACATTCGGACGGGATCAATGTACATAGTCTCCCAGTGATCACCTCCAGGAGGAAGGGATGAAACGAAGGATACACCAAGTGACCAGGAATCCGAGGAGGTGATGCAAGAGCATAGGTGTCGGCGGTTCCTGCGAGAGCCATCGCCGGTCCACCAGCAACATACCCCGAGGAGGCCCATGGGGACCTATACAGAGGCTAGGAGGAAACCTTTCAGACGCAACGGAGGCTATGAAATGAAAGCAAATGGGAGAGCGTAAATTTCGTAGAAAGTAAATGTCTACCCCAGCATTCGCTTAAGGTACCAGGGGATCCACGAAAAAACCCAGAGGATGTTGAACCCGAGAGCTTCCGAATGCAAGGGCCAAGCTTTACTCTACCCCCTCCTCTCTCTACCTGGAACATGATTGCTGGGATATTTCCTTACCCCTTTTCTTCAAGAATCAGTTTTCACATATGTAACGTACAAAAAACATTTCAAACTATATTAATCCAATAGTACAACCAACGAGGAACAATTAGCACACAATTTACACTCAAAAATACAACTCACGGACAAAACCCCCTCTAACTACAAGCTGCTACCTGTACGTGCATCATAAGGCTTGACGAGTTTATTTTCCCAGTAAACATTTGCGCTCTGCCGGCCCGCAACTCAAATGACGTTACTGTACATGTGTGCTAAACTCATTAGCCTGGTGTACTTCTCGTTACACAGCAAATCTCCTTACAGTACATATTGAAAGTAAGGAGACTGTAAATACATGGATCTCAAAGCGAAGCTTTACTTGGCCAAGTAACAGTTTTTGAATCCAAAATATCTTTAACGAATATGCTAAAGGATTTTCTTAGTTTAAAGCAGCACTCTTCACACCAAATTTTGATTTTGTTTGATTATTGCAGCCCATTAGGGGATAATTATTATTTGTGAAAATTGCTGTGACAGGTGAAATAAAAGCATGCAAATTCTTCGAAAAATATTCCTTTTTCTAAGAGTGTTTAGGTTCTGAATTTAAGCTTTAAGAGCATTTTTGACAGACGTTTAGCAAAACTTTTAGATTCAAAAGTCTCTCATTATGCATCCCTTTATAAAATGTTTACATCTTCAAAATATCCTTTTCTGTTAGAATACAATTATCATGAAGATGAATGGATTCAAATTGGTCATAGCAGCTAAATGTGCAGTGCACTCTAGAGTCGATATTTATGTATATAAAGTCCCTGAAACATTTCATTCAGTTATATTTTCCAAACAAAACATTCAAATGTGCTTAAATTTCATAACATGAAAGATAAACTCACCAAAGTTTGATGTCCAACGCCACACAACGCCAGCTACAATTTTAGTTCCCCTGGCGGCCACCGGAAGCGCCATGGCAATAATTAAGAACAACAAAGCGCCAAAATTTGTTACAAATGGCGCAGAAAACGCAAAGCAATAAGGAATTCTTCTGTCTTCAATTCGCTCGTTCTGAGCGAATTGTGAGTGTGCAAAGCATATGGTGCCAAGTGTCAAAAAATCCATCTGTTTATAGCAGCATAATGAAGTAGCAGGATACTGGCTGTTTACATTATGGCAAGCTTTCGGGACGACCTGGCGTGTCAGAAGAGGTCAGGGAGTCTTATGACTTACATCAGCGACTTCATGTTACAGCTAGATGGCTCTCCACCAAGTTCGTAACGTATTTGAACGACGAATTGCCGCAGAGTTGGATTGGCCGAGAGTCGGATAATAATCAGTCATTGTCCATGCCTCAAGACCTCCAGAATCTGCAACACCGTATCACAACTGCCATCGACAGAGTAACACTTGATATGCCGGGTCGATTTTGGGACGAACTCTGCTATATGTGTGCCGAAAACCAACGGAGGACACATTGGGCATTTGTAAAATTATATATCATCATTTTATGAAATTTCAGCACATTTGAATGTTTTGTTTGGAAAATATAGCTGATGAAATGTTTCACGAAGTTTGTATACACACTGTATTTCGCAGTTATTTCTCAATATATCAAAAATATATTTATGGTGTTCGGTCGGCTATCAAGTTAATAATATCCATGTCAGCTCATTTTCTGTGTCCCAACTCATTGTACATCTTTAACATCGTGGGGGCGTTGGGTTAATTTGTTCCTAATGAGGTTTTCCTGATAAATAAAACGAACTACTGTGGTTTTAGGAAAACTATCTGATGTAGATAGCGTTTATTAAATTGGTCTTTTATGAAAAAAAAAAAAAAAAAGAAACGTAGAAAGAATATAACCTTGCTTACTTATACTTAAAATGTATTTATATAATTCACCACAGTTTGTAATGTTTTTGCGTTGGCTGTGTGCTAGGAAAGGATCTGATTATATTTGAATATACAGAATGCCCACAGAAACTCCCCTTGATTATAAAAATGTTTAATGATGCTTACAGTGGTCATATTTACATGAAATTTGTGATAATAAAATAAGCATTTTCCTCACAGACACTGTATGTGTGCTCCACATGTCAAGCTGTAGACCTCCAGGCGGTATTCCCGCCCACATGCGTTTTGACATATCTACTGACTCATGCTGGTGTTTACACAAAGCAAATCGTCTTGGAGGATAATTAGGTTTCAGATTATGCCCTTATAGTTTGTAAGGGTGAAACGTTAGACTAGTATATAGGTGGGTTTGGGAATGTTTAACTGCAGGCTAGCTGTGCACAAAGACCTCTTAGGACACGTTCCACAATTTCCGCATTAACAGCTTGTTTCCAAGAACGGCATTTTCTTTGATATGCATCCCTTTTTCAGAAAACCTCGATACCATTTCTCAATCGGCTTGTAACTAGGTGTCTGATGTTGAAACTACCATCTGAAGGCACTCTGTGTCCTAGATGTAGAATCCAAACTGAATGAACAGTCATACAATTTGCTACAATGCAACAAATGATACGCGAAAGAATTATACAATATTATTTTTGTGCCATTTGTTGTCAATTACACATTTCGCGATATTCAAAACATTATGCCATCGACATAAAGGTCGTAATTTATATGGTCAATAGACGGTATTTTTGCAACGAATATTTTAGGTTTTGGAACAGTTTTGTTCCATTTTGCCAATTTTGGCCTAATTAAATTCTAATCGTGTCACAGAGAGAGAGAGAGAGAGGGGGGGAGAGAAGTAATTAAATTTTGTCATTGTGTTACACGAGATCGTTTAGCATAAATAAAATAATTTTATTTAATTGTCTAAAAGTTAAAAAGAAAAACTTTGAATTTTCAAAGCAATTATCTGGTCTCGGTGTGGCCTTAGAATTCATATCTTTGTCACATGGCTCTACACAAAAGTTTCCTCCCCGAAAGAGACACTCCATGTATCATGATGTCTGCAAGTGGTGCTCAACTTCCTACAGGGGATTACATGAAGAAAATCGCCCCATGTTTACCTCTGACTCCGTGGGGAAGAGGGAAGGAAAACTCTAGGGACGGATAATTTACAGCTCCCCGCTGCAGGCCACGTACCCTCATACCCTTCTTCTGAGCCACCATGTTACTTGCAGGCTCAGAGTTCATCAGCCAGAGAACGTGATTACGGTTTACTTTTAGACGTTTTACAAAGTAATCCTGCACACAGCGGTAAAACTAAATGAAAACGTGTTGGTGTTGCATGAAGCATAAGCCGTGTACTCTCTTTTATTTTTACTGTAGGAAAAATATCAGTTTTTTTTTTTTTCTTTCTTTTTAATAACCCAAGTACCATTGCTTGCAGGAACTGTCTTGAGGCAGCAAGTTTCATGGTCGGCCATTTGGTCGACATTTGGCTGCTCAGATTTCGCTCACAGTTTTTTAGGAATACCGCAAACAATAATGTCCTTACTACCAGATAGATTTTCAGCTGACAATCATCGAATCATGAGGCAAACGATAGATTTAATGATAGATTCTCTGGAAGTTACCGAATTCAATAACTACACTAATCGTATTTTTTTAACACAGCTTGAACATGCCAAAATAAACACTTTCACTTTTACAGAGAACAAGATATTTCCCTGCCAATATATAAAGGATGTATTTTAAGGCAAAAAATACAGATTTTTTCTTGTGAGTGTGATTAACATATATAGATACAAACTCGCGAATCCAAGATTTGCAGACGATATAGTCCTATTTGCCCTATTTGCCAGGTCAGCAGAGATCCTTCAAAGAATGCAACAAGATCTCAACAAGCACAGTAAAACTGCCAGTCTATCTATGAATTTGGAGAAAACACAGATCATGACAAACAGCCAAGTAATAACCATTAGAATAAATTCAACAGCACTAAAATACGTAACAGAGTATGTCTAGTTAGAACAAATAGTTGCATTTCTTATTACATGGGCAAAGAAATCAAAAGAAAAATTTTCCATGCGGCATGGAGAGCATTCTGGTTAAAGGAATTCACACTGATGGACAATACTTTGAGCCGAAAAATGAGGTTAGATGTGCTGGACCCCATGCATATTCCCAATATTATTATATGGATGCCAAACTTGGAACCTAACAGAAGGCCAGAAGAATAATATTAGAATCTGCCAACGTAAACTGAAGCGGAAAGTACTTGGGATATCCCTCATGGATAAAATATCATCTGTGGAATTAAGAAAGATGTCGGAACTAAATGACGTAACTCAACGTGCAAATTGCCTGAAGTGTAAATGGAGCGGAAATATAGCAAGGCAAATGGGAACATATAGCTACCACATGGGATCCGCATATCGGTAGGAGAGGAAGAGGGAGACCGAGAACGAGGCGGTCTAACACTTTCAGGAAAGCAGCCGGGACACACTGGACCAGAATAGCACGGAACCGTATGCAGTACCTGGAAGAGCTTAGGAACAGAGCTGCAAAAAGAAGAGAACAAGCTAACAGTGAAAGTGATTACAGAAAATTAATACACAAAAAATTAATATACTTAACACTTGAATGTGCTAGTTAAATTGATGTTAAACTTGTAAAATAGACATTATGAACTTAACAAACTCATAGGGACAATAGCTTTTATGGATTACCTCACCATATGAGGAATGGATCTCCCAGCTTGCGGAGGCCCTAGCCCTGAATGGGACATAACTGGCTCAATTCATTCATTCATTCATTCATTCATTCATTCATTCATTCATTCATGGTGAACTAATCTGTTCTATGCATAGACAAAACGTATATTTTTCTGGTGCACGGTAATCAGTATTCATCATAGTATGTTATTTATTTAATTAAACTACATAAATAATATAAATCAATTACGTGAAAAGGCATGAGAACAAACATTTTAAGCAAATTTTAGTGAAAATAAAAAAGTAAATTAGAATGCACGAACATTATACGTTCTGAAGTCAAATAAAAACATCCACAAAATATGAGAAACCCAATAAACATGCAACAGTTCCGCTTTGCTTAGAGAAAAGACTGATTATTGTTTTACTGCTTTCTGTATAGCACAGTTTATTGTATAATGTTATTCATTAATTCATCTTTCATGTACATGAGCAGTTCTGGGATTCTTTTGTTTGCTAAAATTTCACGCTCAACTTTTTCTGTTTTCAGGCAAAATTTGTGGTGCCACGGAGTATTTTGAATAGGTGCCTTTTATTTTTCCCCGTTTTAGCAATTTTAGTTGTAAATTTAGTTGAAATGTTTGTTGCTAAAGATCTGAAATTATCAAATTTTCACTATTAGGTGTTTGAACTTGCTCTGTGATAGTCCGATGTTGAAATGTTTTCGATATTTTTTTGATTTGGTTACTTTAAGTTATAATTTTGGATTTTTTTATTTCATTCTTCTTATCTTCAGGAACTTTAATAAGGTCCTGATCAATGTGCTAATGTCAAAATATTAATTCAGGTTTAACGACTAATTAGTGGCAACGAAATGTTAATGTGCCTGTAGTGTTCTACTGGACATTTACTTAAAGTGTAAAAAATTTCTCTTCCAAATGAAATGTATTAGCTTTTCCTCATTATATTCTATTGAAAAGATTGTGTGCTTATTCATTTGAACAGTTTTTGGATCTAAAATACAATTACGGTGAATAACGTGTTGAAATTTAAAGCAACAACTCCATTTAATTTAAAAATGTCATAGTAACTTCAGTCTCTGTGTACGAATATGAACTATATTAGCAACCATGAGCAGAGAGTGCGATTATTGGGAATTATCAGAAATTTAATTATAATAGGTAATAAATCCGCATTCGTAAATCCAATATCTATTATAAATTTGCCTTTATAACATTCTGGAACTATTTTTTTTTCTTTCAATTGAGTTGTATTGTATATATGTGTCAATGGTTCTGCTTCTACTTGAAATCTATGTCTAGCATTTTTACTTGTAGTCCATTAAATGTTTCTGTATTCCAGAGGTTTGTGGGAATAGGTTAATAGGTTTCATCGGTAGGTAGTTGGGTACTAACAGAGTTAATTGATATTGAAGAAAAATAAGACTAAGCGAAAACTTTCGTATTATTTGTTAAAAATTGTTATGAGTGTTAAGGATATTTTGATTAGTTCTACAGCAGTTTATATGTATATGGATTTGTCCAACGCTTTAATTTATTTTGAATAAAAAGCTAGCTGTAAATCTCCGCGCTGCTAATATAAATATGTAGATTTATTCCTGTTTGGTCTATGGAAGGCTTCGGTAATGACCTAGCTACGTTTGACAGGTCGCTCGGCTTAATTTTCCTCTCGAGTATGCTGCTATCGGTGGTCATTGCAAATTGAGTTATAATTTCACGCCGGAGAGTTCATCTAGGAGCTACGGAGGCGGTTTTCAGCATTGGACTAGGCTTTTTATAGGATTATTTTTGCGAGTTTTTTATGTAATAAAACGCTTTATAGATGTGTGGTAGTAGACGATCAACACCTAGACACTGACATTGCAACTACTGGTTTAGTTATATATGAGCTGAGGTGTTTTTACATTTCCAGTTCATGATCAGCAATTTGGAGATTTCTCATGAACACACGGTCTGGTTGATCACGGTAGGACATGTGTTCGCACGAAGATAATTAAAAAAGAAGTGCACACATTGTTTTACATTTATTTCAAAATTAGTAAGCATGGACTCTTTACAGTTCACGCAGAGTAATTTATGACGTGCACGGTAACTGCTACAGGAAGGTTCTTCATGATAGAAGATATCTGGGCTCTTTTGATTGTGGGCAACAAGTAAATGTCCGCTGTATTGATGTCGACTAGAGAGTTCGTGATGTACATTTTACCACGTGCTTTTCTTCAGAAATATGGTGATCCTCTACTCTATACAAGGGCATGCGTCGCCATGAGCAAGTCGGGATATACTGTGCATTTTTCCGCACAACTTTTAAAGGAAGCCGTGGTGATAGGCTGCTATGACTCCTGTTCCAGATGATGCTCTTACAGAATGGATTAAAGGTGATAAGTAGCAAAAATTATCATTTGCTAAAACATTCACTGTGCTCGTCGATTGGGTAGTAGGGAGGATGAACTATTGCACTCACTTTATTGCGATTCCGCTCAGGTTCGAAGACTTTAACATATTCCAGGGCTGTTCAATAAAGGACGATCATATCTTTTTAAACAACATACTTTTACTCTCCTCATAATTTTCATGATATTTTTCAAAGTAGCCCCTGTTGGATGAAATGCAACTTTTCCAACATTTTTGACAAGTCCTTTAGAATCGCCACAGAAGCCTTCACTAGTACTTCTGATGATGCAAAATGTCTCACCAAGATGTTTCTTCAAATTGGGGGAAAGCAAAAGTCACACGGAGTTGAATCTGGACTGTAGGGAGGGAGAGGGACACACTTCAAATTTACTTTTGCAAGAACATTCGCGTTATGCGGTTGTGCATTATCGTGTTGAGCGGAAATATCACCTTTACGTGTGATATGTTTCCAGGTAGGATATGCTGCTAAATCATTCCTTGAATATCAAAAACTGAGATGACCATAACTTTTCCAGCAGAATCAATATTTTATTTTGGTGCTGGAAATGGTTGAGATTTCCACATAGAGCTTTGCTTTTTGCTCTCAGGATCGAAATCATGTAGTGAAGTTTCATCGGCAGTGATTATGTTTGAAAGGAGCTCCGCATCTTCCTGTAACATCATCTTTACCTGCCTGCAAACCTGCACGTTAACGTTCTTTAGTTCGCGAATCACCAGTCTTGTAACCCACACATTCCATGTGCAGTTTTTCAATTAGTAACATGTGGGTGGCACCCAGTGAAATTTTCTTCAAAATTTCTAAAATTGTTCTTAGAATTATTAGACGATTCTCTCTCACAATGACAACAACGATATTAATATTTTCTTTCGTTAAAGCACAAACAAGTGCACCTTTCTTTAAAATTAATTCCCTCCTCTTTTTAAGCCTATTTAACCATCTTCGAGTTGTGCTAAAGGGTACAACACTCTCTCCATATTCCTACTGTAGAATTGCATACGCCTCAGGCGGAAGATTTGTTAAAATGAAAGAAG
This sequence comes from Metallyticus violacea, assembly GCA_030762175.1. Taxonomy (NCBI): domain Eukaryota; kingdom Metazoa; phylum Arthropoda; class Insecta; order Mantodea; family Metallyticidae; genus Metallyticus; species Metallyticus violacea. The sequence continues at coordinate 302,774,612 of CM060846.1, forward strand.
AATTTCTAGAGCAGCAAATAGTTCTTCATCTGCCACTTGAATTTTGCTATAGGTGGAACTGAACATGTCTCAACTTGCACACCTCTCACAGGTGGGATACCATGTGTACATTACGCATTGAGCTAATAGAATATTATTCTTCGTTGAACAGTTTTCGTATTTAACCAATAGCAAATATTCTTTTGACTTCAAGTTTTCTGTTTCATGTGTCACATTACCTGAGGTAACAAGCTTGAAGTTTCTTATGCTCGTCCTCAAAAGCACTACGCACTACGAAACTAATAATGCCACATGCCGCATCAAGTCTCTCTCCATTGATGAGTAGGACATTATATGTATTACTCACTCTGAGGCACGTTGTACTTCTTTTGAAGCCTTTATTACAATACCCGGAGTCCGGCTAGAAGTTGAGCATTCAACTTAAAACGTTGAACTAGACAATGGAAAGAAATATTAAATGTTATTTTTTCACACAAGCTACGTGTTGATATGGGATCGGAATCACATTTGACGTCACTGTTGGTACTCCTACTCTTTCCGGCCATTATAGTGAATCTCTCTCATCAAAGTATATACTGAAGACCTCGAATATTATCTCGTAGACATTTTATACATTGAAATCCTACGGGTACTGACGGGTAGCCTCCAAATAAGCCATGTGAAAAAATCACATTTGGTAGAAATCAATCGAATATTGTGGTTAACTATAATGAAGGATTAATGTCTTATTAAAGAAGGAAAATATGTAGGGATAACGACCTAGGGCAATTTGGCCCACTTTTTTCTTTTTCAGAAATGTGTAATATTAAACTCTTTTAAACTTAAATAAAAATTATTTAGTTTGTTTTATGTCATTGTTTATTTCGGCGTGATTACCCTCTATCAAAACCAAAATGAATAATAGTTAATACCTGCACCTAAAAGTATGGCATTTCTTAAGCAAGAGTGCGTGAAAAAGTGGATTGAATTGCATTGATTGCGAAGGAGAATAAGGTACCACAGCCTTGCTCAGCTGCTGGCCATTTGCGCCTAAGCTCCCGGTGGGAGCACCTCATGCAGGAAAGAATGACGTGAGAGAGGTACCGGGCGGCCAGTACCCATGAGCGACGACATAGACAGCGTGCATAACAATGTTTCCGGATAGAACACCCCCAGATACTGGGGCAGAAGTCTTTCCAAAGCGCAAACCACCGTCACATCGCACCTCGGCTCTTTCTTTCTGTAGCAGAACCAACGAAATTAAGTTATATCATTGGGAGAACGTAAATTTCATGCAAATGAAAGATTCGCCTTAGCATTAGCCTAAGCGACCAGGGGAAACTACGATATGATCCAAAGTCATGATGAACAACCCTAAAGGATTTGAATGCAAGTCCCAAGCGTTACCGCCTGAGCTTAAGAGAAAGTTTTGCAGTATAACAGATTATGAATTTATATATTTATTAGTTTATTTACGGACGCCCTTTAATATCTCAAATCATCAGCGTCCCATTCAATTCAGGGCGTGAAACGGCCGGTAAATTTTGCTCCGAGGCCTCTTTTTTCAGGACTGAGGTTCTTTTACGTGCCGTAAATCTACGACACGGAACCTATAGATTTACTTTACTGCAGAGGGAAGCCATACTTAGGAATTTTACACCGAAAATATCGATCGATCCTGGCCGGAATTAAACCCGTGATCTTGAATCAGCGATGCCCCGAGCATATGAGATGATCACAGTATAGGGTGTTAATACATTTAACTATGTTCATTTATGTGCATATTAATTAAAATAATTCGTTCTCTCTCGCTAACCAAGTTTGTATTAGTTATATTCAACTTTTCCTGGTACAAACATTTGAAGGAGCTTGTAGAATGAAATTGGGATTACTAAGTAAAACAAAACTTAAGAAACTATATTAGATTAATCGCATGGATTTGGATAACTTTACACAGGGAAGTAAATCATTGCTAATAGATTATTACTTAATAGTTTTTCATTGAAATCAGTGGCTAAAATTACAAATAATGGATTAATGAGAAAAATTGCAGTGTCCTTATATTACTTTTCTCTTAACAAATGATTTTTTTCTTTAGTAGACATTTTCTGACTGCATTTTCTTTGATTCCCAATCTTTATGGTTACAGCAATCAGTCTAGATACCCCAGAAGTTTTCCCATCCTAAAATTCTGTTTTTAGGTGTAAGAGTTCTTCGCACTGCTCTTCTGTACATCTAATAAAAGTTGCAGTTTAAGCGCCAGTTCAAAGGGATGAAATATTTTGAACTTGTCGAACTAAAAACTCTTTGCTCCTAAGCTCATTTAATGTCCTTAATCTGTTATATGGTAAAGGTTTTCAGCACTGAAAGAAAATGATTTCAAACTATTTTTCCAGGTTCTTCCAAGTTGTAATCATTTTCTGTGCTTTTGCATGAATGCAAAATTTTCAGAATGAGTAATTTATGCGTATTTTTCTGCAGGATATATTAATATTGATAATAACAGAGCGACAAACCGAACTTTAAACTGCCGAACGTATTAAGATGAAACTGACTCTGCTTTACAAAATCGTTCTTAGTTTCGGTGTTGTTGTTCATTTGGTTTATTTACGGACGCTCTTTAACATCTCAGGTCATCAGCGTCCCATTCAATTCAGGGCGTCAAACGGTCGGTAATATTTGCTCAGAGGCCTCTTTTTTCAGGCTTGAGGTTCTTTTACGCCCGAAAAAACCATCGATCCTGGCCGGGATTGAACCCGCGATCTTGGGTTTAGAAGACAAGTATAGCTACCACTACACCACCAGGACCGACTAGTTTGAGTGTGAAAGGCATATGACACAGGTGGCATTTCCAACTGATCATAACTACATAAAGGCGGACATTTCCGGGGTTAGCAATTGTTTTCTAATCGGAAATTGTATATGCCTTTTGTATATTTTATAATTTAATTTTAGATATGTAACAGCTAAAATCGATACTCGATTTATTCGGATGGTTTAAGGTCAACAATGCAGAGATACACGTTTTATGTTGCAATCACATTTAATTCGTCTGTGAAATCCGCCTATCTTAAAAATTGAACAACGTGGCTAACCTCAAATTATTTTTGATATTGATAAAATCAAAAAAGAGGGCTTGAGGTTATTGATGGAGATGATGCGGGGATGCCACGTCCATGAGTGTTTGAGTGCCACAAGATGTTTAAGAAGGACGGGTAGGTGATGGAAATTGATGAACATCTGCATCGCTCTTCCACATCGATTATGAAAAAAATATTCTGATAGTAAGCAACGCTATTCCTAAATATCGAGTTAGAATGATTGCAAATGTGACGGGCTTCGACCTAGAGACGGTACACCTAATCTTGCATTACAAATTAAACATGTAAAAAGCTTGCATGTAATTGTTCTCGAAAAAACTCAACCAGTAGTTTTTGGCAAATGAACGCATTCTATGCTATAACCTTCTCCGTGTTTACCAAATATGGCACCTTATGACAATCCCTCTTTCCCAAAGTGAAGAACGCTTTGAGGGGAAACCATTTTTATACAATGGCAGAGTTGATGACGAAAAGACACAAGTTTTGAAAGTGTTTGAGGCTGAGATTTCCAGCACTGTAATGAACAATGAGAACACAAATACAGCAATGAATACTTAGGAAAGTGGAGTAAATTGAATGGGATAAAATTGAATTTGTAAGATTCTGCAAATTAATCACATTTTTGACATAATCTCGTCTTGAAATCGTCACACTTCATATTTCAAGGCTCGCTCGGTTCACTAGGTAGTAGTATTACATTAAATCGGAGGAAAATTAGTACCTGAAATTCTTATCAATTTTAATATTTTTCTTCCTAATAATTCGCCTTTGTTGGTGTGAGATTTCTGTGCTCTTGGCATATGCTGCTATCTAACGGGTGTTGATTTTATTTTATTTTACATAGCTGTGAGTTATCGCTCCATTTTATCACCATTCAGAAATGAATCCTGTAAGGTTTATAAGTGCAGAAATACCTGCAAATAACTAGATTCCCGTTCACTTAAATTGATATACTTAAGAGTATGATGTATAAAAGCAATGTAATGGAAACTACACATCCTGCAAGCTTAAACAAGCAGTAACATTTCTTTGTTAGAATTTCTTATGTACATATTTACCACACGTGTATATAATATATGTGACATACAAATTGAACACTGACAGAAAATTGGCGAGAAATACAATATCGATAAAACTTTAATGCCAATAGAAAAAAATAATAATCCTGTTCCTGTTATTTCATAATGTATTGAATATTTTCTTGGATATACTTTTGCAAACATCGCCGTTTATACAGTATGATTAAAAACACCAAGAGCGCTTAGTATGATGTGCGGTAAGGCAAATTGATCATTTTTCAAAAGGGGGATTCATGTCCGAAAATGCATGGCTTGAGCGCTGTGGGTTACCAAGTATCACAGCGCCTTGGCTCTGGCGCTTGGCGTGCCTTCAACATTTCCTCAAGAAAGCTCCACCAACGCAATAAGAGCTTAGCATATTGTATTTAACTACAAAATGGGTTCGAAATGTCGACCTCCAACATGATTACAGAGCGTACATCGGCGCTTGCAGAAATTAGCGCACATCGTCAAAGACTCTAGGTTGTGTGCGCAGTATTGCACACGCTGAACGGATCCGTACGCTAAAGTGCTCCTCCTCCTGCAGTCGATACGTTAACACTGAACCTCTGTTGATTACTGGGAGTCACATGCGCTTTCGGATTCTCTTCCGCCCACAAATGAATGTCGTGCAAGTTCACGATGCCGTCTCGAGACTCCTATAACATCAACGGAGGACCTTATCGCGATCAAGGCAGTGTATGAAATACTTTACACACTACCACAATTTTTTATTGTGTGCGCCAATCTTTGCACCTTCGATGTACTCTGTAATCACGTTAAAGGTAGACAATTCGAATCTTTGTTGTAGTTAAGTGCTCGATGTGATGCTCTTGTACAGCTGGTGGAGGTTTCTTGACAAACTGTAGAACGCCCATCACCATTTCTGAAGTGTTGTCATACTTCGACATCCAATATTGTCCAAACCAGGCATTAGACATGGGCCTTATCGTGAAAAATTATCAGTTTGCCGTCTCGCACAACATACTAAGTTTGGTTTGTGTTTTTTTTTAATCGCCCAGTATACAGAAATTGAAGGTTTCCCATATACTAACACTTGGTTAATAGTTGTTTTCGCAGTATCTAAAATATTCACCAAAGTTACACATATTTAATTGAGCACAGACCATTAATAGGGTAAATAAAACTCTCTTCGTACTTTCATTTGGCACTTGTCAGATCCAGCACTCGCAAATATTCAAATTTTATATCGAGAATATTTGCAGCAGACACATTTTTCTTAAACTATAAATTCTCTGTAAATGAAATGTATTTTATACGTGTTCGTTTTTGACACATGCAGTGTAAGAGCACACGTTTTTCTATAAACAGTGAGTGATTCTACTAGTATATTTGCATAAAATAACAAAATATTTATTTAACCATTCTATGCACATCTCTTGAAACCCCCTCGAGCTGTTGTGTTTGTTCCAAACGAGCCAACACTTGGTTAGTTCAGTTTGGAATTCCTTTGTACCCACTTCTCTGTAGAGAGGCAAACTAAGCGGTAAACAAGTATTAATTACTGATGCACACCTGACAATAATGTACGAACATAACAGCACTCCAGATTCCTGGGCTCATGCAATTAATTGATATATGAGAAAGGTCCAATACGGGCTTTAAGTATTTCCGTAGTGCTGTCTTCAAAAATGACTTCCATTTTTTCCCTTCATATTATAAATTGTTATAGATTATGAATGTCAAATTTTATTTTTATATTAGAAAATATGCACAACTCAGGAGTTGTATAGAAATATAAAATAACTATTTAGTTTTTTATTTTAGTCACCAATTTAAATCGTTTTATGTCAAACATGTCAGGAGAATCTCATTTCTTTGCAACATTTTTCTCTCGTATGTTATGGTAGCATCTCTTTGAAACGTTCGGCAATGAATGGTTCGCGGTCATTTACATATTCCATTTCTCTTAGTATCTTCTTTGCATGTGTCAAAGACACTTATATTGCTCTTTGCTGTCTGCTCATAAGTTTTCACGAAATACATCCGCAGTACTTATGCATTTTTCTAAGTAAGGGAGGTCCGGAAGTGGCCCACCAGTCCCGTGAGAACAATTAGGAAGCTGCTTGATGGATAGGTGGAAACGCCTATCGATCACGAAAGCCCTGTATCAATGAAGAGTAAGACGGAGATAGAGAATGCAGAGATCGCCGCGGCTGGTCAAAGTTCACCCCGGGCTGTAGCGACAAATGAGAAAAGAAGAAGACATCCAAATGTTTAAAGAAAAAGTGTAATTTCAGATTCGAGTTCCATCCCTAAACACTCTCTCTCAAGCATGTTCTTTACAGTCTCCTGATAATAAAGATGTTTATTGTTTTTATATTCTTCCATCTTTAAAAAACCGTCATATATGTGTTTGTGTGTATGTTCGTGCGTGTGTAAAGAAGTAACATTAGGTTTATTCAAGTAATGCCTTCTTTCCATTTTACTCAAATATATTATTAATGATAAAGGAAGCAAAAGAAATATATTTATAAGGAATGGCTTCCTATCGATAACTTTTTATTAACTGAATTGACAACGTCAAATGGAATGTGTTGCCATCAACCTGAAAACAGTCAACTAGTACTTTAATAAATGTAGTCCAATAGATGACTTCTATGTGAAATATTTTATATTCACTTAAGGGGTAGTCGGTCCTGGTGGTGTAGTGGTTACCATAAGCTTGCCTCCTAAACCCAAGCTCGCGGGTTCGATCCCGGCCAGAACCGATGGATTTTTTCGGGCGTAAAAATCCCAAGTATGGCTTCCTTCGGAAGGGAAGTAAAGTCGTGGGTTCCGTGTCGTACATTTACGGCACGATAAGGAACTTCAAGTCTGACAGAAGAGGCCTCTGAGCAAAATTTGTCGGCCGTTTCACGCCCTGATTTGAATGGGAGGCTGATGACCTGAGATGAAAGAGCGTCCGTAAATAAATCTAATCAAAAAACTTAAAAGGTAAATTGATTAATCCAATTTGAGTGCTAAATGTTTCAAATAATGGTATATGATACGACTGAATGGATTACAGTTTTGGATTCTTGTAATTTACTGTTAAAAGATTTAAGAATTTAAAACAGCGAATTCGCTGTAGTTGGTGTAAGTGTACGTAATTTCGTTTCTTCCTTCCGTCTTTGTTTCTTTCAGAGTCGCTTCCGCGGCTTTCGCCGTTTCTTTCGAACCCTGAAAACTCCTCACATTTATTTTGGTTATATGTGCAAAATATGGCCGAGCATAGTTGTGGTTCAACTTCCACCTGTTGCATGGAAATGGATCATTGTCATTTAATAACATCCTTCAAGCTAATTACGTGTATTTCTGTAGTGTATTTTGTTACAGTTATTTTTACTGATTAGCGATTCCTCGTATAAAATAGAAAATGTTAAAAATACGCCAAGGAGGTTGCAACAACCACACAACAATAACGCCGTTGGGAAGGTAGCATATGTTGGATAAATGTGATATTGTGCACTCATAACCACTCGAATGAAATTGGTTTTCAGATTGTAAGCACTTGTAGCGTTGGGCATAGCATGTTTCATGTCTGTGAATGTGCACCAATATTTCTTTATCCAGCACTTTACTCCTGAAGAAGACGTCGATCGGGGTTAGGGCAAAGGTGAGATTGCGATAAGTTTACTATCTACTCCAACCCCAAACGATAGTGATAAATTGCTCGGCCATAGTAAATCTGTGAGCAAGATATGGAGCCTGCTATTTTTCTGTACTATGTATCGAGAGGTACGGTTGATGATTTATGTAAGAAGCTCTAGGTTTCCGGGAAAAATTCACGACTTCAGGGCTGCTGAACATTAAAATTAAGACATCAAAGGCATAACATGTGTGCACTAATTTTTGGCTTTAATCTCTTAAATTCTAACAGAACTTAAAACACTTATTAATTTTAGGATATACGGGATTCGATATGTGATAGTTTAGAACAGAATGTCGTTGAGGAACAGCACTACATTTGGAACGTCCCTGCTGCATACTAATGAGTCAGGTACTGACCCCAAAGATACTATCTTCCTTTAGCACTGGGAAATTGTTTTGTGGTTTTATTACTTTTTCGTTGTAATGTTGCATACATTGTGACAAGAAATGAACTTTCTGCAAATAATTGTTGAGTTACATCAATTGTTGGTATACACACCGGGATTGTTGTCTTATATTTATCACATTTGAATGAGCAATGCGTGAAATTGGAAGGTCATACTTCATTTTTGGGTTGTAAATACACAAAATATGACATGAAGGTGAGAGACATTGATATATTCCTTTTTTACGGTTCCACTAAAGCAGGAATGGATGTTACTGACAAGTGCGTAGGAACATACCTTTGTCATCTTGGAAAGCGACGATGGCCAATGGCAGTTTTATTCAATCTGATTGACATCGTGGCATATAATTCATTACTTGTTTTTTCAAACTAATGACCCTGGGCTAAAGAACATATAAAAAGCCATTCAGAAAAGAAAACTTGAAGAAACTGAATGAAGAACTGTGCATCATAATAAAAAGAGAAGTTTTGATTTACATTCAAGTGTATAAATACTTGACATATCTTTGGGTATAAATGCAATTAAGGTCAAGATAAAGAGAGCCAGGAACTGCACTCACAGAGCAGCGAAGAACAGGCTAGACTGTACCAGAATGAGCAAATTTCACCTCAAGGGGGCTAAATATTTTATCATGGACGTGTCATTGAAATACCACTCCCAGCAATAATAATAATAATAATAATAATAATAATAATAATAATAATAATAATAATAATAATACGTCTTCAATGGGTGCTTCTGTAAGCCTGTAATTGCTAAAATGTTTATATTGTTACGTAGCCGTATTCTTCCTCTTCAGCAATATGACTCTGTCTTGAGTGTCCAGCTCATAGACTTTATCGCCACTTTGAACTTATCCATGCATCAAGAAAATTCTGATTCTGGTAGAGCGGTTAGAGCTACAGTCCCGAGCGAAAGCGGCGCACACTGCGTAGCCACTAGTAACGTGTAAATGTTGCTTGTATTATTTTTTTGTTAAATATAATGCAGCCTATGCGTTGTCTCTGTAACTTTTAAATATTAATTGATAGGGGATTATGTGCTATTAAGTAGACGAATAAAATACTGTAACTGTGGCAGAACTCCTCTTATTGGAATTCGCAATTAATTCATATATACACACACTAACCTTAACGCTAACCTCGGATAAATCCTAGAAACCAGTGTACTCAGTGGTTTGCTGCGACTCGCTACGGCCTGACGGCCTAGACATGCCTCTTGTGGTAAATATAAATTGATAGGAGCGGGTAAATCACTGTAATGGTGGCAAATATCATTTTATTCTAGCAGGAAAAAAATCGTGAATATAAATTTATACCGCATTGTGTGCGTGGTACTATGTTAGCGTGTAAATCGTTATAATGGTGGCATATCACCTTTAAATCCTGCAGGAAAAAAAGTATCAGTACTTAAGGATGCGAAATCACTACCTTCACAGCTATAGCATGGCGCTCTAACCGTCTTAGCTATCATGCAGTTGCGCTTGAAAGCCTTATTATCTAGCTAAATCTGTGGCTGAGGTATCATGCCGTTGCGCTTTAAAGCCTTATTATCTAGGTATATCTGTGGAAGTCACGCTACCTTCGGACCGCCACGGCTGGCCGAGGTCGTTAAGGCACGGATTCGTGAGCGGGAGGTCTGGGGTTCGAATCCCGCCAGGACCGTCCTCCCTGACTGAGGTTTTTTCCAGGTTTTCCTCAGTGCTCATAAATGGCAAATGCCGAGGAGATACACTAAACTTAGGTCTGGAACGTTTCCTTCCTTAAAAAAAAATCCTTTCCCAATATATCATTTCATCTCATGTATCATCAGTGTTCACCGCCTGTGGTGCCTCAGCAGTAAAAATGGGCGTTAAATACTATTAAAAAAAACACGACCTTCGGCTCTCCCCGCTGTTGCTCCGGACTGCAGCTCTAACCGCTCTACTAACTCATATTTTTCTTGCTGTATGGATAAATCACTTCAATACACAACAATATTTTGCTACCTAGATTTTCCGGAACGGGTTTAAAATTAATTTTTGGCTCCCGAGAAGTAAACCCTGAAAACGCGCTTTTATGCTTTGCAGTGGTGATATGTATATTCAAAACTGGTTTCTTGCCATCCACATTAACTTGATATTTACAATAATACTTGCGAGCATCACTTTCTACCGGGCTAAGCAGTTCTTATATACTTCACTTTGTAACCACTTGCTACGGCAGCTCTGAGAATATTGGTTTTTTTTTTTTTTTTTTTCCTTAGTTAAAGCTAATCTATGTAGTGCACTATCTTGAACTGTTATTGATTTCACAAATCACAAAACCGCAGAAATTTACAACAAACATTTTTCACCAACTGGCGTTTTAGTTTATTTGTTTTCTTCCGGGCAAGTGAAGGGGGAATAATAAATCGGAAATAACTGAGCTGTCTAATGCTCACTTTTGGCTCTTAGTAATTACAAGATTACGATTTTCTTTTAATTTACTTAATGTATGTAAATTAAACTGGAGAATTTTTATGATTAAAGTAGATTACTTTACATTGTTGTAGCCTGGTGCATGGCGCCTGCTATTGGTTAATCAGTGGATTTGGAAATTTCTCTCCCAATCTCTCCTTTCCTTTCCTCACTCTAATCGTGCACCAAATATATACAGAAACGAATGCGATGGTTTATGTTAATAAATTTCAATGTTACATCATATACGGAGCCCTACAACAGTAGGTCAGGAATGTTAGTGAGTCGATGAATTACATAAAATGACATAAATTTTACTCCAAAAGTTTCAAAAATCCCATATTTTATCCCAAAGAGCTAGGATGTCCGAAGCGGTTATCTAAAGAAAAATCGGGGCCAAAGACGAAGTAAAAAGTGCTAGATCTAGCCCGAAAAGGTTTAAATTGGCGATGGTGGCAAGGAAATGTAAATATTCCCGCTATTTATGCTCAAGGAGCAAGGACTGAAAGCATACTTTGTGCAATAAGTATTTGTTCCCTGCTCGTACAGCAAAAGAAGTGTCGATTCCCATTAGAATCTGTTCACAGTGTAAATCTGAATAATTAATTATGTTAAATTGCTGTGCATTGTTACAGTAAATAAAGTATGTATTAGAAGAATACTATACATTTTATAAGTATCTGTTAAAGTTGTGCATCTTTTTCTAAAATAAATATTAATTCGTGGCGCTTTCTGAATAAAAATATCTAATTCTAAAAATTTTCTTTATAAACTCTTTGTTCTGGAAACAAAGTTGGGTGCCTTCTAATGATTTAAAAATAAAATCCCTAAGAAACAACGATAACAATAATAGGTATTTTCCTCACCCTTACCTCAAAAACACTACCAACTCCTTGGAGTCAGTCACTAGTTCCCCACCCCAAATTGGCATAATTGGTGCTATAGTGGCCATTGGTATGAAACTGTTAATAAAGCCAACGTCTTATTATTACAAATACAAACAGGATTCGCTCTTTTTATTTATAAGTGTCCTTAGTGATTCCTCAGTCTGTGCTTTATTTTCTTTTTCTTCCTCTTCTTATTCATGGAATTAGAACGTAGGCCTGTTTCCAGCCAAGAGGTTAAATCTACTCCTCTGTCTATTGGGTAACCAACTTTCCTTTTTTTCCTTTTAGATGGCAATGCAGCAATATTTTGGGTATTCCTATCAGTTTTCATTCTCTTGTTTATAATCATACCAATATGTTTTTGTTTTGTGAGTTCATCCTAGTATATTAAATGTTTTTAAATCTTTTCATGTGTATTTATTGTGTTTTTTGTCTAATGGTGTCTAGGCTGCTATTGAACGTAGCAACATTATTTCAGTAGTTCCTCTCTTGCACCTAACTTATATGTTTCAGTTCTCACAAGCACATGTTCATACAAGCGCTGTCATTACATTATAGAATTTCAATTGTGAGTTTTTAACATTTTGTTTTTCAGTGGTTTTCTTATTGTGCACACAAGCTATAAAATGATCAATTTTTATCTATCTTTTGTTTTGACGATAGGACATATTATACGGTAGATAAAACTACCTACTTCTTCTATTGCTTTAATTTTAATTTTACTTGTATTTGTCAGAAATATTTAAATTTTATCGTTCTTTGGTATTTACTTATTTCGTATACTGTCATCTGAAGACCATCTTCGGTATCCCTTAGTATTATTTTGTCAATGCTGAAGACACCTAGAGTTGTCAAACTTGATTTTCCCCTTTACCAATTCCGGTCACAACACTATATTCTGGGCCACGCGAATTGTGAAATTATGCAATTTCTTCGCTTCACAAACATTTCCGTACACGGAGTACAGCTAGTTCGTCCGATTATACCTAGTAGCATTCTACTCCACTCAGATGTTCTGGTATAACTGTTGTGAACGTATTACCATGGACTTCTTTATAGAAGTTCATGTGTTCAAACCTCATCGTAGCACATTCTTATTTTAAGTGAGAGAATTTATAAATCTTGCTTATTTCTGGTATATCACAGTTCTAGTAAACAGAACGTTATCGAAGTTTATGCCCTTAGCCTGTGCTTCTCAATATGCTCAATTATGAATCCTAGACAAGCCTTAAAATAAATTATATTTCCCTTATTTGACAAAAGTAAAACAAAAGACATAGAGGCATGAGATTCAGATTGCATTATTAATGTTATGTTGCATACGTCGCGTTTCTGTCATTGTTAGGATATTCTTAAGTTACTCTTGTAAATTCCTTTACTGAATTATATTCTCAATGTGCCTATATTATCTGAAAGTGTTGCAGAAACAGTTGAAGAGTTGAGAGGAAGAATGTGGTAGCATAGAAGCGTGTAACAACGGCGTAAGCTCGAGAGCGTGCTGCTATCGCACTGTGGTATGGTTACTCAACCGCCAGCATTTAGTAGTAATGTACAAAATGCGAAGGAAATATGTACAACAAATTTAGGAGCGCAAAGAGGCCTTAGCATTGTAAGCATTTTGGAAATGAAGTTACAGGCCTCGATATGAATCAAAGTCATAACTACGTTGCGATGTGACATTCGTTCATATCTGGTCAGATGTAAGCTAATGACAGAGCACAATCTAACCAAGTCACGAGTGTCACTCAGTTTACAGGTCTTTATGGAAGTGGATAAACATGTTAAGAACTATAGTGTGTTAAGTTTTATGAACTATTCCAGTACTTGAACTGCACTAAATTTATACTACGCCATATGGTCCGCAGTAGTGATTTTTGTGTTTGATAGAATAAATTAATTGTTTAAGCTAAAGCTATTGTGTATTCAGCCCTCTCGAGCACCTATAAACAGATTTGTAGCTTTATAGTAATCGTCTTCAGCACCACAACGAAATGTCCGAGAGCATTTGTTCCTATTCTTTGTTGGTCTATTTTTACTCCATATCTGCCCGTAAATTCTTTAAATATCTTTCCACATACTGTAAAATAATATGTTTTAAAGCTGCCAACCGTAAAATGTTCATGATATTTCTACTCTTAAAGCTCAGTCTTACCATTAAGAAAGCCTTATAAGTAGGAAAATTATGAAACGTTCTAACTCATATTTTTGTACTGTTCCGAAAAAGAGTAATAGAGTGAACGCGAAATGCAACTCTCTAATTTGTTTACTTATTACAATTTGCTTATTTCTTTGAAACAGGTTATTTTAATTCTGTTATAGTGAGAGATAATCTCAGATATTAGGTATATGATTAATGCACCAGTGATCATAGTCTTGATTATGTAGAAAATTTCTTATATCTACAAAATGAGTGCCTTGGTATAGAAATCCTTGCAGGTTCCTCTGAAATACTGAAATATGCAGAGATGTTAACACTAGATATATTATAGAATAAGTTCAAAAATATTACCACGTATCAAGCTCTTAAAAATTGAGGTCATATTTACTTCTGGATATAAATAAGAAACGCATTCATTTTAAATCCCGAGAGTTTGAATTGTTATATCGGCTGAACTGGCATATATACTGATACTTGCAGGGTTGATTTGCACATATTCAGTTTGTACCTGAAAAACAGGCATAATTTCAAGAATATGTTGTTCTTAAGTAAGCAATAAAATGAGAAATTACTTAAAACTAGTATACCTGAACATACTGTAGCTTATTCGTCCATACACGATGGCGCACCAGCACATTTTAGTAGGTACCCTGATTGATGGACAAGTTGAGTGGGAGTAATTGCCTGACCTCCACGTTCACTCGATTTAAACCAAATGGGTCTCCTCTTGCTGGGCCACTTAAAATCATCGATGCTTCCTCTCCGGTGGATGTTACGGAAACTCTTAGCAATCGAATTATGGCAGGTTGTCAGCTAACGTGCAACATGCAAGGAATTTCGGTCGTCTTCACAGAAGAAATGAGACGCAAACTAAGACCTATGTTTATATAAACGTTTTGAACGTTTACTTTAAGAACAGAGAGTCATGGATAGACCTAAAAATGTCACAAACCATGCATTTCCGGACCCATGTTCTGTGTTCATATAAATCTTTTTTCTTATCTACATATAAAGAACTCGTTCTTGAAGTGGTGCTAATATTTTAAACACACTCACACACATATGTTTAAATATAGATCGATTCATTGATCGGTGACGACTGCCAGGTGTTTGCTATAGCAGATATTGTCTTTTTTGCATCATAGGTACCTTATTATGAAAATTGGGAACAAGAATAATTCAAAGAAATTAAAAAATAAAAGGATGCAATCTTGATAGTCGTGAAGCGCAAAGCTTAATTAATCAAAATCTTCTTATTTATAGAGAAAAGCTATCCGGAGTTGGAAAAACAAATCGGTATTTTCTGAATGTTAACTTGTTCTTGGTGTATCTTGCTCAGCAGCACGAAACAAGCGTTGTTTCTATTTGTATTGCTCTCGTTGAACATAGTTAATCCATTGGCCACCAGATGGCTTTTAAAATGGTGTAAAAAAACGTTTTGAGCTCAGCAATTCCATGCCTCTAAGCCCATAATCATAGTTCAATGCCTCTTTCTAGCAGAATACTAGAAGAATGCACTGACAGATATGCTCAATTTTAAGATTCTGGTTGCCTGTGTTAAGAGGAAATTATTCGTGCATCCGTCTCCATCTGCAGTTTACTTGAAGCAAATAAGTCAATGCTACCAACATAGCAGTAAAATCCACATTGAACATCTTTGAAAATAAATCATAGTTCTTATGTCTGTTAGTGCTTAATAGTCTGATAGCTTAATTACCTGTATACAATTACATTGTAAAATGCCGGAAATATTTGAACTAACTTTGTAGAACAAAAACTAATTCAGAGCTTTAACGTAATATATTGTTCATTAAAGTTTGGGTGCCGAACTTACATGTCATTGACTTATATTTCCATTCTGGATTCTATATTTCCTAGCCAAAGTGCGCGAAACTAGGAACAATTTGTTTTCTGATTATAACGCATTAATGAGTGTAATTATAAACAATATGGAATATGTTTCCATTAATATGTCTCTAAATATCGTTCCTCCCATTTTATGTTTATTTATTTAATATTATTAATGCTGTATTATTTGCATTATTATTTGCTCATCTTTCTAATTGTGTATCATACCTAAGCATATACAGTCTACGGCCCATGCACAAAATATATTTGTAATGTGCATAAAGAATGTTACAACAACAAAGATACATATGCTACTAATATTTTTACTACTACTTTTACTTCTACTTCTACTTCTACTACTACTACTACTACTACTACTACTACTACTACATCTACTTCTATTTCTACTACTACTACTTCTACTACTACTACTTCTACTTCTATTTCTACTACTACTACTACTACTTCTACTTCTATTTCTACTACTACTACTTCTATTTCTACTACTACTACTTCTACTTCTATTTCTACTACTACTACTACTACTACTACTACATCTACTTCTACTTCTACTACTACTACTTCTATTTCTACTTCTACTACTACTACTACTACTACTACTACTACTACTACTACTACTACTTCTATTTCTACTACTACTACTTCTACTTCTACTTCTACTTCTACTACTACTACTACTTCTATTTCTACTTCTACTACTACTACTTCTATTTCTACTTCTACTACTACTACTTCTACTTCTATTTCTACTTCTACTACTACTACTACTTCTATTTCTACTTCTACTAATACTACTTCTATTTCTACTTCTACTACTACTACTACTTCTATTTCTACTTCTACTACTACTTCTATTTCTACTACTACTACTTCTACTTCTACTTCTACTTCTACTACTACTACTACTTCTATTTCTACTTCTACTACTACTACTACTTCTATTTCTACTTCTACTACTACTACTACTTCTACTTCTATTTCTACTTCTACTACTACTACTTCTATTTTTACTTCTACTACTACTACTACTTCTATTTCTACTTCTACTACTACTACTACTTCTATTTCTACTTCTACTTCTACTACTACTACTGTTACTACTTCTATTTCTATTTCTACTACTACTACTACTACTACTACTTCTACTACTACTACTACTACTACTACTTCTATTTCTACTACTACTACTACTACTACTACTTCTATTTCTACTACTACTACTAATCTTCTGCTGCTACTACTACTATTATTACTATTACTACTACTATTACTATTACTACTACTATTACTATTACTATACTACTATTACTATTACAATTACTACTACTATTACTACTACTGTTACTATTGTTGTTACTACTACTATTACTTTACTACTATTACTACTACTATTACTACTACTACTACTACTACTACTACTACTGTTACTACTACTTTTACAACTACTCCTATTACTATTAGTATACTATTACTACTACTATTACTATTACTCCTACTATTACTATTACTACTACTATTACCATTACTACTATTAGTACTATTACTACTACTATATTTACTACTACTATGCTACTATTACAATTATTACTACTGCTAATACTATTACTATGACTGCAACTACTACTACTACTACTACTACTACTACTGCTACTACTACTACTACTTCTATTTATACTACTACTTCTAATCTTCTGCTGCTACTACTTCCACTGCTACTACTACTTCCACTGCTACTACTAGTACTACTACTACTACTACTACTACTACTTTTACTACTACTACTACTACTACTACTACTACTTTTACTACTACTACTACTACTACTACTGCTACTGCTACTACCACGCACTGCCACTACCACTTCCACTACCACTACCACTATTACTTTCATTACTGGCTACTTGCTGATTCATACCTAATGAAGATGTATTAAAAATAATTTTAAAATAATAGAATTATCTTAAATCAACACTATTAAGTTTATTCCATACTGTAAACATTTTGTCATATTTTTACGCTGCTAATTTGCAACAAATATGCAAAACAAATATGCAAATTGCATATTTGTTGTCTGTGTTGTCAAAGTAGCATAGCATATGTGTGGTTGACTTATCTCTGGATGTTGCTACCTTAAGTAGGAATAGAAATTTGGTATTTCAAATTATTAATATTTTCTTTTTAAATGGGAACACACTCGACAGAGATACAAATATATGCTATCCGTAAACTATAAGTAGTCGCGTGCTGATAGCTCACACACATGTGATTGCCTGTTAGCAATAAAGAATATGTGGCTTAAATAGAGAAATTAAAGACGTGTCGTTTATAGTAGCAGTGCTGACTTCATATCTATTTCTATAGATAGATTTTTCGCGGTAAAATTACTTTTTATTCACCAACGCTGGACGGGTATTAAAGACTACTTAAAGGCTCGTATAAGACGCAAAGACCGTTTAAAGAGTCATATGCGACCTTGGGGCCTCTTGTTTGACGTATTAATTCTGAAATGGAATACATCTTTGGTAAAAATCGCAATTACCTGTGTCAACAATGTTAACCAACCATGCTTTTTGCAGAGGTTTTTCATGTTGAATCTTGAAATGGCATTCGAGAGATAGAAAAAATATCGTTCAAAATTTTGCAAATTAATTTTAGATCGCTGCGAAACTTAAGCGTATAACCTGTTTAATGAAATAAATATATGTTAGTACTACTTCTGTTTTCATTTTAAATGCCCTTTTCAGGTTAGAATTCATTACTGGAATTGAGAGAACAGCCATTTCATGAACGCCTGAAGTTAAGATGTAAATGTTTGTTTCTATGATCCCAGGTGGTAGTTTATGACTACAGTGAACTATAGGAATTATGTTATAGATACTTTATTATCACAGCGCCTTCCCTTCCAAGCTTTATCTTAGGTTTTGGCCGCCATCTGGCACCAAATAATTTTCATCTTTTCAGTACAGCTGACACGGGTAATCGAGTTCGTTAAGGCATGGACACATAAAGAGGTCTTGAGTTTGATTCCCATCAGGACCGTCTTCCCAGACTAATTTTTTCCACGTTTTCCTCACTTTTCAACAATGGCGAATGCGGAGGAGATACCCGAAACTCAGAAGATTATGAAAACCTTTTCATAATTTATCATTTCTTCTAATCGCTATTTCCGCCTCTCGCAAAGTTAACTCCACTGGGATTACGGTTAGTGTGTTCAAACCTTTGAGGAAAGACTACTAAAAGTTACTTAAAGGCCGCTGCTCGGGTAAGGTCTTTGCTTTGAAAATAAGGAAGCAGCTTGTTTTTTGATAATTTACTGAAATGAATGACTAGTAGTTTTTAGTATATTTTAACATTCAAAAGATTTCCGTTACAGCACTTTAAAATGAACCTTAATAATTAAATGAGTATGCATTTATTTCCTACTCCATACTCCTATTACATTAATGACGATTCATTTTTGTAAACTATCCAAAGATCAGCTTCTCGTATTTTTGGTTAATTTTTAAACATCTATTTACAACACTATCAATGCAAGGAGCTAATAGTAATTATGTAAAATTTACTCTCAGGGGACGTTAATTCATGTGCATTTCTGCAAACAAATATTTGAATGTAGAATGTCGTAGTTTATGAAAGGGAATATTGTAGCACAATATAATTTCACAAAGTTGTTTAAAAACTGACTTGTATATAAATTCGAATCTCTTCATGTATATGGTATATAACTTTCATTTCTATCAAATACAATATTTTAAACTGTTTTCAAACTAAAAGTAGGTCTGAAAATCCTACTATCATCTTTAATCTCTGTGGGGCATAATTTACAAAATATATTGGCTCCTTTTATAATGAAATATCACAACCAAATTCAACATGTACAAGCAACTTGCGTGTGTTTTGATTTTTACCATGATTGACCAATGTTTGCAATTGTGCACGGTTTAGTGACACACACACACACGCACACACACACACACACACACACACACACACACACACTATGTAACTGACTGGTCTATGGCCATACTGCCGTGACGTGATCATGTCGCAGACGACTAGTTTTAAGTGACCGTGCAATAAATAGGCAATGAAGTCCGAACTTTAATATCATCTGTGATGCCTCAGTAGTGAAAACTGGTGTTAAATAATTTAAAACCTTTTCTTAAACACATTAAAACACATGAGAGAACAGATTTTGTTCAGACGAGATTGCTGAACTTAGTACAACGCGGACTTTTATAATTGGGGATAAAATATATTTGCTTGGTTTTTCGGTATTTACAGGTCATATACATTTAAATTTCAAGTTAATGAAGTCTTCAAAATTTCCGTATATGTGATGATTTTGGAATATGAATAACCAAGGAACTCAATATTCCTTAGACGAAGGAAGCGAGAGATATATCGCAGCTGTAGTTCAAAGTTTGTGGCAGTTCCAGGAACGAGCCATAGTCTCAGAATCATTGCGTTTATTAGGACGGCTTATTTCGCAGGGGTCTTCATTGAATTTTATCTTGTTGGCTGTCGAAGATGAAACTGGGCAGCGACACACCCATAAATGGGGGAGTTCCTGTAATGAGGCCTTCGAAATTAAACATCTGCATCCGAGAAATGTTGGGTTGAATATGAATCTTTGTGCAGGACATTGTCAACTGGAGAGAAACTACACAAAAGCCTAGTATTTCATGGTTTAGCCCTTTTTGAGACCAGTTATTTTTTTCAGACGTGTGCGGTATACTGGTGTGCAATATCAAGATGGTTTGGGGATGGTTTATAGATGCGATGATAAGACTAAGCAGACACATATTTTCTTAGCATGTCATCAGTATCTATGTGTTGAGCACTGTAAATGTTTCCTAATGTAGTGATTTGTACCAATGGCCTTTGCAGGTTCAGTATGTTGACGAATTTGACTTTCTCTACTTTAAACCATCAAACCTGGAGGCGCTGGAAGGCAAGCAAATTCAACCAAGCAGCGAAGCTGTACTTTGTAAGTGAGAAAGCTATGCATCGCTTGTTTCTTTATGAGTGACACAACAAATTACTTCTTACCACTTCACACCACGCTGTAGAATTCCGCACCAGTGCTTCCCGCAACAGGAGTACGCTGGTATTTCGACGAGAACTCGTTTGCAAGCGCAAGCTTGTCTACTGTAAATTCACAAGAGTAGTAAATAATGTTCTGCGTTTTGACGCCATGCAATCTCAACTGTGAAGCAGCACCTTATAAAGCTAAACCACGCGTTTACGTATGTTGCTGTATGCTGAAACTGCAGTTCAACTCCTTTCTCAGGAAATTTCAAAAGTGTGTTTAAACAAGACTGCAACGCTGCTTGAGCAAGTTGTGTTTTACTGTGCTTTCATTTTATGCTTTAGTTTATTATGGTTCTATCTGTCTCTCTCTCTCTCTCTCTCGATTAGGTTTACTCTACTAATAACCGAGTGCTCTCAAGTATATCAACAACTATATATACAACTTATTTCCAGTTATTCGTATGATTCATGACAAAGACAGAGTAAATTCTAGTTTCGTACAGAGAGACGAAGCTCTGGAGGATAGTAGATGTCTTTAAATTTGCTCTTTATTGCAATCTTGGTTTTAACAAGTTTAAATTTTAGAAAAGGACGTATATATTCATTTTATCTGCTTCTTTGCCGGAATATGTAAGAAGAAAGATTGGTATATGGTAGAATGGAGATAGCATACAAATCAAAGCGCGCATTCATAAATTTATATCCTTGTAAGACATTGAAAAGAATTCACTTTTATGACAGAAACAGCGAAAGATACTGGCAAAGGAGATTTCTACTGACCCCAAAAGGGAAAAGGAGAGAAGAGGAAGGGGAAAAAAGGCATTGAGGATAAGAGAGACAAGGGCCTACTTTGTGTTTCTGGTAAGGCTACTCCTGGGACATCACATCTTGCTTTCCTTTCGTCCTTGCAGCCCCGCGAGAATTATTCAGACCTTGTTCGGTTTTCTTCGAAGAGGAAGAAGGGAAAAAAAACCTTCTTTACAGCACGCACAAAGAGAGGTATAGAAAAACACGATAACGAGACAGCTGACGATATTCAGATCATTTTTATGTAGTAAGCCTGGTAAAGCACAAAAGTTACAGTGACTCAAGAAAGTATAATTCCTATGTTTGGGCAGTACAATTTGCCAGAAAATACATAGTGAACAAAATTGACTGTCTCCATATCTCATTTTAAGCGATATATAAAGTTCTGCTTTTTAAACAAACAAAACATACTCAAAACCGATCAAGTTTGATTTAACCGCAAAGAAATATTCTATTGAAACACGAAAAGTATTGAAATGTGAAAATATTCTTTCTGTTGCATTTGTCGAATTTTTATTTTCTGTCGGTTTCTTGCAATGATGTAAATGTTCCTGTATTTTCTGTAGATAATATTTTGCATGTTTAACAGTATTTTGTAAATAGACCCATGTCTGCCGCATTTTCACAAAGATGAGACGTCAGCATATTCATATACATCATATCGTCCATAGAGTCCACCATCAAATGCGCATTTCCAACCTCATTTGCATTATGCACCCTCCATGCTTCCCCCATACACGTATTTTTTTGCGCCTTCGGACATGTTCCTCCGCCGGGCGGTGTGCATCTGAAAGATACCGGCTACATTTATGGTTCTTGCATTCTGAAAATCCTTCTGCTTGTAACAATTTGTTTTCATTATTATGTTAGTGTCTTATTTGTATAATAGTATCCCTTATTATACATAGAGTATTTGCATTGAAACGATAAGTGCTTATATTACAGGAAATAAATTATTATCACTGCCATACTACAAAATAGGAAAGAAACACAGCTTTGTACAACATATATGTAAACAACAAACATCATGAAACCAAAGAGCTTTCTCCTACTCCTTCCGCAGAAAATAAACGCAAATTTTGAAAGAACTATTCATTGTAATCTAAGAAACAGAGACTTGGAAGATATTGCTAAAAGAAATGGAATTTCTACTGATTAGAGCATGCAGAACAGATTTGCAAGAAGTGTGCCGAGAATCTGCAGTGAATGTTTTTATAGACTAAACATTTTTTCATTACAAACTAACAGACATTTGCAGCTAATTGTAATAACATTATATTCTCAGTACTTTTGTAAGTTGTTGGGTTATTTATGTGAGGCTATAAACACGAGCCCCGGGTTCAGTTCCCGTTGATATGCTCATCCTTGTTTTTTTTAAATTGATTTCCCCATGTCATTTACGCGACTGCTGGTGTGATATGTACCATGCCACGAAATTTCCGCTCTGCAATTTCATCCCGTTGGCTCTGTGCTAGGGCGAGATGTGGTGATGGCTTGCGCTTTGCAAAGATTTCTGCCCCGGCTGCTAATATGGAAGCGAACCTTCAAGTCTCGAATTATTCTGAGAGGGCTCCATTGGTTTCAGGTGTTCTATCTGCAAACATATTAGGGATCACATCTGAGTTCATACACATCGCTTGTACATCCTGGCCGCCCGGTGTCTCTCATCGCATCCCTTCCTCCCAGAGATGGCCCCATTAGAGGCATAGGCACAAAGGGCCAGCCATGAACAAGGCTTACCGCCACGGGTGGCCGAGATCATTAAGGCGTGGACTCGTGAGCGGGAGGTCTGGAGTTCGAATCCCACCAAGACCGTCCTCCCTGACTAAGGTTTTTTCCAGGTATTCCTCAGTCGTCATAAATGGCAAATACCGGGGATGTACCCTAAACTTAGGCCTGAAATGTTTCCTTCCTTAAAAATAAATCATTTCCCAATATATCATTTTATCTTATGTATCAGCAGTGTACACCGCCTGTGTGCTTCAGTAGTAAAAACGGGCGTTCAGCACTATTTAAAAAAATGAACAAGGCTCAAATACCGGAAGATACCCATCCGCCCCAGACCATCCATCCACTATCTCACAAATACTTTCGCTTAATAATGAAACAAATATAACAGGCAATGATGATCAATAATCATTTTTTAAGAAGTTACTATGGGTTTTCAAAAGCGGTAAAGATATCTTTCAGATACATTGCAATCGAGGGTTAGAAAGGTTCAATTTGCTCCTTTCTGTGGATATCACGTTCTCTCAGTAGTCATAGTTAAGACTTAATTGTCTTTGACTTTGCGTAGACGCTTCTTGCTATTAACCTTACTGATATTAATTTTCTACGGATTGATCATCCATAATACAGAGTGCTGCATGCCGCATATGCTGAAATTAGTACCGAAAGGCGCCAAAAATGATTATGCATTTTTGAATGATATTTTGTTTCTCTACTCATAAAGGTTTCAGTGATAAAGTAATAGTAATTTGCCATCACTTTAGCCTTTACTTATTTTTCTATGGTGAACTCACCGCCATCTAATAGGAAACTAAGGCATTACTTGGACGGAGAGCGGCCGATAATTTTGTCTAAGGACTTTTTTGTTCATTTATGGAAATCTAAAGTTTGATATCCACCGCTTTAAGTCCCTATCGGGAAAACTGCGCTCTGGTTTTTACTTTCTAAAAAACCGATAACCTTCAGCGGAAATTGAACCCAATAACTTTAAGTTTCGTTACACCGAAATTCATTGAGTGAGTTTTTAATTATTTGACTTTCTGAAATTGCTTCGTTTACTTTATGACCCTTATTTCTTCTGGACCACTTACTAATAAATACAGACAGTTTGTACTTGAAGCAAATTTGGCTTGGTGATATGGGGTTCATAAACCAGACAAATACGATAGTAGGAGTTCCGATCTGAATAAAAAGAAACACGATTATCACTTATACTAGTTTCTTCATATTTATATGATGGTAGCAATAATGTGTATTTATTGATCATTGTTTACCTGGATCTTTGGACAGTACACGCTATTCATTAAATAGATACATAGGAAATATTTTGCACTTCAAATTTATAATTATTATCATCTAAACACACACACACTCATTCAGACACAAAGGTTCCGTTTGTACCAACAACGCAATCCTAAATTCACACACGTTGCACAGAAAAGAAACAAGCTTTGGCCAGTGGTCTTCCTGTGCAAACAGATCCCAACATGCTAACCTATTCCTATTCGACTTAACAAACTCGCCTCCCAGCGCAGTCAACCTCCACTGTTCGGTACCTGGCCAGTCCATTAGAATGTGTTGCCAGTTACCAGTTTTCTTTGTCTCTGTTATTTTAGTCGCCTTCCATGTCTCCAACCTAACCCACGCTAGAATTAATTATTTTGAGAACTTGATTAATTTCCCTAATCCTGTTTGGTACCTTACTCCAAATATAATTACGATTCCTTGCTCCAATTTCCCAAGCACGTTTCATGCTCTCTAAACTTCTTTTAGTTTTCACTGCCCTGTATCTTTGATTCCAATTACTAAACTGATGTTGGTAGCATCAAATCCTAAAGCTGTACAATCCCTTTTTATTTTGCGTAACCAGTACTTAATTATTCTAATGTTACACTGAATAGTGTCTTTGTGGCGCAGAAATTCCCGTAAAACCTCACAGTTTGTTGTGTTTTTTTTAAAATTTCTAATATTCGCTT
The DNA here is from genome assembly GCA_030762175.1 of Metallyticus violacea. NCBI lineage: Eukaryota > Metazoa > Arthropoda > Insecta > Mantodea > Metallyticidae > Metallyticus > Metallyticus violacea. The sequence goes on from CM060846.1 coordinate 302,799,707, forward strand.
TGAAACACATTTTGGACTTTTCTTTTTCAATCGGTTCGTTTTTCCCTGAGCTCCATATTTCAGAGCCATTGTTTCACTTATTCTCCATAATAAATATGGAAACATTAGTACTCCGTAATAAATTGCGCTAAAGCTCTCGCATTGACATTCTGGCTCTATATTCGTATGACGTCGTGTCTATGTGTTAATCCCAACTTTCATTCATGCTCAGAGTTATAGCTGAATAATATAAATAACTTACGTACTCTATTTCATTATCCTGAAGTAATAGTTTTAGTTTTAGTTTTAGTTTTTTTTGATTTTCATAATCGTTCCCCATCCTATGATAGTTGAGTTAATAGAGCGGTGCACTGTAAAGGTATATTGTTATGTTATAAGAACATTTTTTTCTTGATTTAATTTATTTAAGGACGCTCTTTAATATCTCAGGTCATCAGCGTCCCATTCAATTCAGGGCTTGAAACGGCCCATAAATTTTGCTCAGAGACTTTTCTTTCAGGCTTGAGGTACTTTTACATGCCGTAAATGTACGACACTGGACCCATGGCTTTATTTCCCTTCAGAAGGAAGCCATACTTAGGAGTTTTACGCCCTGAAAACATTCATTGACCGTGGCCGGGATTGAATTCGCTATCTTGGGTCTAGGAGGCAAGTATGGTTATCACTACTTCACCAGGACGGACATAAGAGGAGATTAAGTGAGACTCCAGCGATTCACGCTGTTATGCTATGCTTATTATATTTTTAACAGCTATATTACAATATTGAGGATATGGTGAAACAAATAATTCCGGAAGTCTCTATGTATAGTTGTCTGCCAATTTTACTCATTCTCTGTGCAGGTAATATCCAGAACAAAAACTGTACGACAACTTAGTATCGGACGCTAAATATTTTCATGAGCATCGCCTTTGTTTTCATTTGAGCATTGAAGTTTTATTAACTGCTTTTTTGTATGAACAAAAGCCACTAAAATGTCACATGCTATTAAATTGTCACTCCGCTCTGTAAACGTCGTATATAAAAATGATTCATGAATCATAACTATCATTCTAAATGGGAAATCTGCAATCAATAACTACATTGAGCATGAGCTTCGCGTGACAGTTGTTAGCACTTGTATGGACCTGGTTAAAATGCTGGGTAACGTTACAGCCCATTATGTTGATATGCATGTTCTGAGGAATTACACACGTATTTCAAATTTATGTTTGTATCGGATGCGCGTTGGACATATTGTTTACAAAGAAGCGGCCACCGGTACTATTAGATTAGCACGGCCGGGCTTAGAAATATAACCTCACAATGCCAGTGTTGCTCAAGCTTTGCTGCACGTAATACCGATGACATCTGTGAGAATATCATCTTTTATATAGCGTTGAGCTGTAGTAAATAGAAATGAGGAAGATGAAATCTAGCCAGCACATATACTTTGTTACTTCAAGCATTCTTCGTATATATCGATATGAAACGTGCAAAAATTACAGTGAGATTATTTACGAGGGGTGTTCTAAAAGTTCTCGGCCTGACCAAAAAAATATATATCTAATAGAAATTGTTGTTGTTATTATTATTATTATTATTATTATTATTATTATTATTCAAATATTCACCTTGTAAATCAATCCATTTAGTCCAACGATTTTCCAAAATTTTAATATCCTCATTAAAATAAGATTTGTCAAAATGTTTTTTTTTTTATTGATTGATTTTTTTTAAGGACGCTCTTTAACATCTCAGGTCATCAGCGTCCCATTCAACTCAGGGCGTGAAACGGCCGACAAATTTTGCTCAGAGGCCTCTCTTTCAGGCTTGAGGTTCTTTTTCGTGCCGTAAATGTACGACACGGAACCCACGGCTTTACTTCCCTTCCGAAGGAAGCCATACTTAGGATTTTTACGCCCCGAAAAAATCCATCGGTCCTGGCCGGGTTCGAACCCGCGTTTTTGTGTTTAGGAGGTGTCCAAATGTGAAAAATAAGCGTCCGTCTCAGATCAATTTAGTCATTTGATGTGAATCTTCGTCCGTCCAGCCATTTGTTCAGCTTTGGAAAGAAAAAATAATCGCTGGAAGTCAAATCCAGCAAATATGGCGGACGTGGAGGCACATGGAAGCGAAGGCCATGCAGTTTTACACCACCAATCCCAGACGTGTGTTAAGGTGGATTATCGTGATGAAAGAACATTCTTTTTCGCAAGATGTAGACATTTTATTCTAAATAGCATTCTCTAGTTGGTCCAGTAGTCCAGTAGTGAAGCGTAATACTTCCAGGTGATGCTTCTGTCTTTCTAGAGGTTGTTTACGAACACCAAAACTTGAGAATCCCAGAAAACCGTAGCGATGACTCTTCCTATAGATGGAACTGTTTTTGCTTTCTTTGCTGCACTTTCGCCTGTTGCCACCCACAGTTTGGGCAACTCCGTCCCTGGCATGTGATGAAGAATCCATGTTTCATCTACTGTTATGATACCTTTGAGAAACTCACTGGAATTGCATTTAAACAAATCTAAACACTCTTGAGAAATGTTCATTCGAATATACCTTTGGTCCATTGTTAACAAATACGGCACCAATCCAGCTCAAGCCTTCTCAAACCCAAAACTTCGTGTAAAATTAGTGGACACGGTCTATCGAGGTCTTTGCAATGCATGCCACCTCGACACTTCCAATGGGCGACCACTAAGTATAGAGTTGAGTATTTTCACCACAAACTCATCGGTCGTTGCATTTTTGGGACGTCCTGAGCGCTCATCATCTTGAATGGATGTATGACCATTATGAAATTCAGCAGCCCACTTTTTAACCATCAAAAACGAAGGGGAAGCATTCTTTAATGTGGAATCTAACACCTTTTTTATTTCTGCGGGGGTTAAACCATTCAAAACAAAAGTACTTTATCACAGGTCGTATTTAAGTTTTATACATTTTGTAGAAAGTGTTAACACTAGTTTGTTTACACGACCGTCACAAACAAATCGCCTGTGGTGCCTCGGTAATAAAAACGGGCGTTAAGCACTATTAAAAAAATGTCGAAAACAAGTGACTACACTTATGCATCTGAAACTTTACAGCGCGCCATATAAAGGACGATACTTAACACCTATCATAGTAATTTGCTCATTTTCATGAAATCTGTGAGTCAGACTGAGAGCTTTTAGAACACTCCTCGTAAGTTATAGGCCGCCTGTGCGCGGCTTCTTACTGGGTAAGTACAGTCACCGCAACGGGAAAATTAGTGCTTTATTTTAGTTTTTGTTTTCACTGAAATGTACTTTAAAATGATACTAATAACCATCAACTTGTTATAAGAATTGTTGAAAAAGATGCTCTCAGAGGGAATATGTTAGCGTATGCATAGGGCATTTCTGTATTCAATCCAACTTTTCTTCCACAAGAACACTGCGTTCGGTTCGAAACTCTCGTCATGTCATTGAGACATTCTGTCGCTCGTAGCTTTTTAACAAGTTGGCGAATATATAACTTTACCTGGAACATGATTTCTGGGTATTTTGATGCAAATCGCCTTATGTTTTTTCTGTAAGAATCTTTTTTTCATGTATGTATCGTGCATAAAAATCCTTGCTTCAAGAATATATTTATTGTGGTGACATATCTAACAAAGAACAGTTAGCACACAATTTACACACAATGAAAACAACGAGTAAAGCAAGAACGGATAACCATTCCTGAAAAACTCACTATAAGTTGCTACCTGCAACTTATGGTTTACGACTTTTCGTAGTACGCAGCCGCGCTCTACCAGTTCCAAACCTCACTTTACTAAGCATATTATTAATAGGTGGACAGCTGAGAACTTAGTGAAGTTAAAACACTTCTGCGTATTGACAACTTATTTAAGCTAATGTGGAATCAGATTGAAATGTATGGCTTGCGATGGACATGAACCCAGATCCACGCAGGTAGCAGCGTATTACTATAGAACATGCAACAGTTTATTTAATTTCGTTCCATTAAATTCCAAAATGGGTATGTTTGTTTTAATTTGATTTTTCGCGATCATGGTGTTCATAAATTTTACAGCCTTTAGTAGAACTGATGCTCTTTACGAGAACTGGGAGAGAGGCTTCACGAGCACTGGCGAGGAGTACCGTAGAGTGGCACATAACTCAAGGAATCTCAGCGCTTTTGTTTATCTATGTGGTTGCCCGAGCCAGGAGAGAAGTAAATTGTCTTGTCTTTCTCTGGACGCCACATTTCTTCCACTGTTCTCCTTTAGACAATTGCCTAATAGAACGAAGACGACAATTTTCCCAATTGCGCCGCAGTGTAGGTAGCAGTCTCATCTCGTAATGCTCGGAAGAATAAATTGGTCTAGCAGAGCGCTTTATTGCAGTAATATACGTACAGCATGTACGTGTACACGTGACTTTGTGTGACTACTCCCGTTAATATGATAAGGAACCATAACTGCTACATTGATGAAGGAAAGCCTCTCGAAGGAAATATTAAAATATTTCACAATTATTATTAGATATGGGTACAAATAGAGTTAAGGGAAAATAAAAAGTGTTGGATTAGAAAGTTTTATTACATCCTACTAATGTAGGTGCAAAATTTGGACACGTTACCACGTATAACTAAAGGGTGGTGGCATTTTACTAAATTGCTTTTCTTTTAACATTACTTCACATATAAACAGAGAAAACTGTAATCCTTCTGCGTCTCGTTCCCCTGATTGGCTAAAGCTGTTCGCGCCGTTGGTGTGAGTTGTCGTGTAAGTAGCTGAACCTAAAAGAGGATGTAGTTGCCGGGAATGTGCATTAAAAATGAAAGAAGCATTCCACTGTGTTATAAACTAAAACAGCGAACTGTGTTAACGAACATACTGAAGACTTTCTGTGTTCTCTTCACTGAGCAAGGTCGAGCGACAACCGAATGGAGTAATCAAGTCGCACGTGCCTTTGTCATAATGAAGCAAGTCTTAAACTTAGAAGTAACCTAACACCTTATAGTTGCGACAACTACGAATGCGTCAACGCTATCACGCATATACTTCATGTGCTAATGAACACGAAATTTATTGAGATTCTTTAAATGTGTAAGAATAATAAAACTTTAATAACGAATTAATTTATATCTGAAGTAAAGTAAACAGAAGCACTATACGGAAGTACAAGGAAGTTTTGTAGTGATTTAAATCGGTTCATTGTATAAAGCTGCAAAAAGAAGAAGGAAAAAAGGATATAATTCTTGATCAGGGTTGCCAACTTCAGTCATTATTGAAGTAAATGATGTTGAAAGTAACGTTAATAAAAAGGACAATTTTAATAATTTTCTGAGAGGTAAAAGACAGTCCGGTATATAAAGGTAAAATAAGCACATAATCTTTTTATTCTCGTTGGAGAGAGCGAGAAAAGTAAATAAAAGGAGAAGCATTCATCGTAGGAAAAATATGAAACGAAAAAATCAACTCTGAAGGTAAGGAAAACTGGAAAAGAAAGTAATTGAAATAAATATCAAAGGAAAAAATTAAGAGCTACTCTATCTGTTTTCCGTTTCTTTTTTCATTCGTTTGTTACCTCTTTCTTTCCTTCTTGTTCTTTCATTCTTCTTAATAAAAAATAAGGGGAAAAGTAAAAGAATATCATCATTTTAATTCTCACATTTTGTTTTAATTACCATGCGACATTTAATTAATTTTACGTAAAGTGACGCAACCTATATTTTTACGAACCAGCTTCTGTTCCTGATATTCTCACGTTATGCTTGCACCCACATCTCGTCTTCTCTGGAATATTTAAATCAATTTGCGCATTTAAAAATAAGAAAACTGGGGTTCCCAAAATCACCTCATTATTTTAAGGACAACATTGCTGTATTTAATGTCATTTAAGACTGCGTAACAATTAATATATAATAAGTGAGTCCATAAATATTTAATAAATGTCCGAATCATACAATTATTTCACCTGTAGATTTGAGAACACTAAATTCTGCGCATTTGAAACAATGGCAAACCAGCAAGACTCTAAGCATAAAAGAATATATTATAATCGCATTCATATTTTATGATAGTGTTAATAGGGAAAGCTTTTAAATATATTTCGATAGGGAGCCCTAAAAATCATGCTTTTTTTCTGACAATTTACTGGAATTTTAAGACTGAACTTTTTCATTAAGAACAAGTGGCGATTTTTATTATCGCTTCTTTCTTCTCGTCGGTTTTGGTTATCTGGTGGTAACCATACTTGTCTCGTTGACACAAGATTGCAGGTTCAATTCCGGCTAGTGTCGAAGAATTTTTTCGGGCGTAAATATCCCTGATATATAGTTTCCTTTGGAAGTAAAGCCGTTGGTCCCGTGTCATACATTTATGCACATAAAAGAACCTCAAGCCTGAAAGAAGAGGCCTGTGAGCAAAATTTATCGGCCATATCATGCCCTGAATTAAATAGGACGTTCATGACGTGAGATGTTAAAGAGCGTCGCTAAATAAACGAAACAAATAAAATAAATTCTTTGTGGGGATTTTGCGAACGTTAGAGCAGAGGCAGGAGTTTCCTTTTGCTGGAAGAACAATGAATATTTCAAAACTCCGATGTGGTCATTGCATAGTATTGACCACAATGCACCTGTTTTAGGTGCGCTGTGAAAATAACATACATATTTGAAAACTCTCACAAAGCCGTACACGCATTGCGGCTATCGCTATGTTAGCCCTAAATTTAAGAACTTGATAGAATGGCTGTATAGATACTGGAGTACTGTCAGGTACAAGAATGCTCTTAATGTATCCCAGAGGCAATTAACCATTTTTCTGATAATTTTCTACCGCTTAAGAAGCGTATGGAAAGTGAACTGTAGGTGCCACCACACTCTAGTCATATATATATCATGCCTACACTCCTTCAATTAAAAATGACCCCTACTTCTTCTTATATTGAACGGCACCAGAGAATCAGAGTGATTTTCATTGTCGTATTTCTATTTTCTCTCTTTTTTGGTTTACATACAGTCTCTCTTTTGGCATTTTTAAAATTGCTTAGAATTAACTAAGAATGCAAATTTGTGACTTGTACACTGTACACCTGTCTTTTAATCTGTTTATTTTGTAATTTAACTTTATATTTCTTTTAGTTATCATAATAATGAACAATTTTTTAGAAAATTCAAGGAGACAAAAATTTTCTGAATATGTCAGGTCAATGTTGTTCCAAGTAACAACAGCCAGCACTGTACGCAATTATTTGACAAGCAGGAGTAAGCACACAAACCTTAATTACAATTTCAAAATTATTAGTGTCTCGTATTTACGTTGTGTTACAAAAGACTGTAGATATAGACTTATGTTCTTTTTAAGATAGTAATTAATAATTCTTATTATTAACCAATTCCTTTTAAATTATATTTTCTCCTGGTGCATTTTTCTCGCGAAAACACTCTGACATGAAAGTTTCCACATACTTTTTAGTTTATTTACGGACGCTCTTTAACATCTCAGGTCATCAGCATCCCATTCAATCCAGGGCTGAAACAGCCGACAAATTTTGCTCAGTGGCCTCTTTTTCAGGCTTGAGGTTCTCTTACGTGCCGTAAATTTACGGAATGGGATCCACGGCTTTACCTACCTTCCGAAAGAAGTGATGCATAGGATTTTTACGTCCGAAAAAGGCCATTGATTCTGGCGGGCTCTGAACCCACGATTTTAAGCCTGCGAGACAAGTGTAGATACCTCTAGACTACCAGACCGACTTTTATTTAGTAACAAAGGAGTGCGGGTGATGAGAAATGATTGTAGATGGTGGCGATCTATACCCAGCTGAGGCAGCCTTCATGTCCTATGAAAATTTTAGAGCTGCAGTTTCCCAGTTACTCTTTTTGACACCAGTCTGATCTCAGAACAGAGGGGAGAGAAATAATTCTACTGCTGCCAAGCTCGAATCGGTCAGTCTGTAGCAAGATATCACTCTACCTGATTCGACCCGAAGACCGTGAAAATAAGTATAAGAATGCTTTGTTCTAGCTGAGATATCTGCAAATCTAAAGGGAAATATGTGCTTTCAGTTTAGTAATGAAGATACCTTTCATTTCTTTGTAAGCTAGATGAACCATTACATTGGAAATTAACACTATGTCCACTTCATGGACAACTGTATAGTCATCCCTTGTTATAAATCTAAAAGTGCCTACATTAAAGCACACGAATACAGCAACCGCCACAGGTGGCCGAGTTCCTTAAGGCGTGGACTTGTGAGCAGGAGGTCTGGGGTTCGAATCCCGCCAGGATCGTCCTCCCTGACAGGTTTTTTTCCAGGTTTTCCTCGGTCCTATAAATGGCAAATGCCGGGGAGGTACCCTAAACTTAGTCCTGAAACGTTTCCTTCCTTAAAAAATCCTTTTTCAATATATAATTTCATCTCATGTATCACCAGGTTTCACCACCTGTGGTGCCTCAGTAGTAAAAACGGGCGTTAAACACCATTAAATAAAAAACTAATGCAGAAGACGGGACTGGAAATTTCGTTATGTTGCGTACTTAATACTGGCCTTTTTTATTAATGATGTTTAACGCCAGATAAAAAAAAATGCCAAATGGGCAGAAAACATTGTGTATTTTCCATATTACTGTTCAATTCTTGATAATAGATATTTTGTATTTATTTCCCTCTCATTTTTGGCAATGCAATAGACATCTTTCCTTTAACTAGCCATACATATATACGTTGTGTTACGAACTTTATTGCTTAAAATACTAAATTGACTGCCTAGGTTTAAATCACAGTCCATTCCCAGTTTAAATTTTATTAGTTTTTCTATCAAGAAAAAATGCACGGGTTCAAACGAATAAAACTTCACCAAAATTAATTATTTAAATCATTTACTTATCTTTGGATTCAACGGTTTCTATTAACGGCCTCTGAAAACCAGGGCCTTTCCGAAGCATGCGATAGAAGCATTTGCACAATCTTGATTAAAGGTCACCATTGATTTTAGAGATAAGTTATTGGGCGATAAATGAATTTTGTTGCGATCTTCTTTGTTTAAACCCCAGGTTTTTCCTTGTAGATTTAACAACGCTCATGTCAAAGCACAAAGTATGTTAATCCTGGTCGTGCTTACTTCATGTACTGTACTTGTACCGGATCTTTCATGGTTTTGTCGCCCGTTTCACGGCAGCAGGCAGATCGGCAATCGGAGCGGTAACTCCCGGAGAATTAGATGTAGTATCCGCGCAAATAATTCAAGTTCTCGCATTTGCAACTACAATTACCACGTACTTTATGACATTGGGATAATGCAAATGTTGTGCTGTTTCATCCACATTTTTCTGTTATTTTTTTTAAGAAAATGCATCAATTCTTTTGTATAAATTTAGTCAATTGAAACTTGTAAAAAATTCAGTATCATTGTTCTTCGCGAATTGTAGTCATGTGTTCTTGGTATTGGGGTAACTTTTTATTATTGCTCCATGCGTAATATTCTTTACTGGTGTTGCATGGTTCCATTTATGTGTTCATGTTTCGAAGAAAAGTAACAGGCATTGGAGTACAGAAACACCTGATTTTATACACAAAATCCCCTTGCACGATGAGAAAATCGGTGTATGGTGCTTAGTAAAAGCATGCAAATTAATAGATTTTTTTTTTTTTTTTTTGAGAATGCCATAAAATCAGAAAGATACAGAAATGGCATGTTGAAAGAATATGACGAGAAAAGTTGAAAAATAAAGTTTATGGAACAACCCCCACATGTTAGATGAACTGAATTAAGGTATCAGGTCGGATATTGATTCAATTTCGTAAGAGGAACTGATACGTGTATATGACAGTTTCCTGAAAGATGTGCATCTAGTACTATACATTTCCAGCATCTCTTGTCATAAGGTTTGTGCTTATTTGTATTGTAATTGCGAAAGGTTGCATCAGTTATGCAAATACTACATCCACTTTGCTAACCGTCTGCCCGTTGCTTTGCAACGGACGGTAAAATTATGAATGATTCAGTAATATGCAACATGAAGAAAATTAACTTCTAAAAAAAAAATTAGAGGTATTAATGGGCACTAGCACAAATCATTAGTTGTTAAAAACTTAAGTTTTCATCGGAAATTCGTATATATGGTGACTTACTTTCTTCTCGTGCTTCCCGTATCAATTGTCATGAATAATAGCATTCAGTAAGATATAAGCTCAAAGCTGTTAACTAGAAATACGAAGTTTGTAGCCATGCAGCGTTCTTACAATTGTAATTTATCTTAACGTTCCTCTTTTAAGCCATGTAATTGCTTTCGAGTATCTTTCGTTCATTTTTTCCAGAGTTCAGAAAGTTTCTGATCAAGTATTAGATGTATACTGTTACGTCTGCTTGTGTTTTAGTAATAAGAGCTGAAATTTTTATAACTAATTTCTATCTTATTCTGTTTGTGAGGGAGCTTTAGTTTTATCTATTTTGGACAAACGCTGCTATGGTAGCAAATACTGCTCCTATTGATAAAACATAGTGGAATGTGCGTTCCCAAACTCTGTTTCATGGATTCAGACATGCAAGTCTCAGAGCAACCCTACAGGACTGTACTAATCTGTTCTGCTCAAAATGTAACAACTAATGTAGCAGTTTGTGATTTCCATAAATATCAGTCGGGCTGGGTGGTGCTCGGACGCCGTATTTTGCTACAGTGATCTCGTCTAGAAGAATGGGAATGGCAAAAAGTTTACCTTAGCAGAGCTGTAAAGGGATCTGCTTATTATCATGGCAGACACCTTCCTAGATACTACAAGTGTATTATAAAGTTGTTCAAGTAGGTTTTCGTCTTGATGGTGCAATGATATAAACGCCTTATATCATCATGGATACGTCTGAACAGTCTAGTGATGTTGAAGCGCAAACTACCTCTTAATAATTCCAACTTTTTGGTTCCGTTTTAATCCTGGATTGGATATAAACCCACAACTTCAGGGGAATTAAACTCGGGCGATCTCGCCTGCCACCGAATGGGGTCACAAGGATCTGTCCATGTTTCAGGATACACATCATTAAGATTCTCTAACTGCTCTAAAATAATGGGACTGCGGTTCCCCTCTAATTGGAGAGCAACATGGGGCCAGATAAACCGATCCAATGATGTCTTCTAATTCCACACCACCCCATTCAGCATACGTGTGATGTGCTCGAAGCTAATAAGGATGCTCATTAATTAAGTTTTTGCATGTACACATGGGAGTCATTTGCAAAATGTCACTGATTCCTCCACAGGCCCTGCCTGATAAACTTTGGGTTTTCGTCTAACTTATCAATGAGTCTTTTGCAAAGTGATAACCGATGCTTGAACACGCGAACTTAAAGCTGTTGATATAGGTGCAGCTAATGCTTAATTCTTTTATAGTGATGTCCGTGACATGTCAACAGGAGCGGCCGCTCTTGTTTTTTCTAAGTATGATGACGACAGTAACAGATAATGCTCCAAAGTATAATTAAACATCAACAATAGGTACGCTGCTGTTTATTAAAAAGATAGATCATATCAATGAATAGCATGCAATGTCCAGGATTGTCTCCGAAATACTGCATAACATTCTGGGAATGTACCTGTTATGATCCGCAGGTTCCTAAACATGTCTCTGTGTATCAAAATATGCTTGTAGAAGGAAGACGCTCAAAATAGCCTTCGGGCCTCAGCTGCATTTTGATGCGTTTTCTCATAGATCGTAACCATATCAGTATAGTCGTTGTTTAAGAACACTGCAGCTACTGCCCATTCAACTAAAGCAAATAATTAACTCTAAATGATGAGAAATATAAGCGTGCAATCTCAATGAACTCTCTGCTTCCCTTCGTCCTCACATATACTTCATATTACTTGTTTGTGAAACCGTTCTTGCATGTACAAATGCGGGAAATATAAAAGTGCAAAACACGGTGTGCGTAGGTCACCTGGAACGTTTTTTAGCTTTTAATGTCTCATACCAACAGCCGTAGATCTTCCGACGAAGATGTGAGTTAACAGTGGCTAAAGCTTTTAGTTGCAGAGTGAAGGAAAACTCGAAGGGAAAATGCCATATAACACTGATCAAAGTGAATTCAGTTCACCAATTATATAACGGTAGACTTCGGGATAGTGGATGATTGGAGACTAATGCTCAGTCAGTACGTGCTGGAATAAGTGCATCCAGTGATGCGGCAACAATCGTAATCTGTCTCCTTTGAACTTACAAACCGCCCAAACATAGGAGAACTTGGTAAGATTCTGCACACTTTAATGAATTCTGATATGGATTTTCGTCACTTTTCTCTACTCATTACTCAGAATTAAAAAATATATTCGCTGTTCTTCTCCAACAGAATCGTGTTGTTCATTTAAAACTTTTGACAAAAATTAATTTGATGATAAATGTACCATATGTAATAGCGTTTCTGTAGCATACGTCCTCTTTTATTCTGCTCTTGGCTGTCTGTTAAGCAATGTCTATTGTTTGGTTACAGCTTTTGATTCAATAATATACGTATGCGAACAGCATTATTACAGAGCGGATTCTTAATTAAATAATTATTTTTCTGCTTAAGGTAAATACTTCCAACCTAGTTTAAAACTCCAAACGAACAGTGATCATTTTATTTCACTTAAAATGGATGTAAATAGGTATTTTAAGAAAAAAATTAATGAACCAATGTATTTTTGTTTTACTCTAATTTATTTTATTACATTTCAGTATTTTTAACTTTTAAAAATAAACTGAGTGTAATTGTGTACGTTTTTTGTAGATGAATGCATGTGCGTGGGATGGAGGTTCACAGAGAATGAAATAAATGTGAATGCCTGCAAGAGTGTTCGGGATTCAGTTGTTGGTGAATTGCAAAACAATTCTAAGACATCAGCGACCTCTCACAACTAGCGCATTCATTTTTATTAGTGAATTGTCCTTCTTTCTTCTGCAATGTCACTATGCATTTATGCCTAAATGTTTCTTTTTTTTATTTTGCCAACCCAGTGAAAAAGCAGCTTGTAAATAAATATTTTTCCTGCTTGAAGGTGCATAAGTTATAACGTAAGAAACCGCCACGAGTGGCCGAGTTCGTTAAGGCGCAAACTCGTGAGCGGGAGGTCTGGGGTTCGATTCCCACCAGTACCATTCTCTCTGTCTGAGGTTTTATCCAGTTTTTTTCCCCCAGTCCTCATAAACGGCAAATGCCGGGGAGGTACCCTAAACTTATTCCTGGAACGTTACCTTTCTTTAAAAAAAAATCCTTTCCCAGTTTATCTTTTCATCTCATGTATCATCAGTGTCCACCGCCTGTGGTGCCTCAGTAGTAAAAACGGGCGTTAAACACAATTAAAAAAATGAAAGAAGCTTTTACGGTGAATATAAAGAAATATAGCACAAAACAATACATTTTTAAAACATTTTCACAGAAAAACAGCATATTTTCAACATTATGATAAATCGTTTACTCAAAGTGTAAATATTTTAATTTCTGTACCACATAACTCTCCCTTTGCATTAATATTTAGCAGCTAAATCAACAAGACACTGCTCTATGGTGCTAATAAGAGCAAGCAGCTTGTTGGACAGACAGAAAGTCATGCATTGAGAGAACCACAGAATTCAAGACACAGTCAGAAGCATGCAATAGATGCTCCCTCTTTTGCATAACGCAACTCAGAACCATTAAAGAGGTTTAATTTAAACGCACATTTTGGCGCTCACTGTGAACATTCATCTATTTCACGATCTGCATACAGTATAGGTAAAGTATATCTTACTCGCACTCGTATTCATTTTCCCTTGAAAATTTGAGCAATTTTCCCATGTTAGTATATTTAAAAATGATGTCTAATATGCTGCGAATGGTAATCAAACTTAAGAACTACTTCTTTTCACTTCTTTGGTGCATATTGAACTCATTGACAACGAGTAAAATTGGTAACAAAGAGTAATCTGTAATCTATAGTTAATAGTAATTAATCAGTGATTAATCTTTGAACGCTGTGTATACCAGCAGAATCGAAAGCAGCTTGGTATTTTAAAGCACATAGAATCTACAAGTTCAATGAAAGTATTTTATTTATTTATTTAAATAGTACTAAGTTTAAAAATATTACATTGTGCCCTCGTTCTAACCCAGCTCTATTAAAGGCCAATATTTTAATTCACCCCGTTACTGAATTTTAATTCACATACCAATTATCACCTTACAACTAACTATATTTAACAGGGTTTTAGGTCCTCGTTCTCGGTTATCCAGAAGATTCTGACACCACCCCTTCTACTAAACAAAGAAACACTATGATAATACACTATAGCATTCTATACAGTTCAATAATCACCCAAAATTAACGATAAATCCGTTCTCAGTTATAAAAATTCTGCCCTAAACGAGCAGACATCTATACAATTTAAAATTTTGATCTACTACACATATAACCACAATACTGCTACTAGTTAGGTACCGATGGAAAACTCAATCCAACTCACATATCTATCCTCACTGATCATAACTATTTCTTCTTAATTCTATACAAACATTAAAATTCCTAATTTGTCTTTGGTTACTGAACATTTTCTTTGCTGCAATTTGCTTATTAACTTCAGCCATTTGGCATATATTGCTTGTTGTCTCCATTCACTTTTCCTGAGCATTCAAAAAAGGGGGTGTTCTACATTTTCCAAATTTCCACGTGTGGGGCATACTGCATGCTCACAATTACTTCTAAAACTCCTTAAGCTCCAGATTCCTAATAATGAAAGTACGTGCTAACAGCAAATATGACCAATGTTCCTCTTTCCAGGTTGAAGTGATTCTTCAAACTGATATTAATAAGACAACGTCATGGACTACAATGTTATGTCGACGTAGGTAAACGAAAGGCACTGACGAAAATGTAAAAGTATAAAGATCTTATGCCCGAATTCAAAGCGGCTCATAAGATATGTATAATTTGAAACTGGTTCAAATACCAGTCACACACGACAAATGCGTAATGAAATGACAAAGCGGTCTAACAAAACGAGTGGTTACATTGGTCACATCTCATAAATGCACCTTTGTCACATCAGTCACCTTCAAGAGACAGGCGGGAGCTGTGAGAGACAAGTGCGAGCTGATATATTCAAGGTGGGAGCTATAAGAGCGAGACCGGAGCTAGAGAGAAGTGGTAAAGATTTTGAAGGAACTCCACCCGAAGTGGTTGAAGCGGGGAATGGTTTGCTGCCTGAGAAATCTAAAAAACGGAATACACTGTAGAACTGTATGCGCGTTTGGAATAGAGCTGGTTCTTTACCAAATTATCCCCCTTTAAGCATGTTTAAAATATCAGATGCGAACTGGAATTGAGCAGGTGACTGAAGCTTTACAAAGTTTGTACTATACCACATCTGGTAGCTAGAAGCGAGAAATATTGCCATATCCGTAAGAAGCCTCTTATACATGTTCGTATTGCCCTTATGTTGATTTATATCACTTGTCCTTCGAAGTTACCATAACGTTTGAAAAGAAAGTGAACGAATGACTTTGGGGTTTGCAGTCCTCGTTTCTGGATAAGCACAGTGACATTTGAATATGTAAGACAACAATCGTAAAACATTTTGGCGAAGGAAGTGGTCACGGTGAGCTGTTTGCACGTTTGTAATCTAGGACTTGATTGCAATGATATGAAGGCATGCTGAAAGCTGGTAACTTGATACAACCTTAATGCTCATACCTATATAATTGTTTTCCCACATAATCCCCTTGGCGATAAATACACTTTTCCCATTGAGTGACCGTCACTGTAGAATGTTTAATTTTGAAGACAAAACCAAAACTCACTTCTGTATGCACAGCATCATCAGAAGCAAAGGATCAGGAGTTCTTTAAGTTTTGGAAAGAGACGAAAATCTAACTGCACCAGGTCAGAATTGTGTGGAGGATGATGAACTATAGCGAAACCAAGACGCTGAATCTGTTCTGTTGTCATTGCACCGGTGTGCGGACCAGTGTTGTCATGCTGTAGGAGGGGCTGTTCCATGTGTGGACGAACTCTTTGAATTTATGATTTCAGGTTTTTTAAGTTTACTCGACGCCTTATAGAATTAATGCATGAGTTTCATATACACCATACCTTGAATATCCCAAAAGCACGAGTTTGGCTTGAACCTTTTGGGAGAAGGTGATCCTTTGTGACGGAACTACATGAATGTCATCTTGTTTTCGGGATCGAAGTGGTGTGCCCAACTTTCGTCACCTGGTCAGTGTTCTTTAACAATGCTTCGCCTTCCCGTTCGTAGCGCAGAAGCAATTTTTGGCTAATGTACTCTTCTGTCAGGAAGGAGCTTTCGAGACACCGATCGTACACAGTTTCCGGAATGCCAGTTCTGCAATGATCGTACTCACGCGCTCCCTATATACCCTACTTGTTTGAGAATTGCTCCTGCTTTATGTTTTACTTATTTCATTGCCATCAGTTGCAATTCGCCGTCTTCCACTACATCCTTTGCCGCACAAGTTGAGAGTTGCACCAGGTTCATAACAAACACGAAAAGACCAACGTCGCGCAGTATAGGTGTAGACACATGATTCGTATAAACAGCATTAATCTCCGATGAATGCCTATCAGGGACATGTTTTCTGCTATTAAAGCTCTTATCACGGCAAGCTGCTTCACGCGCATCCAATTGTGGTGGTACAAGCCACCATGTTGCAGACTATAATTCAGAGCTCTCTAGTAGCAAAGATACGAAAACTTGCTTCAGCGAAATGAGAAAGTTAACTAACGCAACGTATTATACTTAATACTCCGAACTATATTCACAGTAAAACAAAACATTGGGAGGCATTACTTCTCAGTATATCCTCATAGTAATTAACGCTGTATCTCCTCCCCTGCTTCTAATCCGGCCTTTAAACTTAGCACATATCTTGTCCTCAAAAGCAACAACCTCCAGTTAAAAATCATATTCAGGCTTGACTTTCGATTCCATGAGGTTTTCACTTTAGATAACTGAAACGAATCTTGGAAATGTACTTTTGCTGGGATATTGGGCACAGTTCCTTAAAATGTATACCGCTTCATTTCTTGATGTACTTCGCGAGCAGTGCAGTTAAAAAAATTTGGCCACTCTTAGCAATGGAAGTAGTTGATCACACACAGCTCTCCTGCCAAGCCTTCCTAGGTACAGCGGCACACGCTCCAGAGACAAGGGCTTTATTATTGCCTTGCGCATACCTTAGCACCGTAAATCATTGAACGTTATGACTTTTCCCAGGTAGAAAACAGAGGAGAATTTTCAGACACTGTAGTGCGGGTACTTTTTATTGCGTCTGCTGAAGTACATATCTTATTGCTTCCTATCGGTGTGTGTGCAGAATAGAACGGCGCAGAAATATAAACAAGACTGGAAATTAAACCGTGAACTTCTTCTGACATGGTTTCTGAGATATAATGCACGTGTAACAAGAACAAAGGATGATATGAAATAATTTTCTTTTTCTGGTGTATATTTGCTGGTTGTTAAAATCAAAGAAACATATCCAAAGAAAGAAAAACGGACACATTCCCAGATATTTTACATATCACACCTGTACGTAAATGCAAAAATGATGGAACCTTCAAAGCTGGTATTATCTTAATAGTAATCCCAGTTATTTATATTACCATTATAAGCATCTCCACCAAGAATTGCGTCAAGAATGAACTGTAGACTTTGCCAAAGGGATGCTCTTGCAAATTTGGTTCCTTCTGAAGCCACTTAACACTTGTAAGTTGAAATATCTCTACACATGATCAGTTTATAACTAAGCGATTGAAAGCTATAGTATGCAATGACATGCAAATTCTGCAACTCCACTGCCTTTCTACATGAACTGGTTCGTTGTGAGTGAGGAGCTCAGTTCATCTAAAACTGCCGTCGAAGAACAATATCATGGGCCAATCCCAGCCAGGGTCAATGGAGTTTTTTTTTTTTTTTTTCCTTTGGCGTAAAAGTGTGACTTCCTTAGTAAATAAAGTAAAGAGGTATGTCTCGTGTGGTAGATATGGCTTGTAAAAAACCTCAAGAGACCTCTGAGCAAAATTTACCGGCTGTTTCACGCCATGAATTAAATGGAATACTGATGACCTGAGATGTTAAAAGAGCGTCTTTAAATAAATAAAATACTACTACTACCTGCTGGCGTATTAATGCAAATTACGTCCTTCTTATAAATAAATAAGAAATAAGATTTAAATATAGAACAATGCACTCGTTAGCCAAACTCGAAATATGACATAAAGTTGTTTGCGTGGAATGTTTATTTTTAATATTATCGAAATTGAGAAAAAGCTGGAACGTAGATTAATGAAAATCTCAGAAATTTGTTAATTTTAGATTAGTTTTGGCGAAAAAGAATTTTGACAAACATTGAAAGGAATAAGGCATTCCATGTCTATTTTGCTTGTAGTATTCAGAAGCTTAAAATAATGACTTGTGTATCGTCTACTGTTGAGTGCGCACGATATATAGCAGAGTTACGGTGTCAGACTCTAGCGTTCCGATCGTTAAGACTGCCTGCTGTGAGTACAGGTTTTCGGCATTAGGAAGAAAGATAAAAAAGTTGTTAATACTTAACTGCGTACTGCTGCACCTGTACCAAGCTAAAGTATGGAAAATTCAAGATACCCCCTTAGTCTCATGTCACCAGTAGAATGCACGAGTCAGCAGCAGAGAATAAACATAATAGGATGGAGAGCAAAGAGACGGCGAATACGAGCTCTTTCACATACGCTACTTAGAAATAAGTTCAGTTTGCATGTTCAACGTACTAAGTAGGTTTTGTCTCGCACCGATCCTGTATGAACTCGGTAGTTAGACTGTACGATCGATGCGCAAGGGTCTATTTTACGAGGAGGATGTGAAAAATTCTAGAAACGGGTATTTAAATGGAATATTGTTTTTATTTTTCAACTCAATTCCCTGTAAGTTCGATACATTTACTCCAGCGATGCTCCATTACCATTTACCCGTACAAAGTGTTTTCGGGATTGTCCGCCAAATATCCTTTACAGCCTTGATTTTATGAAAAACTCATATCAGCTAGAAAGAGTTTGAGTTCTGGTAATAATTGGAATGCAGAGTGAGTCAAATCAGGGTGCTCCATTAATTCATTCTTTAAATCTCTTCGTTTTCTCATCGCCAAAGCACTTTTGTTAATAGGTGAAAAATTATGAAAAACTAGTTTTTTCCTGCTGGAAACCGGGTCTTTTTTTCAAAGTTTCCCGTTCATTTGGTTTGAAAAAATATTGAAATAATACTAGAATATTAGAATATTGGAATACTACTCCGAAGGAAGCCATACTCAGAATTTTTACGCCCGAAAAAATCCATCGATCCGGGCCGAGTGTAAGCCGCGATCTTGGGATTAGGAGGCAAGTATGGTTACCACTACACCACCAGGACCGACGGTAATCTAAGTGAATGGATACCAAGCATTGCATTTACAAGAATATTTCTAATTTTGCATATTAATTTTTGCGGATTTTAAGAAATGAGTGCCATTTACCATGTATAATCTACATCAGCAAATTTGTAATATTTTTATCATGTGTGAGGGGAAACGCGGGCGCGCTTGTATATATATATATATATATATATATATATATATATATACGCTTCTCAATGAAAGTAACATTAAAAATTACCTCTTTCAAGTGTGCACAGAATGTGAACTAGATGTTCTTGTAGGTAAGTAAGTAACATGCTTAGTTATTTCCTCTTTTTCCAGCCTAGCAGACTCGAAATATTTAATTATTTTAGTTGTGCCTTCCTGTGTACACACACGTGTTAAACGTGCTTTTTCTTGAAATTAACACACTTAAGTTTTAGAATACTTATGGAATACTCGAAGAAATTTTATTATTGAAGAAAGCAATAGGTATTCATATTTCTCTAATTGTTATTGATTCTTTGGTATTCCATAAAAAAATTCATACTCCTTCTTTTGTAAAATCTTCTTTCTTACATTTAAGTATATGTGCATATTTTAAATGTCATAATAAGGTGCTAGACTTAATATTAAAGACTACAGATTCAACTTACAGATGTTGAATACAGAGTGACTTAATATTACGAAACTTACTTTTCCTTACACCACTGCATGATGACTTAAATAAAATAAGTGCTTTCAGCTTGGATGATAAAAAGTTAAATCTATAGGTTCTGGATTTAGTAATAAAAATGTAGCAACCGGACTAGAAACTAAGGAGCATCTTCTATATCAAGTTTGCTTATTTTCTTTAGCCGTGTTTGCTATATGTATACCGAGGGTGCCAAAATGTATACACGCTTTCATAGTAGATATCTATATAATGTGCTTCAAAATTGGACCGAAAAACAACAGTGATGTGTAGTATGATGTTCTGTAAACAGATGTGACTCACAAACATTGTGATAGGGTTACTACATGACAGGTAAATTAACAATGAACAAATGAAGTCAAGGTTATCGTATGATGTTCTGTAAACAGATGTGGCTTACAGTACGTTATGCTAGAGTTGCTACAACAAAATGGAGCCAAGATTATCGTTTGAACAGCGGACAGCAATTTTGAAGTTATATTGGAAAACCGAGAATCTTGTTGAAGTTCAAAGGCAATGGAGACGTGTATACAGAACAGAGCCGCCGACGCGAGTAACAGTTGCACGCATTCGAGACAAATTTTAGATTCATGATACCGCATACCATAGAAAACACTGGTAGCACTTCGGGAAGAATTTGAAGCGGCACGTGCTGCAGTTGCCGAGGACACTTTCGCAAACGTTGCTCAATCAGTAGTGCAACGTACTCAGAAGTGTATCGACGCCGATGGTGCGCATTTTGAGCAACTGTTGTAACTGTAAAAGTCTAAGATGATTAGTGCTAATCATTTTCTGTTCATGTGAATTCAGTTTTGTTATGTTAACACAGTTTTTTCTTTGTTTGAAATGTGCATACATTTTCGTGCCCACTGTGTATACATATTGCAAATTATTTTGGCTTTCTTTGAGTCTGATATATGTTTGGTTCATTTCAGTTATTCCTATAATACGGCACTCTCGCTAGGGGCATCTCCTTACCTTTCAACTGCCACAATATCACATACATCCTATGCAGCGGTTAAGTCCAAGTGAATAGGTCGCTCACAACACCGTCCAGACGAACAGATTCATCTGCCATTTTATCATTCTCTTCCTTCCTTTGTGTATTCTTCCCATTGCTTATCATATAATGAAGTAATCGGTATCATGCTATTTAGCAAAGAAATGTTATTCCAGTTTACTCTGTTTCTTTTATTTGAATTGTTCGTGGCTTGCCATAGTTTTCGCTTTATATATTAGTAGTTGTAATGTAAAAGTCGTTTGTCTTAGTTTATATTGCTTTTTCCAAGAAATATACATTTTTTTCATATTTAATATGCTAGTATGGCATAATATTAATTACAAATGTAATGTATTCATACATTTCGATGCAATGATTTGATCAATTTGTAAATTTATTAATTACAAATAGAGAAGGTGGCAGAAAACATACTTGTCTTACATTGTGAAACATTTAGAGTCTCGCTGTTTTCGCCTGCTTTGATCTTCGTGTCTGTGTAGCAACTGTGAATAGCCCTAACTAAATGTAAATTCCTATATGGTCACCATTTAGTATTTTAAATGTCGAAATATCGAATCCATAGCCCCCGAGAAACCGAACAGAGAGCTGGCGCCACCAGTATGTCACAATAGGAAAAATATTCCTGCGGCTCGTCCACCAAATATGTAACGGTCCATTTGTGAGCAGCGATCCGACATAGTTTGTATTTTAAAAGTATTTAGGAAAAGGCGAAATAGAACAACTCTTAGATACAAAATGGAAAAACATTAGATTCTAATAAAGACAGCTTAAGTGCAAAAGAGATGTCCAACAATATGCAGAAGCTGGCGTTACTTTACAGGACGAAACCATGAGCTAAGAGAGCAATTTTTCACAAAAACCGTAGTTTGTATTGTCGTATGTGCCACACTCGAGGGATACGTTTTCTGGAATGTTCTGTGTGCATATAACCAATCACCATGCTCACATCGTTTTAGCCCACATAACTACATGAAGCACGCCATAATGTAATGCCATTCAACAGGTATTTCCTTTGTATTTCTACAAACATACATCTTCCTTAAATTTTTAACTTACTTTAATATAATTTATATAATTTTGTTCATATTTATAGAACCGCTTTTTTATCCGTGACAATATTTACTAGTATTTCCTAGAGCTCTCTACGAATTACTGTATAAAAAAAAACAGCATTCAATGTAATATATCCGTCTGTGCAAAATTAATTCTAGTGTTCCGAAGAAATGCATTATAGTGACTTTTGAGTACAATAAAAAGAGGATTAATAAACAAAATACAACGAGATATTGCTGTTAGGAGTTTCTTAAAACTCGATAACTGAAGGGGAAGAATGTAGCAAAATGAAATGTTTAATTCTTCTAGCATGGTATAGGAATTTTCATTGTAAAGTAGTAATATATTAGGCAATAATTAATATGAATAATAATTGTGGATATAATAAGTCATAAGTAAACTAGATACCAGGGACATTCATAGTGTCTGAAGCAATCTAAATTGCATTGACAACTATAATACTTATTTACGAAACTAGAAGAACATACTGCAGAATTGCTGGAGTAAAAATGTTAAACTGTTTGCAATCGGAAGAGCTCTAATGTCCCGAACCTATTACTTTATTGTCCACATTGCAAGTGCTCCGAGAGCAATATTCTAATTAAATATTTGTTATTTTCTGACAGTTATGCTTAACGTGTTGGTTTTCCTTCCCTGGGAATTCAGCATGCATGAAGACAAATATATACATTTCAGAGAATAAACTGATAGTGCTTTTTTTAAATATGCATTTTGGATAATATGGAATTCCTATGTTGTTTGTGTTTTCCGTTTAATCCTCGATCACAAAAGATAAATGTAGACACACACACACACACACACACACACACACACACATCAGTGAACAACAATCAGCAAATCCTTAAAGCCGATTCAGGCCCTTGTTACAATAAAGAGAGAAAATTCGATGATGTTCTGTAGGTCCACGGTAACAAATGTTTAAATTGACTTTATCCTTATTGTGTAAATTTCTCCTGCGTAGAACACATACTAAACACCAACTGAATTAATTCGTGCTTTGTGAAATATGTTGTGTTATCTTAACTAGTTTTGCTCATAAGTTATATAAGCTTATTGATATTTTAAATCCCTTTTCGCGGAATGTGTTATCGTTGGTATTGAACTTAATATTGGGCGGGACATGTCTGTTTTGTGCCAATTAAACTGATATGGTTACAGAAGGCAGCCCTTCTGAAGAGCAACCAATTGGCAAGAATATGTATCTTTCTGACTTTGATCACTCAGATCTGCGCCTGGTTTATTTAAGATATCATCTGGGAAAATCCAAGGCATTAACATTAAAGTATGATTTTTCATTTTTGTGAAAATTCGACACTCTTTAAATTAATCAGGATATTGTGTATAATGTCTTTGCGAGGTGTTCAGCAAAATAAGTTGCACTTTCTCTTGAGCAGATGCTCTGTTTTTAATACTCTCCAGAATAAGTAATTACACTTTCCTTAACCATAGTTTTGGCTGTAATATTTATGTCTTCTTCCCTCATAAACAAATTATCGCTTTCTCTATCGCTATGCGGACCTATTATTTCAAGAGTTTGCAAAGTTGATATTTCCGCGGTTCAGTCAAGTAATGAATTCTGTGCTATCTAGCCCCGAAAGGCAATATTGCTATAATGGAGATGGCGAAACCCACTCACTGTTTATCTTTCCATTGCGCTCAGATTAAGGCAAACGTATACTATGCGTAAGGGGTAGTAGGGGTAGTGTTTAACGCCCGTTTTTACTACTGAGGCACCACAGGCGGTGGACACTGATGATACATGAAATGAAATGATATATTGGGAAAGGATTTTTTTTTTTTTTTAAGGAAGGAATCGTTCCAGGCCTAAGTTTAGGTACCTCCCCGGCATTTGCCAGTTATGAAGACTGAGGAAAACCTGGAAAAAACCCCAGTCAGGGAGGACGGTCCTGGCGGGATTCGAACCGCAGACCTCCCGCTCACGAGTCCATGCCTTAACGACCTCGGCCACCCGTGGCGGTATGCGTAAGGGGAGTATGAGTGTTTTTCGGCATGGACAAGGCGATCATTTTGTCGTTTTCACTATGACGGCTTTGAAATTTGTTCTGTTGGCACCTTTAATGTCAATTTCTACACCATACCAGAACTAGTTAAGGAAAATTTCAGTGAAGAATATGGCCTGTTGTTAACTTCATGCAGTGGAGTGCAGGTTCATGGTGATACGTAAGAATTATCTGTGATTGTCAGATTCCACATGGATATTTTCACATAGTTTATTTTATAAACAGGCAGAACTTTAGAAATATTAGGTATGACCATGTATGTGCTTATGCTTTAATACAAAATATCTATAAAATATAAATAATTTTCCAACGCCATTCTTTAGTGCAGCATATTTTTTCCTGTTTGTTGTTCTGCAGATAAATTTTTGATTTTACAAGTAAGAGGAACAAACCAATTGTAACTGCAAGCAATCAGCTTTAGACAGGTTGCCTGAGGGAAACATTTATTAGATATTTTCGTATCACGAAACTGCAAAAACCATGCTAATTTACCCTTGTAAAATTTATATCACTGTTAATTTATTGTATTTTTTCTATACCATAAAGTTTTAGAGGCAGAAGGCATAAAAGGAAAATACAGCTGCGTAAGCAAATACTTAAGAGTGGATCTTCTAACCTAGATTCCATCTTGCAGTGATTACACACAAGTTTCCATGTTATTTTTACGCGGAAAAATATGCACTCAGTTCGCTAAAATTTGCTACATTATTTCCATCGCTACATAGGGAGAGCATCTTTAGGGACTTCCCAAAGATAATACCGATCAAGAAGCATCAGTCAAGAGAGAGAGAGAGATGACCTATAATATCAATTGTAGTGGTAGACAAAGAGATATAATGAAAACAATAAGATACCAGCTGCGTGCTTGGTGGTCAAATAACTAAGCGAAAACAGGTGGCAATCCTGTAGGCGTTAATGAAAATAAATTAAATCAAAGACGAACGCAAAGCTACTCTTCAGCTACTCAACGCATTTTTCCATATTTATATGGCAATGCACTGGCTAACAAAACTTGCCAATAGAAGTGATGCGACAATTATTTTAAATAAAATTCCAAAAAGTATTGTGGTACAAGAAGAGAAGAAGAAAGTAAGTAAGTGTCCACAGAAATGGACAAACTCAACTACAGGAGGAATAACGAAGGTGTTCGTTCTTTCCTTTGGTAAAAGACAAAAAAGTATTTCCAACAGCAAACTTCACAGCATTGTTAACTAGACACGGGAAAATGAGGTCAAATTACCCAAAGTAAAGATTGTAGAAAATCCAGGAATGGTGAAGAGATAAAAAATTGGTCATCTGTGGGAATGCTCAACACGAGATCAATAACGCATCTAGGAGCGCAAGAAATTGTCCAATTAATTATAGTGACTAAAAACATTTGAAATCATTTACAAACACTGTTAACAGTATAAACTGTGATTAGACTACAATTAGAATCAAACAATATAATAATGAGGTCAAATAAGCTGTACATAAACCGGTTTAAACAGGTTTAATACTATCTCAGGGCATGTGTTAAATAGACTCTCACGAGAATCGCATTGGTACGGTAAATAAATATGAACTAAAATGAAAATAATAGCTTAATGCCAACCGCACATTAAACAGTTTTAAGTATAATTGTTAATATAGTGTTTCAAACGGTTTTTTTTTCTATATTATTCATTTTGCTTGTTTTTTTTTATTTATGGGTAAGTTGTTTTATTGATTGATTATAACAATATAAAAATATTAAAATCTAAACAGAAAGTGAGGTCAAATGCTTTAATTTTTTGTCCGACTTCACGTGGAACCGCCCATGTAAGAGAAGCCTATTCTGTAGCTGCCTTGCAATTTCAGAAGTTCTTCCGTGAAATAATGTGATTTCCTACCCTTAAGAGAATGCGGTCATCTACCTAACAAGGCTGACTGATCTAGCAGATTCATGTAAATGAGCGTTTTCATTAAAGTGTCAAATTGGATCTCTATTCTCTCTCTAAACGAGAAAGTGTATGCTCTAGCAGCACACTTTGCCTTTGTCTACCAGTGCTGGGCTCATTTGACATGTTTACCTCAGTGATCTCCGTCTAGGTTCATTCTTACACTTTCCTGAACACGTTTTGTTGGCGCCAGTTGGATCGTTCATTGAAAAACTGCGCGTGAATCTCATGTAATTCCCTGTTAAAACTTTTGCCATATTCCGCTGTGTTACACCTCAAATAGTGAAAAGCTGATTTTCGGCACACAGTAGATAAACCTACTGCACACAACACGTTCAGTTGTTCGCAATCCAAGTGAACGAGATAGGTAATGGTTAGAGCGTGCTTTATCACGAAACGCGGCAGCCCCCCCCCCCCGCTTTACTGCAGAACCAAATTCAAATTATATGGGATTTCCCTGTAGGTGTGTCTTTGTTACTTGTTCTAGTGGTACGTGCCTGAAAGCTCCTTGTGTGTAAAGAAGCTGCGGTTTGAAATCGTTTTCTTTACCTAAAGAGCGAAATAACTTGAAGTTCGCACGCAGATTTTAATGTTTTAATGTTTTAGTACAAGGGGCAATGGTTGGGCCCCACGTTAATGTAGTCCCGTGTTGGGCTTGTTATCCTGATTTTTTATCCCCTCCATGGTTTCCCCTGGTCGCTTAGGCGAATGCTGGGATGAATTTTTCCACTTTTCAATTTCAACTCGTTTCATTCCATTGGTTGTGTTGCAAGGTCGAAAGTGCCAGGGCGAGTGCTCTGGTGCAGTGTGCCGGTGATTTACACTTTGGAAAGGTTTTTGCGTCTGGTATGAAGGCCAAAACACTTGAAATGTTGTGCTAAAATACCTGAATAATGTAACAGAAGGTACAAATATTTGAATATGAATGATGTTTTTATGAATATAAACAGCATATAGCTCTCACCAATAAAAATTATGCTTTTTCTTGGCAATTGTTGAAGAATTGCACCTGAAATGACTGACG
Source organism: Metallyticus violacea (assembly GCA_030762175.1). Lineage (NCBI taxonomy): Eukaryota > Metazoa > Arthropoda > Insecta > Mantodea > Metallyticidae > Metallyticus > Metallyticus violacea. The sequence continues at coordinate 302,826,813 of CM060846.1, forward strand.
ATCATCGCGGAACATTTACTTATGCTGGGAAAATGAGCGCTTCACGTCATAAGAATTGGGTCTGACAAATTTATAACTGGAGGTGTCACATTTATATCAGTATCCTTTTTGTGCTGGCCGACTAGCGTAGTGTATAGCTCATTATTTTTTACTGCTTTGTATTTATTGCAATACTTATGTTGTGTAGCTCGAGACTGCTATTCAACTTTTATTGCTGTCCCCACACCGGATACAAAAAATAACCCCGAATATGCCGTAACCAATGGCTATGGCATTGTTAAAATACACTAAAAGAACGTAACTCTGAAATGCACCAGCTCTCAACACCAAAAATGAACTACATCCGAGTGATCTCCACTCCTAAGTATGTTTCGGGAGAACTTGGCGATGTGGAACAGGTTCATATATAAACATCCTCAAACCCGCCATTAAACAAAACGAGATACTGAATTGAGATCTTATTTATATTGTCTTACAGACACACTTAACAATATTCCTAAACTTAATATTTTTTCATTCTGCTCAAGGGGTTGACAAGAGGTATCATATATGTTCTTGGGCCCTAGGCCTCTGCAATGAGCTAATCGTTTGCGGTTTTGCAATTTACTGTGTTTTACTTCTTGTGGAGTACCACAAAACAATTCTGTCATTGTTAAATGAATTACAGCTGGAACACAAGTCAAAGATTTGCAACCTGTGAGCCGACAATGACCGATTTTTGTTTTTTTAGCCACATGCTCAGGCAAACGCATGGCCTACTCTTTCCTTGCAGCCCCTGTGGAATTGACTTTGTTCTTCACCTTTTTCCTGAAATAGATTCATCAGAAATTTCTTCGTCCAGAGTGCTCTCCTCTATTGGCCGGCAATGTGGTTTTTTGTGGATTAGTTTTTCCGGCACAGCAAATTGGAAGTGTAAACTGTCAAGCACTAATCTTGTTGTAACATCTTGTGGAAAAGGTGGAGAAAATCTATTGCCAAAGGTGTAAGCTGTGAAACAAACACAATATAATGTCCATTTCTCTGAAGTCCAAAATATAAAGGTTTCATTAATTCATTAATAAAGTAATAGAGCGCGCAAACATATCCTCTCCGTGATCTCAAGCATGTTGAATATTAAAGAAACTTGAAATGACGTTGTGCTTATAAGAATGCTCTTGACTTGTTCTACTTACTGATGGGAATTGGCTGAGAGGTTCTTCACTTAAAGATTCCCACGAAGAAGTAGCAACATCCTCATAACATTCTAATCAAATTCATCTTCACTGTCCTCAAAATTAAAATCAGACAGATCTGGATCTATCTCCTTTAGGAAGAAAGCTGCTCTTTAGAGAGTTCGGCAACTACAGGTTTAACTGCCGAAACAATTTTAGAATATCAGCATTATTAAGTAACATAAACATAATATCACCTATGGTACCTATCACCCATATATATATACTTTTAAAAGAATGTAAAAAGCTCTCTTTAGGAGACATGACACAACTTAAAATGCACTAATTTATGTGTCACTTTAAATGTGGCACGCCTTAGTGCATTTTAAGTTATATATATAACATGATTAACAAGTATTTAAGGCCTAATTATAATAAAATACCATAAAACATCCCCAAAATAATAAAATGCTATATTTCTGACCTGTTTTATCTCTTTAGGAAAGATTAATTTCGGCATTCTCCAATTTGTATTACTCTGCCACCTCTAGGAGTACGATAGAATTAAAAAATAAGCGACAATCATTTTCCGTAACACATCTTGTATATGATACTACGGTTTCCACATTTTTGCGCTCAGCCAAAACGGTAATATTAAATTCCGAACTGAAGTTTCATATATAATACCTGGAAACTGAGGGGAATAAACAAAATAACATGCTAGAAATATCCCGGGCAACAGACGTTTCTAGTTACTGTTAACACTTTCTGTATGAAGCAATACCTCTTAGTCACTAATATTATGAAATTTGAAGCATAATCTAATAAATACAATAATATGAAGACGTTAAAGGCATATTGCATACCACATATCCAAAAGAGAATGTTTGTATATGATTATGCAAAACCTGGTATGTTTCGTACCCTCCCCATAGTTCAGATTTTGCCCCGTATGACTTTTTCCTTGTGCCCAAATTGAAGAAACATCTTCATGGGAGGAGTTTTCCGTCATCATAAGCAGTGGTGAAGGCTGCTGAGGCGATTCTAAATGGCGTTGGGACAGGCGCAGTGCATCCAACGCGGGCTATATTGAGAAAGAATAAGCGCGTGTTGTCAAAACGTGATCATTCTGTATTGAACATCCCTCGTGTATCAAGTTTTACTGCTAAAACACTTTGCAACTGGGACACACTCTGCATTCAACGTGGAAATCTGTTGATTTTCTCGTGGATGCCGTTCACGTTTACGATTGTTAAAAACATTTAATAGTATCTATAATAACTTTGATAGTAGTATATGTACACTTCTTAATCACCACAGCTTTGGACAATCTTTAATTTGTGTCTGTTAAAAAATATATGTTAAAACGCTGTAAAGGGAATGAATCATTCTTTCTTCTTGAAAATGGGGGTGCGGGAGATAAATACTGTCAAAGAAAATAAAACAGAAATTACTGCAGGGAATTATTTTCAACTATAAGAAAGATGTCTATTAACTGTTTTCTGTGTTGCCTTTTGGGCTGGTAATTCCATCTTTGCCATTCTCTATTTAATTAAAACGAACCCCATTTTGAACTGTGAACTTCTCGCGCAATTCTTGTGCCTTTCAAAGTAGAGATGTTTGCATAGAGCTATCTTCAGACCGGACTTTCCTCCTATTGTTGCTGGTAAATTACATTTTGTTGGAAAAGGAACACCAGCGTTTCCAGCTCGTTTTTGATGTATTTATGCCAACAGTTAATCATATTATAATGTTATTTAATATCTGAAATTAGCAGTAGCTAGGTTGTGTAGTTGTAATGTTTGAATTGTAACAGTTCTGAGCTCTGCGTAGCTAAGAAAATTACTCTAATTTCAGAAAGGTACTGCTATTAAGTTCGCTTAGAAAAAGTTTATAAAAACCTAACATTTTACATTCTAGTATATATTTGTGGAGTTAACACTACTCATAAAATTTATAAAATTTGAATTGCTTGTAATTTTTGTGGAAAATTCCTTAATGGAGTGGAATAAAGAAGAAAAGAAAATTTAACTAGTTGTAGCTGCAACTTTCGCAAATAATATGCTTAACACAATTCATACTCTTGTTTTGAATTTTCTTGTTTTTAAAAATAACCCAGTTAAAATTTTAATCGTAACGTTTCATTTTGTACCAATGGCAATATTCCTATTTGAAAATGTGTAATTCATTTGGGCTTAAAAATCTGTGAATTAAATTTTATTTTGTGTACTTCATATTGCTGTTATATGTAAAACTGCAGAAGGCAGGCCTATTTTTCCCGTTATCGTATAAACTGGAGTACGCCTAAGACTACATTTCGACAACGACAAAGAGATGATATTTCTACAGATTTACGTTGCGGGTAGATTTCAGAGCTAATCTAACACCGCCACGGGTGGCCGAGATCATTAATTCACGGACTCATGAGCGGGAGGTCTGGGGTTTGATTTCCGAAAAATCTGTCCTCCCTGACTGGGGTTTATTCCAGGTTTTACTCAGTCCTCATAAATGGCAAATAATGAGGAGGTAATCTCGACTCAGGCCTGGAACGCTTTTCCCAGTTTATCACTTCATCGCATGTATTATGTACATCGTCTATGATGCCTCACCAGCAGAAAGGGGTGTTAAACACTAATAAAAACGGTAATCTTCCTAGGCACAGTAGGTTCTAATAAGTACATATATTTACAGTTCTACGTCATAAATAAATCCTACTTTCGTTCCCGTTAAGAGCGCATGCAAGGAATGCAGCAAGTGTCGAATGCAGCTTCGAGTCCCCCTATTGAAGAATGCTTTCACCTCATTAGCTGCCAACCGGGTAACCGCCGGCAAGTCATTTCCAACCACACCAATTTTTCGTTACAGTGAAGATTTCATGAGCTGAGTTCACGTTGCAGTGCTGTCACGAGTGGAGTTTCATTAATCTGCGCAATGCTTTGAGCTGCAGTTGCTGTTGAAGTGATTTTATAATTTTGATTTTATTTGTCACTAGACTATTATTTTACCCTAACACTTTAGGAATTAAGTATACAGTAAATGACCAACGTTTCAACCTTTGTTGAAAATCGTCCATTGGGTTGTTAAGATGTGGTATCGAAGACTAATGTTATTATTTTATTTCTAAAAAAAACTTTCGAAACAGAACATGTATTGCTGTTTTGCATCACGTTTAAATTAATGACTGAACTATTATCACATATATTTCAAAGAATCCTACAACTTTATGAATACACGAGTTTAGCTGTTCTAGGTACTGCTGGTAGGTTCTATAGATAAAACTAATATGTAAATTCATCAAAGAGGCAAACTCTACTCAACAAGCATTAGAACATATTACAAATTGGTAGATTTAACTTGACATACAACGAGCAATAAAATTAGTCTAGAAATAATAGAACTTAAAAACAGTTTTTAAGAGAGGATCTAAAGCCTAAAAGTGAGCCAAATAATGACGCCTTCTGGGCTACATATATTACAGAAACATTTACTTACGGAATCAAGTTCCTTGCAACAGAACAAGAAGTATTTTATTTGTAATTGTTGATAAAATCGGGGGAACTAAATCCTACGTAGTTTATCATAAAGGGAAATGAGCTGAAATTTGTTTCTGCTGAATGTTCAGTTTCTTTTTCAGTGACACTATTTCTCTTGACCCTCCTGGGAATATAAGGCGGTCAAGCGTGCTGATGTAAGTATCACTGCATGAAGATATCCGGATGGTAACAGGGTTTGCTCTAGGGATGAAATATCGTGCCTGTAAACTGCTGATTAATTTCTGGTTTATTTTAAGGCTCGCATTTTGAGCGGTTCATTATTTTAACCGTAACTGTAACATGTCGTTAATTCTCTGCTTGGTAAGTTTTTATCCTGCTTTATGGCTTGATATGTTTCTTTGACGTATGAATATTAGGTAATTTTTTTCCTTTCAGGCAGTTTCAAAAATTATTTTATCTAGATCACAGAAGAATTTTAAACAATATGAACATCACCTTGTTAAAATGTCACACCATACAAAGCCGTACTGGACTTCTGTCTCACTGGTGACGTGGGGAAATATTATTATTTGTAGGTTATCTGTGTTTCTTATTTGCACAGCGAAAAGACTGGAGAGCAAATAATGATTGATATTTCATACATTTATATAAGAATATACACCATTTACTTAGAATATGTTCATGTTTTAATAAAAGTGGATCAAATAAATAGACAAATCACCTTTTGCTGGGAGAGTATAAATTAATCATTTTCGTACTTGCTACGCCCAGAAATTGTTTCTTTATAGGCCCACTTTCTTTATTAAGGCACTGCATCAAAGCTGGGTGCATTGTCTGAAAGCAAGCCGTGAACAAAATAGCTTCTCGCTCTCAAAAACGTGTGATAATAGTCTGTAATCGAAAACTATTTAACATATTTAATTGATCATTAATTATAAAGCTATTATACGCTAAATTATGGCAATATGACTGATGCACTTACCTCCAAACAGTAAAAGTAGAACTTATATTATTCCGTTGTGTGTGATAACAGTTATTTTTAATCATAAATTTTGGCACATTATCTGAAAGTTTCAATATCTGTAATGGTTGTTCCTGTGAAGTAAGGTCCTGTGTCGACATCTGTCTACAGTAAATTAATGGTGGGCTTGCACTAAAAACCAAGGAAACCAATAGTGGTTTGCTGGAAAAATACAGCGAGAATGAGACCATGTTCACGAGAGGAAATGGAAATTTAACTTTCTTTATACATGGTTCCCTTGCAACTTTTAACAGAGAGAGAGAGAGAGAGAGAGAGAGAGAGAGAGAGAGAGAGAGAGAGATGCACTCGCTCTCCCATGCATAGTTTTGCTTATTATGTTGCTAAAACACACGTTTATTTTCCTAAATGATGATGATGATGATGATAATAATAATAATAATAATAATAATATCTCCGATGTCATTATAAGATAATTGTTTCGCGTTACCAGTCCCCAAATTTCAGGGCATATGTATTATACAACCAGGTATTTTATTAAACGATTGTTATGGGTTAATCTTTTAGAATGTAGCAGTTAACACAAAAGGAGAAATCTGTTGTAAAGTGATGTCTCCAGCAGTTGTCATAGCCCGTTTTCCGGATAAATGTGGTTAATTCTGCAGCTCGATAGCAAACATTTAATCTAGCTTCAGTTTAGTACTATAAGAGTTAAAAAAAAGGGCAATTTACTTAATCCTATGTGTCATGGATGTGGTTTCATAAAAGAGTCATTTATCAGGTATTCAGATAATGTACTTATATCTAATCCTCATTTAATAGTTTTAACCCTATGATTTATGTTCGCACACGAAGGTAACCATTTGTGAAAGGAAAAATTATTGGTTTTTATTTTACGATCATTAGTTATGACCTCTCTGATCTGGATTTCGCATAAAAGTTCCAATGGATTCGTTTTTTCTCGTGGCTGACGATAGCCCCTAATTTCTGCCTCACCTCGACAAATGCTAATTTGAGTCTCATTTATCAAGTTTATTCCTGGCATTAATTTTCCCCTATATTCTGAACGTATTAATTTGAGACGATTTGCTGCATTGCTCGGTTACTGAGCTTCGGTTGATAATTTGCCGTTTCACGCTTCATTGTGGTCGGTTTCCAGGTGTAGGTATTGTAGTAATTTCGTGGTTTCGATCTCACTCGCGTCCCTCGCTTCCCACTCCTTTGACGCAAAGGAGCCAGAATCAAAATTGAGAAGTTAAAGCCAACGATGTGCTTTCGATTCTTCGGCTAAGATCTGCAGCCTTCTGGACTCGGAGTATCAGTAAATGATATTGAAGTGACAACACTCTCCGCCACGTTGTCGAGGGGTGGAGGGCCCACGACAACGGAGTCTGCGCAGGCGCCAGACAAGCACATTCGCTCTGATGGAGGGACAGACGGACTGAAGAGCCGGGTTACATACTGAGGGGTTGGTTGTGCGCCGCTGCACCGAACGACCGACAGACCGAACTGCTGGCTGGCAAGAAGCTGTGCGGTGCCAGAGTCGCGGAGTCGAACTTCGTGCCAACAGTATCCGCTGATGTAAACCAGGAGCTAGGACACGTGGATGTTCCTCTCCGAGTCACCCTATTGGTCGCGCGCTCCCCGACAAGGCTCATGGACCTCACAGAGGCGACTCACCATCAACGTCATCAGTGATGGTAAGTTATTTAGCCCACATTGAACAATCTGTGGAATGTGTTTGCCGTCCATTTCAAACCCTCTTAATACGAGTGCATTGGCACATGCTATTGATGTCCTAAACTTACCCACATACCAATATTTATTTAAAACAATTTCGCACCGCAAATTAATGTTTCCTTATAACATTAGAAAACTCAGCAGAACGTGTGTATATAAAAGCTGTAATTCAATAAATTGTATGTTGATCAGGAAATGACATACGATATTATTACATGTTTATGATGACAGATAATATAAGGCGCATCTTGCCTAAAAAAGCAGATGTATCAAAACAAATGTATTGAAAAGAATAATGTATCCCTGGAAATTGACCTTGAGTTTATATCTTGACCATGCTTTGCAAAAATGGTAGTAGTGTTTCGTTTTATTTTAAAGGACATAGTTGTTTTACTCTTTCTAAGGATTAAAACTTGCCTTCGGAGATACCTTTTAAATAACGAAACTAGGATACAAAAGGTAATTTCACTTATACCAAACTTTTTCGTTAATTTCGTTTGTTTATCAATTTATTTTAAAGTGATAAGGCGCGCGAGTGGTCATCAGTTTTTAAGTTCTATTGAAACTTCAAATTTTGAACGAAGCGCTTTTATTTAAGCCAGAGTTCTGCTCCATATCTTACGAAGCGTTCTTTTGGCCCGCATACACCCATTTGATGTTCTTTTGTTATTCATAAACAATTTTTTTTAATAATGTTTAACGCCCATTTTTACTACTGAGGCACCACAGGTGGTAAACACTGATGATATATTGGGAAAGGTTATTTTTAAAGAAGGAAAAGTTCTAGGTCTAAGTTTAAGGTACCTCCCCGGCATTTGCCATTTATGAGGACTGAGGAAAACCTGAAAAAAAAACCTCAGCCAGGGAGGACGGTCCTGGCGGGATTTGAACCCCAGACTTCCCGCTTACGAGTCCCCGCCTTAAAGACCTCTGCCACTAGTGGCGGTATTATAAATAACTGAAAAAACTATATTTATATATACGATGAATGTGTTTGAAAGATGTTTTTAAAAACATTTTCTGCGCTATAAAGTTGTGAACAATGCAAACCGTTGTTAAAATGCTCTTTCCCTTCAAATAGTGCTGTGTCCTTTACATTAGAATTTGCTGTAATGATCGTAAGCAGCATTAAACAAATACAATAAAAGGCCGTGAATTGCTTACATCCAGCTAATGGTAGCATCAAGAATTCGGGTTTAATTAGCCAGTCTAGTTATACTCACCTTTGGTAACTCTCTAGTCACTTAAATTTCGTTGGTGTTTGTGCATATGACGATTGCCAGCCAGATGCATACAGTATTTGTGAGGAACATGACGTGATGGAAAACTAATGAGCAGTGTCCATCAGAAAGTGTATCTTTCATGAGTATATAAAGCAATTCATTCATTACTAGTGAGAAAAGCGGGTATTTAAATGAAGACTTACGGTAAAGTTCATTCGTTAGAAAAATTCGAGCTGAGCTTTCTTCTGAATTAATAGAGTAGTAAAGGAAGCAAGTAAATAGAACGCATTGTGTCCACGCGTTTAACTATAAACAATGTATTTAAAATGCCCCGTAAATTATTAGAAATAATGCGTTTAATTAATAATTAATACAGTTTATAAACAACGTTTATATTTGGCAAATTACACAATTAAAATTAAGTTCAATTTAAACTTTGTACATACGAATATTTTCTGATTTTAGAAATCTTTTTTAATTAGAATGTTCTTTAAATTATAACGTTTATAGTTAGGTGAAATGCAAATTCTACAATGTATGTATATATAAACTAAAAATAAGGTACTTGTGAAACATTGTAACTAAAATAAGACTAGAGATGCAAAAATAGAAAAATCACTTGAATAGTAACATAAATATTCCTATATTTCGGACCACTTGCGTTATGCCTTTTTTAGAAGGTAGCGATATTTGTGTTACTGCTCAAGTGTTTGGGTCTATTTCTGCTTCTCTAGTTTTGCTATGAGCATATATATAATGCTCATTATACCTCTTTGTCTATACTGATCTTGTAGTAGGTAAATAATTTCTTCGTTTCCTGTTCCTATTTATTAGAGAATTGAAAACAGCTCATTTTCATAGTATAAACTTTTATGCTTCTGGCACCAAATTTCCTCACAACAATGAATAGAATGCAAATCTTCGTTTATAATCTATCCATTTTCTGACGCTGAGATGTATCGTACTAGAGACAGCATTTCAATTTCTAGCTGAAATTCCTTTAAATGGATAAATTAGTATCATACTTAATCATTCTAATACCAAATTAATTTTCTTGCAATTTTTATTTTATTTCCATTTACCCTGAATAATTATGAGGCATATATACATGCATATTACTGTGTATATGTGTATTACACCATTTTTGTAAGTTATTTTCTTAATGATAATAATAATAATAATAATAATATAACTGAAATATTTAATTATATATGTTCAATTAAAACAATGATGTTCTTATATATCAGAAAGTACCTAATACTTAATGCATGTTAAGTTTTTATTTTAAATCTTTTCCTTGCGTTCTAGTTGTAATTAATTTTTATGTATTAGGATTATTCTGTTTGCAGAAAGTAGGACAAATCTTGTAAGCTAATACTTTTTAACACGATTTAGTTTCAAATTACATTACTTCAGTGTTATCGCAATCCCACTTTTTTGTTGACATTTCTGCGCAAGCAAAATGTAGAAAGTTCTTAATTTATTATAGGAGGACCCTTGAGTGAATGCTCTAAAATCTATGGTTTTTAACATATTAACCTAAATTTTAAACAATTGTACATTGTGTGTGCTTTAGCATTTCTACCAAATTTCACGTTCATAAGTTTGTTAGATTTCAAGTTCTTAATTTTATTACGGATCAACTGGGTGTTCTATATCCCATTCCACACATTGAACATTCCACAATTATAATCTTAAAGTGCTCTCATGTTATATCACCATATACTATAGAAATAATTATAAAAGTTTATAATTATTTTTGCTTTAGAGAAATAAAATATTAAAATAATAATAAATATCTAGTGTTGTTACAAACAAATATAAGTTTAAAAATTAATTTCATGGAGACAAAAATTATTATCCCCATTACGTTTCAGTATAGTAAACATTTAAAAGAAACACCTTAAAACGTTCACTATATAAACATTGTAAATATAAAAAATATTGTAAAGACAATTGGCGGAAAAACAACAAAAATCTGAAAACACTTCTGCTTCCTCTTCTTCACTATTGCTTTTAAGTTAATTAAAATAATTTTAATGATATCTTAAAATAAAAAAGTATATATATATTTTGAGGGGCAAATTTTAAGGTGGATTCTTGAATGCCAAAAAAAGAATATGAAGATATCTTTTTAAATTTATTCATAAAATTCCCCGGTGTTGTGGAATTATATTGCTTTAATGATTGTCTTCAATTCTCTAATACTGGTATAATAATCCAAGATGCACTTCTATAACATGTTTGTTACCTTACGTATAGCAGGAAGTGTTTGCATTCCTGATCGCAATTATGGTATTAACCATCTTTTGTATCTATCAGTTTTGTTTGCTGAAGTTTAAAATGAAGCTATGAAAATAAGACTGAAAGGAAACCTTCTATTTGGACAACATTAGGATTCAAAAGCAATATCAGAAAATGTGATTAGAGCACTTGTGGTTAAAAAACAGGGGGTTAAGGCATATGTCATTCCACATGAGACGGACAGCGTAGAAATGTCTAATTCTTGATAGTTCACTTTTGTCTCAACATGACAGTGTATTTGCAGCGCAAATCTAGAAAGTATCTGCCCAAGCAGATGCACCCCAGTACTTTCAAGTACCTCTGTAGAATCAGTTATTTAGTGTTTCTCAGGTTCAACAGTGATGGCATTTTCTAAAGGAAATTGTTAAACAATGTAAGCCCCTGTTTGTGCAGTTCACTCAGAAAAACTATTGAAGAAGCAAATTAAAATCGTACATCTGAAGTTTTAAACAGTGATAAAACCATAAGGAAATTCTGGAGCAAACCCCATTGCTTTCAGCTAATATGTTTTGTTTTTTAATTTTTCTGTAGCTATTTTTCATTCGCCTCAAAAAGTTGTTTCTATGAAAAATAAAAACTTCTCACGTTCGTGCGGCTCCTTTCCCCGGAAAATAATTAGAAAGATTCGCAATGAGAAACGTTCTTTTTAAATGTAAAATGGCATTAAAATAAAACTGGAATAAAATTAAATACAATCAAAATGGAATGTATAATTGTTTGCTCTGTCGCATGAAGAGCGTTCCCTTAATGAGTTATTACAGTTCAGTTATCTATTTTGATGAGAGGTTCGTCAGTGTCATTTGGCGTCTTTTGTATAACGAAACGTGAATTGACGCTAATGACATTAAAAAAATTAATTGTTGGAAATGGCGACAATCAAAATTGCACCATTGTCTTCAGAATTATACTTAAAATGTTATATTTTAGAAAGATTTCCGGAAATAAAAGCATTTATTTATGATGTAATAAACATTTATCAGTAATATTATATATAATCATATTAGTTTTGAAGTTTTCAGTTAATTATATTAATTTGCAAATATATATTCTATTACAATTATATGTTAAGCATTACAAATGGTGTTAATTACCCTATTAAAACGAGCTCCTGTTTATCACCTCTCTCTCTAATGACTAATCTTTTGGTGGTGTAGTATTTTTTGAGTTCTTGTGAACTAAAAGTAGCATATATTAACAAACCGTGCATTAATAATTTACTAATTTTGCACATTAGTGTGTGAAAGTAAAAACACGAATATTTATGGAAAGTGAGCGCTATAACCATAATAGAAATTAGAATTAAGCGATAGTAAAGCTTATATAGCTCGCCATGGGACAACCCCTGATTGCTTTATTTCCTGGACGTGAGATTACTGTTGTCTAGTTTCGTTTTATATTACGTTGATATGGTTCGCTTGAGGAATGAAGTGTATCAGAGTTCGCTTAGGAAAACACCGTTATGTCATAACATAATTTTGATAATTAGGGAAACTTGAAATATTTATAGTTTCTGCTCAATCTTTGATGTACGATTGTAGCAGGGTAATGCTAGAGAAGTATCAGATATCTGTGCTAATGTTTAGATGAAAGCTATAACACTATATACTCGGAACTCGGTGGGATGGAGCATTGTCCCGCACTTTAAGTCTTTGGGAGCGCACTGCTTCAGGGTGCTCATTCCGCTACGCATTCGCAAACTGATTTTCCCGAAGGGAAGTTATTGCGTTAACGTCCTAGCTACCTGGCAAGGGAAATCTTATGGCACTATGGAACTCAGAGCGTGTATTTTTTTTTTTTTTTGGTTTCATCCTTTATTTATTAATAGTAGATGTTAATTAATATTATACTCATCATCATAGTAGATACTCGAAGTGCCTGCTCTCCACTATGAGACATGCCTGAATTCTTTTGAAAAGATATTGAGACATTGACTGCCATTCATCGTTCCGAACATTATAATCTGTCTCCCGAACATTTTGTTTAAACTGCTGCACTTTTTCCTCCAGCTACAGCAGTAATTTTGTATGGATGAAGATGCAGCAGGTGAGTGGTTTTTTACGCACTGCTGACAGATACACCGGCTTGCGGGGCTAATCGCGGTAAAGAATCTAGAGGATACGTTTCTATCGATAATATTTTTCATCAAACTTATCTTGGGTGAAATTTTTTGTCTTTCTTTCTGTGCATAAAAACATCTTGGGTTCGAACTTCGTTCACCAATCTGAAAATTGCACTTACCGATGGAAATGTTACTGTTATAAATTTAGCACGATATTCTCTTCTATAGTGTTTGTACAATATATTTTGCACATAAGAATCATAAATAAATAAATATTCCTTGTTCTAGCGTTCTCCGCATACTCCACAATACATAAATACACATAGAGGGTCTAGTACTCACTTTCTTCAGAAATGCAACTGAAACAATTGGGTGATAAACACGATGGATCAAACTCAATATTCAAGTCAGCGGAACTTTAACTCCAGTATTACCCTGAATAGCACGTCCACTGAAGATTAACCGGTTACCATTATACCGTGCGATCAGCTTTATTTTCCTCCGGAGTGTTTTGCATATGGGCGAGCCAATCAACCGGGTTTTAGCGGGAGTGTAAAACAAACGAACCATACAACACTACACAACGCAATTTAAGAGTCTGCTTCAAAATCATCAAATGAAATGTTGAAACTTCCCGCCTTCATTCTTCAAACATTATTTTAGAAAATTATTCATAACTCGCTGTAGTCATTTTCAGAAATATGGACAAATTTCTGACGAATATTATCTTTGAGTTCTTGTATGGTGTGCGGGCTCATCTTGTATATCACGTTTTTAATTTACTCCAGAGAAATCACAGGTTTTAAATCGGGGAACCCAGGGAGCCACAAATCCCTACTAATAACTTTGTCTTGTGGAAAGTCATTGGGAATTGCTTTAATGGAATTATTCGCAGTGCGAACTGTGGCAGGGCTCTGTTGAAAAATATGCAAGATCATGCTTCCTGTCGGTTAATTCTCTGAAAAAAGGGTTAGTATAGTAATCACATAAGTAACAGAATCAACTGTATGCTCAAAAAGTTGGTCCTATGATTTTTTTCACCACTGAGTGAAAACATGTGGATCATACATAAAGACACGCTGTGTCTTTGTAAATAGACGAGGCATACTGTAGAATTAAGAAACGATTAACACAACACTTATCCGGTAAAAGCTTTGACTGCAATGTCAACAAGTAAGCATGCAGTAACCCCTTCACAGCAGCGCGGCAAGCGAGTGGGGGCTCGCTCATAGGAAACCGCGCACCGCTGCGGAAATCATCACTGATCGCCGATTGCGAGTAAGGTATATGGTAGAAAGGGATAAACGGAAGCTGGAACGATATCTTGTATATGCTACACTTCTTAGCATACAGTAACGAGTGTATATGATACGAACAAAATTCTTTGCGTTTGTAATGTCATCATTAATGCTAGAAAATGAAATGTATAATGTTCTATGGGCGTGGGCGTGACAGATATAATATGTTTTATTTTGGGGTTTAGTGACAGAAAATGCAAAGATTGGTTTTTAAAGGTGTTAAATTTTAACAAAAAGCATGTAAAGAACAGAAAGCAATATGAAAACCAAAATATAAAAAGTAGAAATGTGTTTTAATTACAATTGGGAGTTTTTATCAATAATGAAATTTACTCACGGCAGGAAGAGACGCAATAGAATTTTAAGATCTTAACTTGAACTCCTGTAATGTCATTCTGTAAAAATTCTTAAGGTCATTTATGGACGGTTATTAATTTTATTTATGCTTTACGAATTATTAACCGAGCCATAAGACTAACTATGAAGACCTAGTTTCCGGTATAGGCGAAGATGTGCAGATTATGATTTTAATGTGTTCGACATATATTGGAGACCTTCGCCAAAACACGGAAACTGTTTTTAAGATGTTGAACATTTGGTTCGCCCTGTGTTTTTAGCCTTCAATCACTAAAAAGTTGTGCTAAATACCTGTCTTTTTCTTTGCAATGAAGTGTTGTTAGATTTTAACACAATAACTCATTTGGCATGTTATAGAATATCATCTTAAAGTTTATGAAATATGAATGGAAATCTCAGATGAAATTGCTATTTTATAAACCTGTCCTACAATCATAGGAAACCGTTTATGTCTCTTCCAAATCCTTTTTTATTACTTCCATCCATGAAAAGGAAGATTTGTAATAATCTGCATATATATATGTTCGAAAATGGTTTGCTGAGTTCTTGAGTCTGACACCGCAATGGATTTGTTATTTACATTTATCACCCACCAGTTCATTCACATAGTGCCACGTAAGTTAAAGGAATGTTAGTTTTCCAAAATTATTTCGCATTAACTGCTTATTATATAATTTTCAAGGGAAAGTATTAAGTGCAGAAAATGAAATTCTTCAGTAAAACACAGCAAGATTTCACGTTACATACTATCACATTGCATAGATATCCGGAAAGCAAACTTCGGCAACTGTTAATCCAATTATAGATGTTATCAGACTATGTGATTAGGCTTGCGTACCGTCAATTGTTGCTGTTTACCTTTCAAACACATTTAAAGAGAATGTTTCTTTCCGTCAATAATTAGTCATTTTACTTTTATGTATGTACCCATGGTAACTCCCATTATTGCTAAGTTTGTCCAGCCGCAGCGTAAATATAGGTGCAAATAGTGCATATTGAAATAATGAGGCAATACATGTTTTACAGTTTGCAAGAGCATTATTCTGCTGTTGATACTATTTAACAGAAAATAACAAATGCTCTTTGAGGCATTAGTGGAGAAAAATAAACAATCCTACAGCCTCTTTGCCGTTTGTCATTCTTTGGCTTAAGGCTTCGGGGTTCCACACCAGTTCCAACCTACACAATGAAGTGCTTGCCTTTCTTAGGTGTTTAATGATGTAGCACAGCATAGCAACGATTTTCTTTATTCTTTGTACTTTGAAATTAACATTGCCCCGCGCTGTCATCCCGTTCTTTTACCTGAAATCTTTAAGAAATTAAAAAGAGAAGAACGTTAAATATAGTTTGATAGCTTACCAACTATAGACAAAATTGTAACGGTGTGTTCCTTTTTACCTTAGCTTGAAGTTATGCTTGAATAATAAAGGTGTTTACATTTTATTTCTAGCATTAATGTTTAAAACTTGAAAACACATATCTTGGTTCGTCATGTAAATATGTATCTATTTTCTCTCTCTCTCGCTCCAAGAGAGTAATTGTGAAAAATAAAAATAAAACTCGTAAGTGTATATGTATAACTAATTAACAAGTACAAGATGTTTCCATTTAAAAAACGATACAGTTAAAACTTACGTACAATACAATTCCGATTACTGGCTATGCTTCATAGATGAGCAAATGGACAACTGTTAATTAACTGTGCGCATATATATATGCATGCGTGTGTGTGTGTGTCAATTATCTTATATATATATATATATATATATATATAATATAGATAATTGACAACTTAAGGGACACTTGGACTGAAATCTATATAGGTTTTAAGCTATAGTTAAAACTTGGTACACAATATAATTATGTCATTAGTTAGTAGTATGCAAAAATTCATTTCTTAATTACTTTCAGAGATATATGTTGTTTATAAATTTATTTTATAATGCTAATTTTTCAAAAACTTGCTTGTAACACATATAAAGCAAGTAAATAATAAAATTCTTATTATTAGGATTATTAGATCAGATGTTTTGTAAGCATAGCATTTCTTGCAGGTGTATTAATTTTTTTCCCCTGAATATTTTTTAAAAACAACGTATTTTTAAAGACAATTTATGTTCCAGAAACTAATCAATATAAACCAAAAGTAGTAATTAAGTTAACACATCTCTCAGAGCATGCATGAACATTTTTACTGAAATTGGACGAAAATTTATGCAATATAACTTATTCTGTATTGAAATATGCATGTTTGAGAAAAATTGAAATTTCTGCAAAACGTGTGTTTAATAATTCTACAGGTTACCTTTGTCCTCAAAATTGACATTCTAAAATTGAGGCTATTTACTAATATATGTACGAAAATAACAAGAAAGAATGCAGCAACTGACAGAAACATAGATAAAATACATAAGAGTACGGGAAAAATACTATTTTATTATTTTTTTTAAGTTGCATTGAAAATATAGTTCAGAAACTTGTGGCTCTTCACTAGAGTAACACAATGCAAAACAGGCCTGTTTGTAACATATGCAGAAAGAACGAAGTACTTGCAAGTAATCGGACATCATGAATAAAAGCCTTGCAGAAAAAGGCCAACTTCCTCATTGAATGCCTTTTCAGTGTAATTTACCTTTCAAAAATGAGAAGATATTTGCCCTTTATGGATATCAAACTGTCAAAAATACAGCAACAACAACGATGATGATGATGATGATGATGATGATGATGATGATGATAATAATAATAATAATAATAATAATAATAATAATAATGTGAGTAAAAAGATTTGAGATACAAGCAGCAGTACAAAATATAGATATGTTAATAATTTTGAATAACTTAGAAAACATCAAAGAACTCATATGTTTCAAAATTAAGACCAATACATTGCTGTAAATGTGTCGCTGGTAGCTAATTTAGCATATAAGAGCGAAATGTTGTACACAGCTAGAGCAGGCAGAAGTACAGCTTGACACATTGCCACGTATTTCTTGACAAACGTCTTGACTGGTGTTGCCCCTTTAAGAAGGTGTTGTGGACTAATCCAATAGAGTAGTTCATCAAATTCCCCTTCAGGATCATTGACAATGAAAATGTTCTAGTCAGCAATTGAGCTTTATGTTTATCGTGGTGGATTTGATTGCTCTTTCTCTTTAATTGAGGAGTTGACACGATTACCTCAAAAGGGGTGTGTTAGGCATTGGAGTTTTCCTTGATGTTTTTTTATTATCACGTGTGATGTCTGTAGTAAGAGCGACTAACTGCTAAGGAACAAATGATTGTCTTTTGAATCGTCTTGTTGTGTTACCTAACTACTTGAGAAGACCTCAACGGAAATGACGATTTTCTTTTTATTCAATGGCAATTCCCCGTTGCTCTAAAGTCATTAATGCTATTACTTAGGAGACATGAATTTTCTCCCAACAGGAATACATAACTATCTTGTGTTCACTTCTTGATTCCAGAAGTGCAGCAATAATGTTAAAGATCCAGACGACAAGTTGTCATATGTTGTAGTTCGTGTATGATGTTGCTCGGTGCATATAATGAAGTAATTCCAAGGACTTGTTTCAGTGAACCTCCTTTCTTGCCTAGTGCCAGACGGCAGTTTTAGCACTGAAATTGGCGTTCAGGGGTGTGACTATATCCTTAAGCGGTATAAACGCTTATTGTTGATTTAGATATAAACAGATAATGAAGAAAACACACACTCGTATACAGAGGGTGTCAAACATGTATACACACTTCAAGCAAAGAAAAAACTGTATTGACATAACAAAACTGAATTCACACAAACAGAAAAAAGGATGAGCACTAATCACCTTAGACTTTTACAGTTGCAACCGTTTCTCAAAATGCCCACCATCGGCGCCTATACACTTCTGAGTACGTTGCACTACTGATTGAGCAACGTTTGCGAAAGTGTCACAGTGCTGCATTCTCCGATCAGGGCCATCTTCATTTAATGTATGCAAAAGACTTGGGATGAAAACGTTCAACCTTGCTGTTTTAATGATACGATGTACGCTGGTTCTGCTAATCCCAGTCTCACGTTCACATTGATTTGTACATTTCTGCGGTGAGTGCCTAAAACGTGCCAAAACCAGGCGCGGAGCTTGTTGCTGTGCGAGGTCTTCCAGATCTACCCTTGTGAACATCGCATACGGTACCACGAGTTTCAAATTTGTCTGGAATGCGTGCAATTGTTACTCGCGTTGGCGGTTCTGTTCTGTACGCACGTCTCCATTACCTTTGAACTTCAACAACGTTCTCGGTTTTCCAATACAACTTCAAAATTGCTTTCCGCTGTTCAAACGATAATCTTGGCTCCATTTTGTTGTAGTAACGCTAGTATAACGTAATGTGAGTCACATCTGTTTGCAGAACATCATACGATAATTTTGGCTTTATTTGTTCATTGTTGATTTACGAAATCTTAGCTTCATTTATTCATTGTTGATTTACCTGTCATGTAGCAACGCTATCATAATGTATATGAGTCACACCTGTTTACAGAACATCATACTACACATTGCTGTTATTTTTCGGTTCAACTTTGAAATATAATGAATAGATATCTACTGTGAAAGTGTGTATACATTTTTTGGCACCATGGGTATACGTGATATATATTTAGTTGTTTGAAATGTTATTAAAATTGACGATCTTCATTGCCTATATCGTCAATATTTTGCCTGATAAAATTACCCAATTTTTAACGAAAAACCGCCGATACATGAAATTCAAGGAATCACTAAAGTGCACAAGTCTTGCAAAGGACTGGATTTTCCCATCCTTTTGCGACCAGGGAGAAATGTGCTGTGTTGAATAGCCTGTGATCTCATGAGTCGGCACGCCATTCTGTTGGCACTACATCTGTGCCACAAGTTTAACAGAACATTCTCCCATCATACGCGTAAAATGATCAAAATGAAACTTGCAAATTTTGCACTAATACAAGATTCCTGATGGTAAAGTGTCTAATTAATGTGTCGCCAATGGTGTTGTTTAGCGCAGAATTCAATAATTATCGGTTTCGACGTTCAGATGTTAAGGATTCATTGACGGCTATTTCACTAATTGAAATCTTTATCGCTGTTTCTAGTCACTGACATTGTAATCGATGCTACTGTGCGGCATTCCTCGTAATGTGACTGAACAGTGGTAATTAGATACTCTTAACACGTTATAAAGCTATGTATGGCACGCAGGACACTTCGGAATTCATTTTGTGGTTAACCCCAAAACGTCAAACTACGCCCTCTTGCAGTGAGTGCGGTTACCTAGAAGGTAATAGATGATTCTTAATGATGGCTGTTGCACTTGATAGCTTTGTGGGTAGAACTAGTCTACATAGGTCCAGAGGATGCCATAACATTTCTAAATGCAAGCGTACTAATACAAACATTGCGCTGATTTTCGTTCTTTCACCATTCATTTTCTAATATCATATTCACTTTCCCTTCTCAGTCATAGTCATTGTGTTTTACAATGTTTACGGTCGAATGGTGATAATGGTTATGCCATAATAGATAAATGTTATGTAATGCGGAAGCAGTAACAAATTTGTGCTTAGTGCAGTTTCTTTTGATGCTCATGGTATTACCTGTGCTATTGTATTCAGCATTATCTTTAAGCAATTTAATGTGATTGTGCGGAACTATATAAATTTGTTACACATTTTTTATTGAATATTTCTTTTCGTCACTTTGCAATTCTGTGATTCCCGTGCAGTTGCAAATTTGCTAATAAATCCTCAGAGCTTCGCAGTGTCTATGCCTAGTTTAAAAATATAGTTTTGAAAACTTAGCCATTTAAAAATCGTCATGCAATGTGTTAAGTTTTAGAGATCGAACTCAACAGTAAATGTTTCATTTATATTCCGGTAAACTAACGTTTAACGGTGCTAACGTGTTTATTTTGCTGTCGAGGCTTCCTGTCAGTCAACCTTTGTTCTTGCGTAAGTTTTTTTTCTTTGTGTGTGCAGTTTTCGCTTACCCTGAAAAGGTGAATATTAAGTAACTATATGCACTGCGGACTCCAACCTTATATTCGTAAAGTTTTAACTCATTTTATTTATCACCTAAAAGACCTTGGCAGCTGCCAGGACGCTAAGCGCTTCAAAAGATATGATAATAATGATGTATAAATTGTGGGACGTCGTGATGCTCGTCTGGGGGAACAGTAAAATTTCTACAGTTCCTGACATGGGTGGAATTTTGGCCTAGCACAAACTGAAATGTCTCTATTTTGACATGAACTTACGAGCTGCAAGCAGGTGAGTACAAAAGCACTGAAAACGCCAACATCCTTACCGCAACTACATAGGTAAGAAATCTCGCATTACTTTTCAACATCAATAAATATCCCTTTTGAGTATTAAAACTACATCAATGTATAGCTTTCTTTGGTTTACAAGCTTTTAAATTAATGTGTGATATACGCCTGGCATTATTAGTGCTACGGTTTGTGCTTTGGAAGTATTCTGCTATTTGTCCATCAGGAACTGTTAGAAACGTTTGGAAAGGGAAAGACCACGGCTTTACAGCCCCGAAGATTACATTGGTCACCGGCCTTCATCCTACATAATTCAATTAATGTGTGGTATTTGTGCTAAAATGACGAAGTTTCGTACTTAAATGAAAGGATTTCATTGTTTCAGAAAAAAATTTAAAAAATATTCTTAAAACTGTTGCACTATGCAAGACGACCTTGATACAGTAATTATATACATTTTAGTTTTGGAATTATTTTAGATTTACCGTGAATGTAAATAATGCGTCCCATTCAACAATCTGCCGGTCAGTTGGTATTTTATTTTGCAGCATTTTACAACCGCTCTTAATATGCCAGTGACAATATTTTGTGTAAATTAAATTTAGTGTATGCAAATGTCGCCCTGTACTTAAGTAAAAACAGAATTTATAGAACAGTTTGTAAACAATTCGTAGGGAGATTAAATGGTTTCCATTTCACATAAAAATACTGTAAATGAACACGTTCGTATATTGGGGAAGTAGAACCGATAAACGATGGAATTCCTAACTGGAAACATTGTAGGAAAATTAATGACGTAGAGAAAACATTAAAGCTTTCTCAAAAAAAAAAAAAAAAAAAAAAAACTCATTTCGAGTTTCGCAGATAAGCTTTTCAGGAAGCTCAGACCATATTTGTACTAAATTGCTAATATTTAAGCCTAACAGAAGACGAAAGAAAGAGAATGTCACAGTAACATCTGCCCTGGCAACGTAGCCATCTGTCTTGGGGCACTGAAGCAAGTTCATAGTAATGCTCATATATAAAAATAAATTAATACGAAATTAAATAAATTATACAGATGTAAATAAAACTGTAACACACGGGAATTTACAACACAAGCAAACTGCTACTAAAGAACCTGCCTAATGTTCGTTAGTTAGGACTACACTACACCCATGCGCAGAAGTGGCCCCACTAGGGAACGTAGAACTATTCTTTCCTCGCGAGTACAGTAACTGTAGTCCCAAGAATTACATCACCTTGACTTCGCAACACATGTGCCATTCTGTAATTCGGTCTTGTAAAACATGGTTTACCTGCTGTTAATACTTTTCTGCTATGAAATTGACTGCACTTGCATGATTATACTTGTTCACAAATCTATAGGCTCTGAAGCAGAGAAAATCTGTCATTAATTTACAAAATAAGCTTGCATGATGGAAAATTTGTTATGCGGTATGCTGTAACACGTTTCTTTGAACAGTTTTTTTTTTTTAGTAGTATTTAACGCCCGTTTTTACTGCTAAGGAACCACAGGCGGTGTCACTGACGACACATGAAATGAAATGATAAACTGGGAAAGGATATTATTTTAACGAAGGAAGCGTTCCAGGCCTAAGTTTATGGTACCTCCCCTGCATTTGCCATTTATGAGTAACGAGGAAAATCTGGAAAAAACTTCCGGCAGGGAGGACGGTCCTGATGGGAATTGAACCCCAAACATCCCGCTCAGGAGTCCGTGCCTTAACGACCTCGGCTCTTCGTGGCGATCTTTGAACAGTGATCAGATAGTGTGACATAAGATGGATATTTTCAACAGGATTCTGCCATAATTCTTTGCAGGCTCTAAGCGAGGTTTTTGGTGGCAGGATTATTTATAGAGGTTATGGCACTCATACCATAACCCCGCTTGCGACTAATTTTGTGGTGAACCCTTAAAAAAAAATACGGTCAATAGCTGTAACTCCCATGCTTTACACGAACTGAAAGGCAATATAAAATTTTATTGAGAGAAATTCAAATAACTTCGGAAGCAAACGTTTACGTATGAGTGGTAATTTTATCAAAAGATGGCAGGAATGCCTGAATGCAAACGGATGCCGCTTTAAACAGGTGCTATGACATAAGTTAGCACTCATTGTAACATAAACTATGATTATGTGCACACTCTTTTAATCTAAATTGTACAAGTGTGTATATACAGTGAGGTTATTTGATTTACGGGCTTCTGAGCTCGGCTACTTACTGGGAAAGTGCGGTCGCTGCAACTGGAAAAAGGGAGATATAATCACCGCGTATATGTAAAGTTAGTGTTTTTATTAAAGTATTTATATTTTAACTGAAAGCCTAAAATAATACTTATTTAAAATTAATAATAATAATAATAAAATAATAATAATAATAATAATAATAATAATAATAATAAGAAGAAGAAGAAGAAGAAGAAGAAGCACTAACCTAAGTTATAAAGAGAATTTCAAATGATGCCCCTCAGTGGCAATGTATTGCCGTGCCGGCATCTACGTAGGAAAGTCCTGTATTTCATCTAACTTTTCTTCTATAATGACATGGAGGTGGAAACATATTTCCTGATATTAAGAGATCGTGTATCTCGTAACCTTATAACAAGTTGGCGAATAATTCATCTACCTGGAACACGATTGCCAGATTGTTTTCTTGAGAATCGCCGTACCACTTCTTTGTAATAATCCGTTTTCACATATGCACAATCGCTGATAAAGTATCCTTCAAACAAACTACAACCTGTTACCTACCATACTGGAACTGGGGGTCCAGCCTCATTAAATATTAATTGTGTAATACCGGAAATGTTTTATTTCACATAATAGAAGGTGTTTATACATTCAGAATATAAATGTGTTATCTTATCAAAAACGTGATAGCGTGTGCAATTAACATCTCCAAAATTTAAGTACAATCTTCGACTTCAGCTATTCGTCAAAGCTTGCCTTTAACTGTTACGAAGAATGATGAGGAATATGGCCCAGGGGACCAAAGGTGTTAAAGGTATTAAACCATTCGTGCTCTGGTTTGAGGAAAAGCTCCGGATTGAAACCTTAGCCAGATACTAGACTTGACTCTGTGTCCTCTACATTTAAACCAATGTACGGTGTTGTACCACGCAACTGTTTGCATTTTCTTCTCTAGGCAAACATACGAAAACTCCAAAGATGGGCGAATTCTATTTTTAATATTTCGTTCTCTGTGAAATATTCTAGTATTTACATGCATGTTTTATAATCCGATCTAAGCTAACGGCCTTTTCAAATTCCAGAATCATGAGTCATTAATGCTTTCTTACAGTCCACCTATTTACTGCAATCCAACAATAATTTTCTATACATTTTAATCGCAATAAGTGGCAGTCACTCACAATTCATTATATCGCTTGATGTGCTGTGTAGTATCTTCACAATTTTGCAGTAAACGAAAGAAGTGCAAAAACAGTTTTACTTGCGTGAGTTTTGCTGATGCTATAAATCATACCAGATAGATCCAACGCAAAGCATATCAGCAGAAGGCAGTGAAAAGAAATGCTGAGCATTATTTGTATATTCTCTTGAAAAGCGTATACCTCTCCACCATATATTAACGTCACTTCACATATTTGGGCAAGTCAACTGGGCTTATGCAAACTAAGCACTGCCAAACGCCAGCCATTTTGAACGCCTTTTTGAGCTTCTCATTTATAAATGTCATTGCTTTGTACTTACAAAACGATCATGCTTGCCATTTGCGAACATTTGCGCGTATTCTGTGAATATAGGACGATTAACCTTAGCTACTTATCTTTAGCCATCGCAGTGATTTATTGGTGGTTGCAATGCCCTCCTGAACAGCCCGCATATAGCCGCATCAACGTTACAGTCATAAATTCAGCTTGTGCAACTGTGATGAAATACCCACCTAACTCCTTTCCTATAAGCATATCCCACTCCTCCCCAAAAAACAATGTGAGGCACTATTACTGTTTTAAAATCGCTAATATGATTACCTTTAGGTGCTACTAAAATATTAGTGTACGTTTAAAGTTGTTGAAATACATCGAATTGCTGGAATTCCAGAAAGAACTTATTTTTGGACAGTGTGCAATGACAATAGAAGAAATTCCGTTATCAAACTGATATAAAATTTATAATGGCCTAGACATATTGTTTAGTATCCTATTATCCATTTATACGCAGTGTATAGCGTGGGTTTTATATTCTAGTTTTGAGGTAGTTAGTTTCCACAAGCACTAGTGGTTTTGTTTCCTAGTAAAAAAAAGGTCACATTTAGTCGTAAATTTATGAAAACATAGAAAGGAGGAAAATAGAGGAAAATATTGCCCATTTTAAAGCAGGAAGTCTTGACATACACGCTAACATGCACAGCTATTATCAACATAAAGATATTAGTACGACATTTACGAGTAAAGTGTTGGATGACAGTGATGCATGTTATTTAATTAATATACTAATTATATTAATAATATTAATATATTATCTTTAGAATTGGTTTAAAATTACATTTTGTAAGAATATTTACTTACATATTAACCTGTTGTATTATCATCCTATTTGAAAATTCCTGGTTTAGAACAAATAATATGCGAGTATAAAAACTTTAATGAAAGAAAGGAAAATAGGTCGTAGTTTGTAGAGTAGATGCCAGGATTGGAAATTTTGTTAAATAAAAAACTAAATAAATAATAGTACGTATCGACCTTGAAATCGTAGTTTACTTCCGAAAATAAAGCATTGACTTCATAGAGCATTGTGAAAACAAGTTTTCCTGACTTTTTACCAGTTTCCTCTATTATTTATAATCCCTTTTGCATTTTCTCATTATTACAGAAAGTGTGTAAGTAAGCTTAAATTTCTAGAGATACTTTTAAATATTATTCTCAAAGTCATTTTCATAGTTAATGCAGCATGGATATTTAATATTAACATGTATGTGAAAACAAAATTTGTTAAAGGAATATATGTGGACATACTGTATATTTTAAATCCTAACAGAAAACTGTGATACGATGAACCTTTTTAACCTTGACCTCTTTAAACTAGATCACCTCGCCGTGCTCCTTTGTTTATATTCATCCAGAAATCCTAAGAGTTACCTTACTACATTTTGAGTCTTAATTTGTATCTTAAATTCCACGATTCTCTTCTGAAAATGCTTTACCACACCTTAAGTGGTTTAGATAAGTTACATGTAAGTATGTATGTATGATCGCACTTTTGTTGTTCTGTTCCACCCCATGTGTTTTTAATATTTTTTTTTTCCTTACGAATAACAACTGCAGTCTCTAAGCTTGTTTCTTACTTAAATTATTTCATGCATATCTGTTAGTTTTTAAAATTTTGTATATTTATAAAACTTTGTAAATTATTTTAACAAACTCACTTCATCAGCAAAATAATACAAATTTTATGGAAATAAGACTTTTTGCCTCACTAATACATTTCAGATAACCAAAAAAGAAGTATCCTTTTGCTGCAAAATGTTTAATTTGTAACTATTCCTATTAAATCAACGTTAAAAATAAAGTAAAATGGATCATCAAAGAATGCCTCAATCGAAGTAACTTCGATTTTCTATTCAGCTTAATCGGATTTGAAGCTAGATGTGGATATATCGACTTTCTGTGGAAGGAGTACCTCATGGACCGCAGACAGCAGACTTTGTTACTTGAACCATCTTCGCTTGTCATTTACAACGGAATTGGTACTGAGAGGGCTGAGGAAAAAGAGGCAAAATGAATATAATGAAGCACTGGAACGAGTACATAACTTTCATGAGAAAGCTCTACTCACCAGTGATAATGAAAGACAGAAAAATTGCGCTGCAAACGTGTAATCTAAATCGCAGCATTTCTCAAGTGTGCTAATTATCTGAAATCTAAAATACCTGATTTTTTCATTCTTAATACTGTCAATTAAGAAAGAATAGAAATTTTGTTTTGAAAAATTTATAGAAATTTTATATTTTTTCTAATGCGCCTGTAACACATTGCGAAAGGTAAAGGCAATTTATATTCAATTATGGTGTTTTATGAAGCTGAAATAAAAAATAAATATATAAAATGTTGCATAATGATATGACCTGTCTTGCAAATATGCTTGTTACAACTGTTTACCTACTCTCTAGAGAGTGTTATATGATGGTTTGGCTATTACACTTAGAAAAAGAAGCGACTATGTGTTAAGCATTCGATGTACTCCAAATCTCCTAAGATTGTTCCTGAAATCCGTTGTCACGATTGCTTTGCTAAAACACTTCTGTGCAGGACTAGTAAAAAATCTCACTCAAGTTTTTAAAACGAAATACTTTATGATTATTAAATGATTCTTGGTGCACCTTGCATAGCAGAACGAAGAAACTTTGGAAATTTGTACTTTAACTACCATCAATGACCGAAATTTGATGACCACCAGATGTTGTTTTGTGAAAATGGTGGCCACAGCACCTAATTACATGCGACTTTGTAAGCTCATAACCACAATTATGTATCTTCATGTAGAATACATATAAATCTATATGTGCATACCGCCACGGGTGGCCGAGGTCGTTAAGGCACGGACTCTTAAGCGGGAGGTCTGATTTCGAATACCGCCAGGACCGTCCTTCCTGACTGAGGTTTTATCCAGGTTTTCCTCAGTCCTCATAACTGGCAAATGCCGGGGAGGTATCCTAAACTTAGGCCTGGAACGATTCCTTCCTAAAAATAAATCCTTTCCCAATGTATTATTTCATCAAATGTATCATCAGTATCCATCGCCTGTGGTACCTCTGTAGCAAACACGGGCGTTAAACACTATTCATGCATTATATGTGCATGGTATGCACAATTTAAAGATTCTGGTTGCCTGTGCAATAGGAAATCAACCCTGTGCCCGTCTGCATCTGCAGTCGACGTGAGCTTGTGCATCAGTGCTACGAAACATTTCCATCTTGAAACATGCATATTAAATGTCTTTGAAATAAACAAAAACCTATCTATTGATGTTTACTTTATTATGATAATTTCCTTACTGTATATGCTGAAATGTTTTACAATATGTTTGGATGTTTTGACTAACCCTATATACTCATTGCAGATCTAGATGCCTCCTTGAATGAGTTTGGGATAAGAAACCACTGCCAGCCGATAGAGTCTAACACTGTGTAGCATATTTTAATTCTAGGTAAAAATTATTAATTGGCGGATATTACTTCATTATGTACAAAATTAATGCTTTTGTAGCCGGTAGGGGGTAAGGTTAAAAGCTGGGTCTATAAAATAGAATTGATTGAATCAGTGCTTAGTAATATTGACAGCTTAACATAAACTCTAGCAAAATTGGAAGGGAGCTCTTACTGAACCCCATGCTAGGGCAAACAAACTAATCGGTTGAGGAAATTATAGATATTTTTACACACATCTTAGGCTAAAAAACTAACAGAAATTCTAAAGTAATAGAAAGAAGATAAATGTCGGGAGGTTGGTAAAAATAATCATGATAGTGCAGGTATTGCAACGCTTAAATTCTTAACTTTTTGTCGATACTCAAAGGATCTGTGGAAGAATGTAACGAAAGAATGATGATGATAGTGTGACCGGTATGCATTAGCTCTAAACTTAATTGACTATTATATTTCAATCTTCACGAACATATTTAGAAAGGCTACCTTCTATCTTGTCATAGGTGAACGCCACACGGAATTCGCTGGATGTAAAACGGACATTTAATGGTGAAATCATTTATTAATTAATACATTAGTTATTCATTAATGTCCCATGCCGATTATATAGATGTTCAGAACATTGATTTCACGATAATGGGTAACGTTTTGCTATGAGCGAAGCGCTAAAGCAAATTGCTATTCATATTTCCTGACGAGAGAAAATCTGTGCCCTCCAAATGTATAGCTAGTTTTGTTGAATACACTAATGAACTATTCCGCGGATGCGTTTTGAGTTTCATGATGGATAGCGAATTTCCGCAGTTACGCCCTAAAGAATAAAGTTATTTTTCCGTTGTTGAAAAGCCTATGTGACTTCTGCAGTAAATGTCAGCTCATTGAGCTCTGGATAGACAAATATTTTTTGTGAAATACGTGGGCTTTTTCTGCACAAAATTTCACATTAAATCTTTCTGCAAGCGTGATATAACATAAAAAGTTTCCTGTTTTTACGAACACTATAGTATTCTCACAATCTAGCGGGGTGACTCAGGAGGTAACGCTTGAGACTCGCATTCTAGAGGTCCCGGGTTCAAATTCCTTGCGGTCGATCATTCTGGCCTTGAAATGTTTTAGTAGTTGCTTAGGCAAATGCTGGGATTGCTGTTTCCTTTCCAGGAATGTTCCGCTCTTTCAACCATTCCTCTGGTTCTGTTACATAGCCGATAAGAGGAGGTGTGCCGGTGCGGTATTACGGTAACTTGCACATTGTAAAGGTTTCTATCCGGCATCTGAAATGGAAGTGGCCTTTCTGAGGAGGTCCTTGGAAAATCCACAATTAATGTTCTATGTGAAAACAGTATTAGGCATTTCCTTCACCTCATCGCTTTTTTCCCGCAGATGCACCCAGTTGGGGGCATAGGCACAAACGGCCGCTCGTTGAGCAAGACTAAAGTAGCAAAATATCCATCATCCATAAAAATCCAATCGTTTAAGATAATTCTTACCCTGTAAAGATAGATGCCAGTAACTTTAAATTCCTAAGAACCCCAGACCTATTTCTTTAAAAGGGATATAATCAATTTATAACGGATGTTTCGTAAATATGGGAGTATGTGGAGTAGGGGTATGTCAGGTTTGTTGAAAATTTGGTGGAATAATTTCTAGCTATGCTTTTCTTTCTACAACTTTCATCATTTAAAATGAACAAGTAATCGCCTTTAATGAAGGTTCTTTCGTCATTGCTGTCTAAATTAGTCGTCCCAACTTATTTCTGCACGGCCTCTGCAGATATATGCTTTTTGAAGTCTTATTTTTCAAGTATTCAAAGAAGGGAGTAATTCGACCAACCTTCCGGTATAATCGTAATGCTTTTACTGCTATTCTTTAGAGTTTTATGCCCACTTAAATATTTCAAGGTTGGATGGTATTTTTTATATTTAAGAATTGGGCTTATTTACAGTTAATTTACACAGAAATCTAATATCCGCTCTCTGAATTGATTTTACCTATCTTAGCATGCCAAAATGTGAACCATATGGTAATTTTACGATAGCGTTTATTTTTGAAGGCCCACAAAATTGTGCTTTTTTACTTTATTGCAATCAAATATAATAATATAGCCTTTGCTTAAATGACTTTAACGAACTATATGTATATTGGCAACATTGCGTCGTAAGGATGGAATTAGCATATTTACTTTCCTGCTTCATTAATCAAAACGTGTCATTTGCGTATCTAGAACACGTTGTTTGGTCACAAAAACCCGATAGTTCAGTGAAATTCAATACGCAATGCGAGAAATAGACCGAGTCAGAAAAGTACTTGGATGCTGCTGACAAAGGATAATTGCATCAGTTCATTGAATTCAAATATGTGATTGTGACATGCAAGCAGTTTAGATATTTAGCTACTATCCTTTTAATCTGCATATCCTGTCTAAATAGCAACAGAAATTTGAAAATTTAATTTCTAATTAAAAAATTCGGGTTTACATAAAGTTAGTGAAAATTGATTAAATTATGTATAATCGGTAGTCTTGTATATTCCACAATCATTACCTACGTAAAATAAAACATATGCTTCCAGCATCCATTAGATAATTTAACGCCACAGATGTGTGTGAGATATTTGCTGTTTATCGGAATTTAACCTTCAAGGGAACTGTAGTTTTTACTTTTATTATTATCAACTAAAATGTATATTAAGTTGCTCCTAAAGAGCTTAAAATAAAAAAGCAAAAGTAGAATTGCAAAATAGTTCAAACAAAAAAGCATACATCAAATAAAAAAGCAACAATTTTCATATATTCATTTCAGTTTGTATGCGAAATTTCTGTACTATAATAAATGTATTTTTCTTAATAGTATTTAGAAGTTGGGATGTAACTCAATTACACAAATGTGAATGCCTTACAAGCGAATATCCTTCATGCTAAAGTAATTGCTTCATTAGCTGGTTGGTTTATTTACAGATGACACATACAACTTAGGATACTGTTACAGGGAAATGTTGATTTGTTCATATATATCATAGTTGGTCTGTCTCAAGTGTGACAAATACGTTTTTTGCACGTATATTCTGTAGCAAATGTTGTAACAGCATCCTCTAATGAAAAAAATCTCCTGCTTTCGTTATTTCCTGTATGTCCCCTCGAGGCAGACTGTATTTAGAAACACTAATCTAACGTTAGCAGAACAGCATTCAATTCAAAGGTAATCAACCGCTTTAGGTCCAACTCGTAGAAACGTTGGGGCCGTTAGGTTCACGCACTATTTATGCTGCCAAAGCATCACTGTTTTCTTTAGAGCTGATAATTTGGGCCTAAAATGTTGAGAGTGTTGGCGTAAGCTATCTTCTTGTAGTCATTAGCGAAAAACAGGTATGAACTATGGCTCAAGATAGATGTAAAGGTGAAGTGTTTTACAAATTGGTGCCAGATATCCTCAATAAGCTTGCATAGCACGCTATTGGCTGGATAATATGATTTTTAATTCTATTAGAAAAAAAATTTAACCTTTGATTGCTGTATGAAAAACTTGCAATGGGATTGTCGTTCAACAGTTAGGCTTTCCTTAAACGTTTAACAACACATTAAAACATTTTTATACTTTTGTGCAATTATTTTGCAATGTTATTTATAGTTTGTACTTTATACCTCACGTTTACATAACCTGGATCCTCTGGACCCTTGAGATTTACATTGTAGAATTCTCAAACATCAAATCGTGCTGGCATAAATACTTGTTGTGAATGCAACTGTTACTGCTGGAAATTCATTGTTATTCTGTTATACAGAGAATTTGTGAGCTGCGCAACCAAATACAAGGCTGGAGGTTATGTTTATGAATTTAGCTAGCAATATCAATGCTATAGCTTTTTGTGGAAAACAGTATTCTCTTCATCGTTTATCCGATACTGCATTTGAAGAAACGGCAAGTTTCTTTTATAATGACAACAATAACAACATAAACAACACATTGTATTCCGTGCAATGATAAATGAGAATCCTTTTAGGTTATTGCATGCAAGATGTGTATTAGCTATACCTGATGGAATGTCATATATTCCCCAGCAGATATTTTGTTATTTATTTTATTAGAGAATGTTAGTACTGACATGCAGGAAACGTAGCTGGGTGTAAAATAGTATGTGTTTTTCAAACCCAAAATTTGAATTGGTGGTTACATAGTTACTAGCTGAACATTTCCATTCAAATGAAGGCGATGAATTTGTTCCTCAGGTTAAAGCTACTCTTCAGACTAGGATATTCTCTTCCGAAGCACAAAAATAGTGACGGTGATATAATTGTGTTGTTCTTGGCAAGAAAATACTCTAACAGTTAACAGATATATTACTCCAAATG
This sequence comes from Metallyticus violacea, assembly GCA_030762175.1. Lineage (NCBI taxonomy): Eukaryota > Metazoa > Arthropoda > Insecta > Mantodea > Metallyticidae > Metallyticus > Metallyticus violacea. The sequence continues at coordinate 302,859,212 of CM060846.1, forward strand.
GCATGATATGAAATAAAAGTTATCCAGTACAAAATAAAATCCCCTGCTCATAATTTAGTAAAAATTGTATCAGAAACTTCAAGGGACACAATAACACGTGTTCTCAAGGATATTTTGAATTCGGATGAAATTGAAATCTAGATGCGAGAAGAGTTTGTGTATTAAAAAGAAAAATAAGTAAACTGGCAGGATGTAACTGGAAATGACATGTTCGATTTTTTCTTCATCCCAGATATAGACTTGGAAGTTCTTATCAGGGAACTTTTTCTGGAAAAAGAAAAAAGAGGCTAGGTTGCAAATTGATAAATTTCCTGATGTTTCCTGCATATGGCAAACATTTATAGAACAGTGTAGGAAAATAATGCTATCGCAAAATTGTTACCATAGAGGAACAGCTGGTGCCATTTAGGCGTCGGTTGGATTAGTGCAATACATGCCAAACAAATCAGGGGAATACGGAATTTAAATATTTTTAATGTGCAAAACCGATGGGATCGTGTATACAGGCTGGAAACTAGTTGAACCGCTCCAGCAGAATTTAGGACTTACTCTTGCAGGTACGATTACTGTTTTAGCCAGAAATGTCACTACAGATAACTATTTCACAAGTGTTCCATTGGCAGATTACCTATTGGACAAAAACCTTATTGTTGTGCGGACAACGAGGCTGAGCAAATGGAACATTCCTAAAGAGATGAAGCCGAATAAAGCCCGACCAGTAAATTCAATCGTATTTGTATTTCGAAAAGAAACGACAATTGTTAGTTTTTCACTAAAGAAAAATAAGTGTGTATTCCTCCATAAGTGCCATGATAATGTTGGTGAACAACATCCAAAAAGAAGCCTGAAATTTTAAAATTTTATAGACTTAATAACAGCGGTGTAGATGTCATGGATCGGCAAATTCGCAATCACAAACCAAACGCTGGCCAATTGTTCTCTGGAGTAACATAATAAATATTTTCACTCTAAATGCTTGTGTTCTATACTGTACTACACAACCCACATAATACAAAGGGCTTTTATACAAAAGGAGACTGTTCACATAGGAACTTTCAATGGGAATGAGCCAGCCATTTATAATCAAAAGATCTGCAACTCTTTTTACCTGGATGTGGAAACGTTCATTCTTATTTCCAAAATACAAATCAGCAGCGGTGAGTGCCACCAAAACAGGTGTTCTTTATGTCCTGCTTCAAAGTACAGGAAAACAAGATCAGTGTGCTGCAAGCGCTAATCACAGAACATAGCAGTACGGTGTGCAACAATTGTAGAAATTAATGAGACACATTTGTGTTTATTTTGTCACTTGTTCGGTGTAAATTGCACAACAAAAACAGTGAGCTTAATGTTAAAAGGACCTGATTACTTATATTACTATCTTCGTTTAGGAATTATTCAGAACAGAGTATTAGCGCATTTAAATATACTCCTCTTGAGCCTTATATAACTAACAGACTACAATTATTAAACACATGTGTCTATATGATATTGTTTCTCCTTATTAAACCGTAAAACGAAAAGTTTGTGCCAGAAAGAAGTATACAAATACATGTTTTAATTAAAATCCCTTAACAGTCATAATGGGGCCACTGAACCCAGAGTTTGTAAAAGTAAAGGGGGGGGGGAAGGTTATGCATGTAATAAATGGACCGGGAAGAATATTCCAAAAGATTGGGGAAGGCATGTTCGGGAATGTTGGAGGCGCAAGTACATGCTATAAATATCCCAGATCTTTTTAGTCATGCAGAAGAATTTGCAATGGAATCAAAACATGGTACTCTAAAAAAGAACGTGATGAGCACTAAGAATGGAACGTGCGGCACATACTACAAATGACAAAAGCATATACAATATAAATTCACCTCCTTCCCTACTTTGCGGACGATCTTTGTTTTTGTGGACGCATTTACTTGTAAACAAACAATAAGGGTCGAATATGGGCCAATTGATGTGAGCAGAATATGTTTGAATTCAAACAAATCCACATTCCTACAAAATATGTTTATATGATATTTAGCTATTGACCCTAAAAGTAGTAGCCCTCACTATTCAGGTACTGTTCTTAGTGATCAGCAAATTACACTATGCCCGCCGCAAGGTTGGTTGCGGCTTTGCATATGACCAGTAAAATCTGACAAATTAATCGATCCAGCAAAAACACTTCTAAAATACAGTCGAATACTATATATATTGTCACAGCCCACTGTACAGCCACCCGCATAAATATCATTCTCGTACTTAATTCATTGAATAAGGCCGGACAAGCGAGCGATTTCACAATTCTCAATTACATTCACTGATATAACTAACATCTCTACTCATAATGAAGTAAAAACAAGGAAATAATGGACCGAGGTATTCTATGCAAATATGAACATTAAATAAATTTTAAGTCATAATTTATTACCCTTCTTAAAATTGTTGTGGACTCGACTTGTCCTTTGGAAAATGGCCATCCCGAGCAGAAAAGTTCAACGTCCACTCTCTTCAAGTTCCATTTCCAGCTCTGAATTCCTCAGAAACCATTAAAATAATAATAATAATAATAATAATAATAATAATAATAATGATAATAATAATAATAATAATAATAATAATAATAATAATAATAATAATAATAATAAAAACACTACGCGTTTGTTATCCTGCCCATGCGCAGAGTTAATTTCCCCACGTTCAATACAGTTCTAAAATCTAACCGTATCAATACTACAAGCACTAGTTCCCTCACATTGTCACCCCCGTATGCCACATGTGCCCCGGGTCACCTTAATCGTTTCCTCGTCGATTGTGGATAGTGCATAACAAGGAAAAATAAAAAAAAAACAGGTTACTTGAATGTTACAAACATGAAAACCTAAAGGGTAAAAGTGACAATTGTGAATATACGGGGGTAGATTCATAAGTTTCCAGGCTAACATTTTCTAGGTTAGGATAAAGACAAAAACTATATTTCACTATTGAGTATAGTTACCCTTTATTGCAATACACTTCTCACAGCTTTGAATTAATATTTCAATACCCCAAAAAATAGTCAGAAGTCTTGTCTGCAAAATGGGCATAAACAGCATCCATCACTTCCTCGTCACACTTAAATTTCCTTCCTCGAAGGTCCCTCTTGAGTTTTGAGAAGAGGAAATAGTTACTGGGAGCTAGATCTGGGCTGTAAGGCGGATGGTCGATCTCTTTGAAGCCACATTTCTTCACAGCTTCCTTTGCAACAAGAGCTGTGTGCACAGGCGCGTTGTCGTGAAGAAGGCGCACACCACCACTCAGCTTTCCTCGCCTTTTCTTTTTGATGAAAGCACGTATTCTGTGCAGTAGGCCAGCATAGTACTCCACATTTACTGTGTGTTCCTCTCCTTGAATTAAATGAAAATACACCTTCACAGTCCCATGATCTTCTTGGTTGACTGAGTGACCTTGGCCTTTAGAGGCGGTGCTACGCCACGTTTACGCTACTCTTGATTCTCTTTTGAGCAATGTATAGTAGAGGACCATACTTTCATCTTCTGTAGCAATGGTTTGGTGCGGGCTCTGCGGACCCTGAGTGCCCGTGGTACCTCTGACCTACTAGAGGGAGCCGGGCCGAACTTGATTCGAGCCCCTCCCGGAAGGGAGTTGTCCGGATTGGGTTGGACTTGGCTTGGCAGTGGACCCGTCACTCACGGGGAATTGAGGACCTACGATGGCGGCGTGTCCCAGGGGAGTGCCTAAGGCGTGTACCCTGGGGCCCGGTGCGCCGGAATCGCCGTTGTTTGTAGGGAGGGTGGTGGCTACCTTAATGCTGGGGTGACTCACCTCTTAAATACGAGTAGGTCTAAGCTAGTATGACCTATCCACCAGTGAGAATCTGGAAGCTAAGGGAACTTAGCGCGCCTGGGCGACGCAATCGTCTGCAGCCGAATGGCGGATTGGTTTAGAGTTACAAGGTACCGTCCTAATGCAAAATACCACGGGTGGCACAGACCTCTGTGTTGCACCCCTGGACCCAGGGCTTAGTAAACCCGACGCAACCGTAACCTGTAGCAATGGTTTGCATAACTTCTCTCTCGTTGCCACGGCAGAACTCCAAAATGTCTGACAATAGATTACTCGTTGCACGCATCTTGTACTAATCTTAATAATGTTTAAATGTTTAAGGATAATTCGAAGAATTGTTGTTTTTGAAATGCCCAATCTTGCTGCTATTTCTGTAACTTTAAACCGCCGATCTTCCATAATTTCTCCTTCCAAAGAGCGATGTTTTCAGGAGTGAGCACCTCCAAGGGCCGACCTGCATGCTCTTCATCTTCAATGCTTTCTCAACCCCTTCGAAAAAGTTTGGCCCATTCTTTTACGATAGAATATGATGGGAATGCGTCCCGATATACACTGTTCAATCGCTGTTTAATTTCATTTGGAGTAAGTCCTGCTTTTGTGAAGAACTTAATAACAGCTCAATACTCCATTTTGAACATTTCACAATCCTCTACACATAACCTTCTTTGTGCAACTATATCTGAACAACTGAACACAGTGGAGCGGAATTTACAGCTGCAATTAATTACATAACAAGATAAGATATGACACCAGATAAGGATTTTGTGAAGGTGATAATTCTTATCGTCGAGACCGGAAACTTATGGACCTTCTCTCGTACAGTATGACCGGAAACAGAACAAAATTTGAAATGTTTTCTGCCACCTTAATTTGCTTCATTATATTGTTAACGCAATACCGCTAATTTAACTGTAAATCATACATTTATTAGCCTTCGTAATGTTGTTTTAGACTTAACTTATCCGTCATAAAGGTGGTCATCCCGGAGCAGAAAGGTGCAATGTTCACTGTCTTCAAGTTCCCACTCTCAATTGTTCAGAAACCGTTAAAAAAAAAAAAACAGTGGGACTGCCCTTATTTCCCCGCGTTTAGTTTCCCAACCGTCACTTCTAAATACTAACCGTTACATTATTACAATACAATTACAATACAATACACATACTAATCCCACATTGTCATTCCGTCTTCCAAATACACAATATTAGATCTGAATTAGTTAGTGAGTTTGTCACTCTTTTTATAATAAATGTATTTTTTCAAAAAAGTTACATCATAACTTCTACAATTGAGGATAATTGCATTAAACTTTGTACAAATAATCTTGTTGATTTTTTAAGGGTCTTTAACGCCCATTTTCACTACTGAGGCACCACAAATGGTAATCTTATTGCAGTAAAAAATGTAAACCCCCGTGATTCTCTTATATTAAACAGATTTTTTTTCAATTTTTATAATGGGGAAAAAGGGTGTTTAAATTTAAATTTCATAAAAAAATTTGTTCTACACATACACAGTGTTCATCTTAATTATTTCAGTTCAGTTTGGAGATTTAGATGTTACCTTTATAATAAAAAAGAATATTCAGAGACGTTCAATATATAGGTAATAAGCTTGTAAACGCCTTTTTAATACACGTCTAATAATGAACATTTTGGCAATTAATTACTTCAAAATTCATAACATATGGGACCCAATTTTTATTTTATAACAAAGAGCAGATTTTAAACATTAAGGACACAAAATATAATTTTAATGGCTCTTATAAAAACAAACGGAAAAGGAAAATACATACATTATTTTAAGTATCAAAAGGATAAGGAGGTCCATAAGCAACTGAAAAATGTTATAAAGGAGCGTTATTTTACCTGAGATTAAGAATTACATCATGAGGTGGAAAAGGGTTGCGATAGTGAACTGGAACTTTTTGCGCAAGCATGAACTTGTTGCCTGCACCAAAACTCTGAGGGTGACTCAGTAACTAAGTACTAGATAAATGTTTTTTGTAAGCTTATGGGTAAGCTAATAATGAAATACAGTATTTCTATTTTTATAACTTAGTGTATTTTAATTTGAATGCTCCGTCTATTTGATCATAATTATCGTCGGTTAAAATGCTTGCGTTTTTGTACTTGTCTTTGTGTTTCTTACAGTGTTTATGTTATTGTTATAATTTAATTTGTACTCTATTAGTGCACATGCGAATAAAAATATTTATGCCACATTGTAAACTGCAGTGATCATTTGTAGCAAAAGTTTCTACTCCGTTATAACAGAAATCGTATGGTAATTCACTGACTAACAGAGAATAAAAGTCAAAGAAAATACTTCCAAGGTAGAGATGTTGCTATTTTTATATACCTAAGCTGGAATAAAACTTTGAATGCCTAACATTCCTCTTGTACGGGTATAGTTTCCAAAATTTATCAAAATAACCAAACAAATAAAATAATCCACCATAAAGCTTACGAAATTGGCACTGTGGCGATCATATTTTTACTTTCATATCATGTTCTATTGAATAGGCAGCACGCTCATTTCGTATTCTCTGATGCTAGATGTGTTAGAATTCGTGTGGGGTGTGAGTAACACAAAATGAATGCACGAACGCGTGTAGATGCAGTGCTTGGAAGAGCCTCGTGATTATGGGTTAATGCTCTAAGTTTTTCCTATAATGCAGAGAAACAGATAGCATGCATGGTTTGCTTTTCTTATCTACTGAGAAGGTGTTCGCGTTTTTTATGGGTAAAACCAGGGAATGTATATTGAATTTTAGAAGTACAAAGGCGCAGTTTAGCTCTTAAATTATAAAATATCAATTATATAATGTTTTTGTGGACACGATCATTAAGCTTGTACCACATCCTGGTATTGCTCGGCGCTTCAGGAAATGTATATTTTTTAAAAATTTTGTACTCAAAATGCTACAGCTTGTCAGTTCTTTTTAACATACAAGAAGTGTTTCCTATTGTTATTCTATGAAACAAGAAATTAACACAGAAGCACATTAATAAACGATTATATCAGTTATCTTTCTGTGTCTTTTTTTTTTTTTTTTTATTTCTTGGCACAAAATTACTTGAAATATATAAACGCCGCGTGCACAATGTGACATAACGTCATAGCACCTGCTCAAATAATAATTGTTGACTCACTTCGAGCCGGTTGCATAAACAGTTAATTCGAGTTAAGCGGCTAAAAGTAAACTTCAGTCAAGCTGAACTTATTATTTTGGTTATGTAAAAGTTAATCCAAGGTCATTTTACTTTGATCTAAGATAAAACTTAACCGGCAAGACTTTAAGGTTAATCTGGGTAACCGTGGTTAGCGAAGATATTCAATAACTTATATTGATATTTAAGGGGCACTAGGGGTGAATTTTCAAAGTTACGCATTTTTGTATGACTTTTCTGAAAATTTTACTGTGATTGCATTGCTGTAAAGTTAATGGGCATTCAAAAATTCATTCAAATTGGATATATACTTTGTGAGCTATAAATTATTTCATAAATGTTTATTATATAAATATATCGCATAATCAAAGTGTCCCGCGCGGCTTATGATTAAAAGAAATTCGTTGGCATTTTTCCAATTAGAGCTTGGAACCACACACAAAAATTATATAGAAATACATTTTAAATAAATTTGATGAGTGAACTGTGATAATTTATAGTTATTTAAGAACATTTTATTTTTAAAACTAATAATATTTTCATAGAACATTGTTTTAAAAGTATTACTGGTGTTAGCATTTATTTTATCCTATAGACTTTTACAATATGGATGGATAATTCTGCTCATTCTGGGAAATTATAATTGAATTTAAACAAAAAATGTAACACGCTGAGCTAACTATTCACTGAATGCATTGCTGTAAGTTTATAAGGCAAGTCATGAGGGTGTTTATAGGTTATGTTATTTTAAGATTTCGGATTGCTCTGATGGTTCATCCGAAAACGAAGAGGTTTAATTTCATCGGGCACCTCGTGTATTTCAGCACAGAAGGAATCCCATCATTGGGCTTGATGAAAAACAGTGTAAAATGAGATTTCGACTTCGAATCACTTAGTCGAACCCCAGACCTCCCGCTCGCGAGTCCGCGCCTTAACTCACCCGTAGACCGCCACGGGTGAATCACTTAGTCGAGAAACACATCCACAGCTAAGAACACGATATAAACGAAACCATGCGTTGAACCCCATGTTTATGATTCTACTCAAACTTACGGTTCTTTGCAACTGGAAGTGTTTAGACGGCAATTGGAGATATATTTAACGTGAATGAAGGAACCGCCAGCAGAACCATACACAGAGCAGCAAGAGAAATGACAATATTAAAACCTCACTTCATATCCACCAGAATGAAATAAATCGAGCAATGCGAAACTTTTTATGATACAAGTAATTTCTCCGGAATTCTAGGTGGAATAGATTGCACACACGTCCCTGTCATATCGGCTAGTGGCAATAATGCTGAAGTTTACAGAAACAGTCAAGGATGATTTTCTCTAAATAGCTATGCTGTCTGCGATTCAAAACTTCGTTTTCAAAATGTTGTCGCCGGATGGCCAGGTCCAGCAAATGACAATAATGCTTTGTGAATTCGAGAATTCATGCCCAGTTTGAAACAGGAGAATTTCTACAAGGCGAGCTGTTGCCTTGTTGCTGCATATCACTGTTGCCACCACCTGCTAACCCCTATGATGCACCAGAAACCCCTCAAGAACGGACTTAACAAGGCCTACAAGACGACAAGTTCAATCAAGATGTCTCTCTCTGTCTTCCTTTTTAAAATTTGCTATTCGAGATCTCTTTTTTTTTTCACAGTTTTCTGTATATAGTGCATAATAGTAACCGAGACAAAAGAAAATCTAATAAAGCGAAAATTTACGTTCATTATTATTATTATTATTATTATTATTATTATTATTATTATTATTATTATTATTATTATTATTATGCCTTTCCCTCATACTTGGCACTGTTGCCAAACGTATTTCGATGATCTTTGGTTGGCACTAAACATTTTCGCGTCATATATGATTATCATTATACAATATAAACATCATTTCTAAACTTGGATTAAAACTTAGTCCCAGTTAACAATTTTTATGCAACTTGCTCTAGGAAAATGCAGCCTGTTAGGGGAATATGCAACAGCAAATAGATGGTGTCGTGAGTTAAATGTACTGAAGAGAATGGTGATGGAGAATGACAATTAGGGATACAGTGAACGAAACAGACATTCAAACCATAGTGTATACAATGTTTTAACCAAAGAATTAGATGTGAAAAAATTAGCAGCAAGATGGGAAGCTCGAATTTTGACATTCAAAAACGGTTCATAGTCAACATTTGTAAGTAATACTGGAGACATTTTTCGGCGGACAAACAGAAACTTCCTTAACAAATTTGTGATTATAGATAAGGCCATGCGGCTACTACCTATCCTGAAATACCTAAGTGAGGAATGGGAACATAAGGGAGTTTCACACGCTAATAATTATGCAAATATGCTTTCAAAATTACACAATGCAACCAAGCAATAGCGTTCGCGAAAGTTGAGGGAGGTGTTTCCCTTCTTCAGAACAATGCTTCAAGCCACACGGTGGGTTAGAACTATTGAAACACTTTCCTTAATGTCCATATATAGCTCCCAGCGACCTCAGGCCGTTTCCAGAACTAAAACAAAACCTTCACCAGAATATAAAGTCATGAAGGCTGTAAACCAGTGGTTTGCAGAAGTTAAATATACCGTCTTCCATGAATAAATCTGTAAAATACCAGAGCTTTGCTTGGAGAAGTGCACCAGTTTTGAAAAAGAGCATGTGAGAAAGTGAGAAAAAGTTTAAAAATTTAATTAAATAGAAATTAGTCAGGGATGTATAATAAGACCAACCCTCTCTGTACACATCAGAACTGAACGTCAATTAATATGCATTTAAAACATGTGTTGAATTAACATATAGCAATAAAGTTCTAAAAACCAAACTACTGAAAAGACTTGGATCTTGGGTTTGGACAAGGTGGGTGATGTTTATTCAGGAGATTTTCTTCATGTTGAAAGCGGATGCCAAGGGACTTCTAACTCTGAAAAGAGCTCCCTTCAATCTTACACATATTTTGATAATATTGATAAAAAGTTACAAGCGTTTAAAGTTTTAGAGCAATGTTTAATTTTAGCATGTTTGAACATTTTAATAGTATGAAATGCTTAAGATTACATTTTGCCTTTGCGGGGAGTGACTGCATTATATGTAGACTCTTCTTCTTATAGCCCGTTTGCATAAATCTGTACAAATCTACGGAATATCTATCTTTTCTTTAAAAGTCACCAAATAGATAATTTGAATGCATTAGTAAATCCTTCGACTACTATCTGATATCAGTATTCAGATTGCTCCAACAGATGGCGACCTGTTGGTATCCTCAAATAGTGTTATATATAACAAGAAATGTCAGCTTAAGTGCAAATTAGACATCCATTAATTTTTTCCTACTCAAATTAAGCACGCAGGTAAGGATTATTTAATTTTTTTCTAGCGTGGCCAGCGGACTTCATTGACAAAACATTTCCAAATTTCCAGTACACACCACTTGAACACTCAATGAAACACAGCCTTTTCCTGACATAAAGCAACAGTTGATCTAAACCAGAGACGGTTTGTATTTTGTCGTAAATTCTCTCCTATTTCATTGCACGTTCTTCGGAAACCGTAAACTTTTCTTAAATTTATCGTAGTCGTTAATGGATGAAATATGCGCCTTGGACGCTGTGTAGGCCGAATTATTTTTTCGTCACCAGGGGATAATAATCATGGCTAGTATGATGCATAACAATTATTTTTAATGAACTACATTTTATACAACACAAAATCAGATTTCAATTAAAACATTTAAAAATGTAATATATACCAACCTGAAGAATCAGAATCTGGGAAGTGGAAACTTTTTACGGTTCTCACGTGAATTTTCAAACCCAGGGTTCTTCTACTACTAAAATTTCAGCACAACTGCGCAACAAGTCCACCTTCTCATAGGTTAATCAAGGCTTGTGCGTGAGATATCTGGTAATTTTTTTTTTTGCAGTAACTTATCGAAAGGTCATATGTTTGTAATTGCTGTTCTACTTTTCAGAAACGCCTATCGAGTAGACTGGGCCTTAGCACTTTTATCTGTTTTGCCATCTTCTTAGTTATCACATTTGTTGATGCCGATAAGCGATTTTAAAGGTGAATGAAATGTTTTTATTTTTTAATTAATCTTCTTCCTGGATGTTCGAAAGTTTCAAAGCATAAGAATTCGCAGGCATTGTTGCTAGTGACACGAACTAGTGGTAATGCTGCTGATAGCAGAAATATAACATACAGTTGCATGTTGCCAAAGCATTTTGGGGTAGTTACAACAACCATATCTCAGAAGCTATTCCTTGCAGTTTGTTGGTTTTCTACCTAATGCCTTCTTGTGAAGATCGCGGCGCAAAGGGTAGGGATACGTCACTATTGTTACGTGTGGACTGCTTCAACTTCCTTCTAGGCCTGAAAAATTTAGCAGTTCTTTCTTCAGTGATTTCTCCCGGGTAGAGAGCTAGAACCAGGCAAAGACGTTGTATTTTACTACCTAAACTTGCGAACGGCGCTGATGCGCGCTGAAAAGTTTAACATTGCCAACTTGGGAACAGAAAAGCTAAACCCCACGTGACTATCTCGCAGACAATCATGTCGCAATATGCTAAAAGCCAGTTTTCTTACATTTATTTTATTAGTAATCTGCTGCAAAAAACAAAGTGTTGTTATTCGTTCTTTATAGAGTATTCCAATCGAATTACTTCTACAAACTATGAAGCGTGTTTACTTTTACTTTACTAATAGTACAGTTCCTGGAACTTACAAATAGCAGATGAAGACATTAAGTTTTAACTAGAATACATTAACCTATTGTGAAAGAAAATATGCTACGTTGAATTGGTATAAGATCGTTTTACTTAACTTAAAAATAAGGTCTATTCTACTATAAGATAAAAATTTTAGAGCACCTTGCAATGTGTTTCTGAGAGTTACGACAAATGAGTCTCTACATTAGACACTTTCGCGATTTTACATCTAACTAGGAGGTTCCGGTCTTATTGTATGAAGTGGCGTTTTTGCGTTGTGCACAATGCCTGATTACCAGGTTCAGTTATGACGTAAATCGCCAGCCCGTTCTCTAAACTCTTATTAAGTTAAAGTACGTTGCAATGATTTATACCACTTTTGAATGTGCAATCAATATTCACTTACTCACTAATTGCTTTTCTTAATTTAATTAATTTATTTACAGTAATGCTAACACCATCAGGTTTTCTCTTCCGCACTATCAGTATATTTTAAGTACATGTTACACGCAAAATGAGGCCTCTGAGCAAAATTTTCGGCCGTTTCACGCCCGCAATCGAATGGGACGCTGATGACTTGAGATGTTAAAGACCATCCTTAAATAAAAACGAATAAAATAAGCACGCAAAACAATACAATAATATTCATAACATATAAATTAATCATTTTATAAGTAAATTCATTGCATGATTATTTTAAATGTCCTAACCGCTAATAAAAACACTGACGATTACATTGAATAAAATAAATATAAAGGATTAGTTTATACATAATAGTTAAATTATAAACATACACCTAAGACTAATCTAATATGGTAGAAAAAATTAAGTTAATAATAATCTATAATCACTGTTAAATTTATAGAGTATTAAAAGTAATTTAGTTTCAAATTGCGAAATGATTTGACAGTAATTGATATTGCAAAGTAAGGAATTCCAAAGACGAGTAAGACAAACTGTGAAAGAGGAATAATATGAAGTTGTTGATGTAATAGTATTGATAGTAAAGAGCAATGTTTTGATGTGGTATCGAGGCTATGATATGAAGATAGTTTACGAAAACGACATACCAGGTAGCTTGTAGTGGAGGTATGAAGGTAAGGTGAAAGAATGAAAAGTTCTTCGTTCCTTAGACGGAACCAGGATAATTGGAGAAATTGAGAAGTGTGTTCAAATCGACGAATTTTGAAAATGTAGGGTATGCAAACATTGTAATCACGTAGAAGTTCTTGGGTTAAGTCGGCACTGAGGTCAGTAAACAAAAGTCGCAGTAATCAAAGCAAGACATTAAAAGCTTTTGTCCAGAATCTTTTTCAAGGAAAACGGCAGAAACGCGTGTATTATTGAAAATATTTTCTTGCAAGTTTCTAAAACTTGAGGTTTCTATCGAAAGGTACCCCTAGGTTTTTACTGAGTCAGTAAAAGAAATTAATTATATATTGCCAGTGTTTTCTGAAGATAAATTTTGTAGGTTTACTGTATTTAACAACCGCTGAGGACTCACTTGTCTGTGCTTTTTTGGGGGGGGAGTTCTATTACAGTAATGAAAACAGGTCTTCGTTGAGTCTTGCTACAGTTCTGTCAATTTCACCAGTATGAAAATGAGTATAGATTGGTAGGTCATCAGAGTGAAGGTAATGTCTACAGTGTTTATTGAATCTGAAATATCATTTATATAAATTATGAAAAGAACGGGTCGAATTCTGTGGTACTCGCGCTTTCACATTTCGCCAGGAGCAAGAACTGTCGCATGATAAAATGTTTAGTGACAATTATGAAGGCAAGTACTGAAAAATGGCGTCACATGTTCTGATAAGTTTAATGCTCTAAGCGTAACTATTAATAGCTCAGTGTCGACGGAATCAAAAGCTTGGTCATGTCCGGTAGCATTAATTTTGTAAGTTGTTGTTTGTCCGTATGTCTTCGCTAACTTTCAACAAAGTCATATCTAGATGTAAAATCCGACTGATATGTGTTAAGAATATTGTGATTGTTCAATTCCGAAAGCTATTTGTGTACGGTGTTTTCCAGTTCTTTAGAAATGGTTCATCGGGTATTAATAGGTATATAGTCATTTGATGTAACACGTGATTTAATTTTAAGGTTTGAGCGTGCAAAGGCTTTCTTTCAAAGAGTTGACTATGTTAATGCCATTAATGATGCATTGAAGATATGATTTGTTTTATTTACGGACGCTCTTTAACATCTGAGGTCATCAGCGTCCCATTCAAGTCAGGGCGTGAAACGGCCAGTAAATTTTGCTCAGAGGCCTCTTCTTTCAGGCGTGAGGTTCTTTTACGTGCCGTAAATATACGACATGAGATCCACAGCTTTATTTCCCTTCCAAAGGCAACCATTCTTAGGATCTTTTACGCCCGAAAAAATCCATCGATCCTGGCCGGGATTGAACCCACGATCTTCGGTTAAGAATACTACTATTACACGAGGACCGATTTTTTGAGGATAATGAGCTAACGTAGTTGTTATTTGGTGATAATAGTTGTTTAATAACATTATGTGAAGTAGGCTAACTCCATTTGTGCACAGCTGCTGTTTTGATTAGTCTTTAAGATTGACAGATGCAAGGGTTATTCTAAATTTTTTCAAAATGAAAGACAAAAACATTGAAAAGTTCTTTTGACCCTTATGAAGTGCTCTCGACACGTAGAGCCAGATCTAAACTGTAGGATGAATGGACAATCTGCGGAAATTAATTTGTTTCTTGTTCATTGTTACGTTGCAACGGAATTTCACGCAGTGAAGTGTCACGGTGAACACTCACTCTGAGTGCATCAAAGATTTTGGGTAGACGTTTTGTAGAATACATCTGACAGTGACTGTGTTTTGTTCCTCAAGTATAGCTATCGCAACATGGCCATCATCTTGCCAATACTTCTCAATCTCTTCACTATTTTTTTATAGAATTCTGTTCTAGAAGGACTCGGATATTGCCACTTTTTTCCCATACTTTAGATTTTCCTCTAGGGGTAACCATACTTGCCTTCTAAAGCCAAGATCGCGGGTTCAAACCCAACCAGAATCGATGGATTTTTCGGGCGTAAAAATCCTAAGTATGGGCTTCCTTCGGAAGGGAAGTAAATCCGTGGGTCCCGTGTCGTACATTTACGGCACGAAGCTGAAAGAAGAGGCCTCTGAGCAAAATTTGTCGGTCGTTTAACGCCCTGAATAGAGTGGGACGCTGATGACCTGAGATGTTAGAGCGTCCGTAATGAAACAAATAAATAAAAATCTGAGATTTGCCTCCATCAATTTGTTGTTCCATTTCCAGCCAACAGTCCGCCTTTGCTTCTTTATGAGGTGGTGCGAGATCTAGCAAGTGCAAAACCTACTGAATTGAAGGTTCTTGAAGGTTTTATTTCTAAATCGGCTGTTGCCGATGCAATATATTCAGAGATTTCTGAGTCTATGTACATGTACAACAATTACGCAACACATGCTCGATGTGCGCTGCTATATACACATTTTGCTATCTAAACTTCAATTTAATGACAGGAACAGCTACGCTCACTCCTGATTACTCATTGTTGATCATTCTCATATTTTGCGATGACCCCTGGTATGTGGGTGATTTTTTCAATTTGTTTTTCTTCAGGCTGTAGGATAACATTTAGCTATATAAAGTATATTGCTGCTTAGTGCTTCTGAATAAGTGTTACAAAATGTAGTTATCTATTATAATCATAAAAATAATTTCGCATTGGTAATGTCAACAATACATAAATGATACTGAAATAAATTAATAAAAGTTCACTATAATAGTTATTAATCATTAGTTTCACTAAAATTAAAAATGTCAATAGCATTATCTTTCATCCGTCTGTGTTTTGCTGGTTGTTCTTAACATGGCAAGCTGCATTTGTAACTCTTTGTTACTGCTCATCCGTAGGTACTTGGGCAAAGCAAGGCGCACAGGTTTCCTATTTGCAAATCACGTCCATGAAGCAGTGCGTGTGTTTCTTAAGGCACGTGCAGAATCGAGAGCTCGTGCAGCAATGTAACTGCAATGATTGTATTACGATTTGCGTGATATATCAAGCTGATACAATAGCGACATCTTTATTTTCATTTCGCTAATGAACTTGTGGTTTCTGCATTGCTGAGGTTAAGTGGGAAGAGCCAACTTAAAGCCATAAACATTGACAACGATTGAGTAAATCAGGGGTGCATTTTTACGAAGGATTATATAAATTACGTTGTTTCACGCCATACATCATAACACTGAAAGTGAATTGTTTTCATTCATCGTGTCTCGAGAAAAGTGAAATGTCTTAGACTAAGAACACTGTAAAATATATATTTCCCTGGTTAAGACGAGCTCTAAAAAGACAATTCTTAATGCACTTGTGAGGAAAGGATGATATTCTGCCCTAACGTAACCGATCTCAAGGAGGAAGTTGAACTGGCTAGCCGCGAAACGCATTCTGTGGGAACAGATAATTGTACCAATGAACTATATCGTAACACTATATCGCTCATGCATACCACAGTAGCTGAGTCTCATAGTATGATAGGTTGCATGTGCTTTGGAAACGTAAAATACGATCATCTACTTATTTTACAAAACATCTATTGTGATACCAGTAAGTATTTGACCATATATCAACACCTGCCTCTTAAAAATATTTGCAGTCTTTTTTAACCTAGGAGTATAGGTTACCGGTGTCTGTCCTCACTCTTGCAGAAATTTCATTTTTCAACATGGTGTATGCAAAGGCATTGTTGTGGAGAAGCAACAAACTCGCAACCCTGACACCGCTTTTCTTTCTGTTAGCATTCTAAAGATTCTGAGAAAGCAAACTGAGGTGTACCAGTTGGCAGACTGGTTTTTTTTTTCTTCCTGTAGTAGAGTGGTTCGAATATAGCTACTTAATGAGAAGAAACTTACAACTATCTTTCGCCCTCGCTTAACCTTCACGGGGGTTGTCCTTTGGGCAGTCCCAAATCGTCTACTCTCCTTTTATTCCGGGCCATATTAATAAATACAGCTTTCGTTATCAGAGACGATATCTGGACATGCCAGGAGCTTCCATTATCGAAATAACAATCCATTTCATGGCACCAATCCACTCTTGCTGCCTTGTATTCTTCTATGAGGTTGTGGAATATTCAACGACAACAAAGCTATTTCACAAGAAGATATTCGTGCAGGATTTTGAAACCTACGGCGAATAAATATTTTGTAAGTCACTCGCGTATATTTCTTCACTATGGCTTCTACACCAGCAATGTTTTCATCTATGAGTACTTGTTGAACCCTTATTTTTCAGGGCGTTATTCCTAGTCTAAACTGTGCAAACAAGTTAGAGACTTTTGTACGTGAAGGAGCAAAGTATCTGTAACTTTGGCAGGCATTCTTGTTGGCTTATAATAATTAAAATTATCGCGCGAAAATGCTCTCCAGTGACCTCCTTATTAGAACATCAGACATCGTGGGCACGACCACAATAATTAGTTGCTGTAACTGCAACTATAGTCAAGGCAGGCTCTTTTCAGTGCTGTCAATACGAAACGTATATATGTTACGTTTTCTTGAAATCCTAAAAAGGAAATAAAGCTTCTTGTATATGAGAATTACAAGCAGTAATTTGCAAGATCCTCAGAATCGTTAATGAATGTCTTTGTTTTGGTAATATCAGGTATGACTAAGACTTCAACCTGGTCTACGTCCCTACTAATCAGCTACTCTGGAATTCCAACATACTAATTAACAAATAAGCTGAAGCCATCAAGCCCCAACATTTCAATAGGTAGACAATATCTGTGGCAGCATTGAACCTGGTGACTTTCACCGTAAAAGGATTTTGAATCTTCATCACTTTCTGAGGCACCTAAAAATTACTGCCAGTTTTAAACCCGTGTCCATATGCATAACAAAACATGGAGCACAACTTCATACAAACTGTTGCTGTTAGTTCAGTTAAAACGTGCAAATGTTGATTTGGTGATTTTTAAGTATTCCCCGGCACATTTTTCTTAATCTTTAAATATTTGTTTCCCAGTTGCTTCGTCTAGTAACCATCTTTTAATCTTGTTTCCTCTGCAAGCCCCAATGGCTCTATAGCGAACCAAGACGCAGTGTTACCATTTATTGCAGAAATCTAATACTATTTTCAAACCGGAAGGGTAAAGAAGAAAGAATGCAAGCATGAACCAGTTTCAGCGTGTGTAGCTAGTTGAAGTACTTTGTGAATTCCTACAGCTTATATCTCTAGCTGTCAGTAGAATTTTCACGGGCTGTTTTGCCGTGGTCTGCTGGAGATGAACCTTCCAGACGTTTCGTCCGCAACTACGACGGACATCTTCAGTGGTGTGGACGTAGGTTCCTCCGTTGATTCACTGC
This sequence comes from Metallyticus violacea, assembly GCA_030762175.1. Taxonomy (NCBI): domain Eukaryota; kingdom Metazoa; phylum Arthropoda; class Insecta; order Mantodea; family Metallyticidae; genus Metallyticus; species Metallyticus violacea. The sequence continues at coordinate 302,877,267 of CM060846.1, forward strand.
GTCTGAAGCGTTTGACTGTTGGCGTCGCTATATTTATAGTACCGGAGTTCTCCGCTGATTGGTCCGGGACTAGTGGCGGCCGATCGCCTGGTGGAAGGAGCCTGGTCTCTCTTGTGATAGGCTCGCTATGTTATTATGTGTTGGATATTGTACTTTGTTTTTAATTGCTGGAAACCAGTTGCTGTTAAGTTTCAGGGCCTCTTCTTTCCTTTTGAAATTATTAGAATGTTTGTGGATTTCGATGGCTTCACGTTGCAGTTTAGCATGGTAGTGTGTCATGGATGAGAGAATGTTAGTGTTAGCAGGGGATGCGGTAGACACCGGACGACGACAAAGGGTCTCGGGGATCTTTGAGTAAGCGTAGTAAGTTTCTTAACTGCTTAATAGACTTGAAGATGGTCTTGACACCGTGGCGTGTCTACCGCATTCCCTGCTCCTACGGTTCAGTCTACATCGGCACCACACAACGCAGCATCATCACCAGACTCAAAGAACACAAAAGGACTGCCGTCTAGATAGATTAGTCCGCGGTAGCAGAACACGCCATCAAAGCAGAGGGGGAACACATCATCAAGTTTCAGGACACTTAACATTCTCTCATCCATGACACACTACCATGCTAGACTGTAACGTGAAGCCATCGAAATCCAAAAACATTCTAATAATTTCAACAGGAAAGAAGAGGTCCTGAAACTTAACAGCAACTGGTTTCCAGCAATTAAAAACAAAGTACAATATCCAACACATAATAACATAGCGAGCCTATCACAAGAGAGCAACAGCACAGGAGAGACCAGGCTCCTCCCACCAGGCGATCGGCCGCCGCTCGTCCCGGACCAATCAGCGGAGAACTCTGGTACTATAAATATAGCGACACCAACGGTCGACGCTTCAGCGGGCAAGGAACCAACACCTCAACATGGGACGCCGCACAGTTACGAAATCATCAACTCAACGCAGCTCACGCTCTTAATCAGCCGCTACGAAGCCACCGCCAGCCGCCGCGCCACACAAGCCAGACTCGCCGCCGGCCTCCCCCGACTCTCAGCCAGTCACAGTCACAACCAGCCCGCCGGCATCTCCAGGCCCTGCAACCAGCATTAAACTTAAGGGTAGCCACGCGCTGCAGGAGCCCTCGGAGAAGCCTAGGGAAAGAACCATGATGGATCCCATTACGGAACTAGACACCTCACCACAGCAGCAGTCATCACCAACACAACAAGCCACAGCGGAGACAAATTCACAAGAACAGACACCACTGTTGAGCGCAGTGATCCGGGGGGTTCCCCGGAACATTGCATCAACGTACATTCTTAGAACTGCCCAGCGACAATGGGCATCCGCACACAATGCAGTTCGGATTTACTCATCCAGAGGCGCGACACCACTAGTAAGGCTTAACTTTCTGGAAACCGAAGAGTGCGAGGCAGCCATCTCAACAGGAATCAATATTGGTTCACAATGCCTCACACTGGAACCCAGCCTACGCCGTCTTAACGCCCCGTGCAGGCGCTGCTGTACCTACGTGCACGATGAGCAGGCCTGCACCAAGCAACCGCGCTGCCACTACTGTGGTGCAGCGTCGCTTACTTCGGAGTGCGCGCTCCATGACCTGGCACACCGGCGCAATCCGCCTGTGGTGCCTCAGTAGTAAAAACGGGCGTTAAACACTACTCAAAAAAAAAAAAAAAAAACACCGGCGCAGATTTTGTGCTTCCTGCGGGGGTACAAACCATTTTACAGGCCAGGCAGCCTGCCCTCTTAGGCGCGGCCACAACTCTCATCCGCACAGCAAACCAACCACAGTTCACGCACTCCCGCCTGATACATCGGGCGCTTCAATTGCAGCACACAAGAACCAGGAAGCAGCACTCGCCACAATAATGCAAGCAGTAACCGAACTCACGGCACTGATCACCACCTTACAGACCACCATTCTGCAACACACCGCCCTACTTGAGCAGCAGCGCGCAGCACAGGACACCACGGCCACTCGACTGGACCAACTGGAAGAGGCCTTCACTACTCTCCACGCCACTAATACACGGACACTTGAGAACATTCACCAACGCATCCATGAAAGCAGAGCAACTACCCTATCCGCATCAAGAAACCTAGAAGACTCTCTGAATAAAAACTTCACGGCCACCAACTATCTTCTGACCTCCATACGAGCTGACGTTCCCTCAAACCGACAGATAATCACAGACGAGGACTCAAATTACTCAGCACCACCTCAACGCCAATCATACCATTTTCCACAAGGGACCAACCCTCATCGGCGGGCGCAGGCACACCTGGCCTGGCCTCGCCCGGATTAAAAAGAAAAATAAAATGATGTTACCCACAGATTTGGCAGGTTGACGCCAGGGCTGTCAAGTCATGGCGTTAATCCCTGCCCCACCATAACCAATATAGGCATTGAGCCTGTTTAGGTACATTCAATAATTACCCATATGATCCCTGGGTGCTACGGCGGTACCAGGCTTATTATCTCCATATCCCCACTTAATGAATAAAAAGAATCACCACAGAATTACTTAGTATGTAACAAAAAAAAAAAAAAAAAAAAAAAGTCGACGCTTCAGACGCAGTGAATCAACGGAGGAACCTACGTCCACGCCACTGAAGATGTCCGTCGTAGTTGAGGACGAAACGTCTGGAAAGTTCATCTCCAGCAGATCACGGCATAATGGCCCGGAAAATTCTACTGGCATCTATGACTCCGGCCGTGAAAGCCTGCGTTCGCTTATATCTCTTCTCTAATCTTGTATTATTGCAATTTGATGAGTAATTTCTTAGTATTTATTGCACAATAAGATTATATTATTCAGAGGAAGCATATGTATTTATTCGTTTATTGTGAAATTAAAAATATCTCTCTGTTGCTGCACTATGAAACCTACCTCATGCCTGAAGGTTACATTATATATAAAGGAAAAGTGAGAGATTCAATAGAAAAAAGTTTGGAGCTATAATAGTGAAAGAAAATGATTATGCCTGTGGAACAGTTCGGCATGGACGTGTGGGTATGCCAAAAATTTTTTACCAGCGAGAAAAGCATACAAAGAGGAGATTTTAAGTTCCGGTGTTACCAAGAAGGAATCGACGCCTTGATATGAAAAGATATAAGAACCACTTTATTTCTGTAAAATTTACAATATTCAGGATCTGTTGAAAGGAAAAACAAAGATGGATCAATGACAGAAATCTCATGTCCATAGTTGGTAAGACACTATAATACCAATTGGAGCACGATAAAAAGGCAGATATACTAAAACCCTGTAAGAAATAGACAGGAAGAGTAAAATGTGGCACTTTTTTAATGTACACCCTTTGGTCAAAATAATGAGTCATTTCTTGAACGCAATTTGTCCCACTCGTTACAGCGCGCAGTTCTCATGGTATCCAGAGGTTTTGTAGTCACTACAGCAGATGTGTTATATGGTATGCACTAAAGACACTATCTAGTGTTCCCTTAGCTCTGTGGCAGAGTGTGCAGTGATGTCGCGTTTAAGAAAACAGGTTCGCCTCCCCGCATAAAACACTTTTTATTTTAATAAACCGTTGTGACACGTGACAAATTACTTTCGTAATACTCTTTCCTATTCACAGCAAGCTTTAAGGTTAATATATATATATATATATATATTATAATGGATATTATAACGTTTCCTTCATTTAGATAAATTTGTTCTATCTAAATACAATATGCCGCACACTCATTGCACATGCACATGTAGGGACAAAATATGATTTATGGACACAAATTCAAGAAGCGTGGGACGTTGTAGCCTCTGGCCCACACTACTGTAGAAATCTGATATCATCTATGCCCCTAAGATTGAAGATAGTTATCCATGTGAGGGTTCATGCACAATATCAATTTATGTTTATTTCTTGGTTTTTTCACCTTAAAGGATACTTTTTTTCTCTTTTCATGCATTTATTTAGTAGGCAACATAATGTTCTACATATACTCTTATAAAACCAATAATTAAAAATAAATGAGGAGCTTACGCAGAAGAGCAAATCCTTTTAAACGCTCGGCCACCGCTACTCTAAGGTTCTCTTTCTAGATGCTTTGATAGTGACCATTACGTTTACAGACAAAGGTCTCAACAGTGTGCACTCGCTGCATACGCTTGTGAATACAGCATTTACTAGTATCCCCGAAGTTCTCCGATCGACAGGAATCTGGCGATGACAATTTTCCGTCTTGTTGTTGTTGTTGTTGTTCTTCTTCTTCTTCTTCTTCTTCTTCTTCTTCCCAATGGGTTTGCGAAATGGTATTTCAAGAGAGAAGTGAAAACATTAAGTCGATGAATCCGCCTTACTGTGACAGCACATCTTACAAAATCTCTAAATTTCTGCAAAGGGTGTGAAAATACTCACAAACATGAAACATTCCTTCAAATCACGTGTTACTCTTGAGAAGTGTTCGACAAGGCCGCACACATGCACATAAGGAGTATATTGTGCAGTCAGAACATGAACCACATCGAACGAAATGGTGCTGTGAAATATGTGGGGTTTGTTTGTACATGAATGACTCAAAAATGCTTTGCAAAATATCACCAAAAGTCATTGAGGGGGAAATGTTCGTTTTTCCATTTATACATGATACAGGGACTGAAATATTACTTTATGTAGTAATTCTTGTGAAGCATATCAGTTTTATATTTCCTAATTTCTTAAAATACATTCAGTTTATACAGTTTTAGCTTAACTAAATGAATGTATCTTCTTAACAAAAAATTGCCATCCTACAGCTGGTTCCCCCGCACTTAAAGCCCTCTTAACACCAGTGGTTTTAAGGTGAAACCACGCCTAAACGGATAGTGCAAACTTACCAAAAATATTTTTCCAGAAAGAGTCTCTAATACACTTATGATTGTACACACTGGAAAAGAAATCTTTTGTGAAGATATTTTATTTTGGCACTAAAATAGCTAAGGCCACAAACAACTTTTGGAAATGCCTAAAAGTAATTTTTTGGTATACAGGTTACAAAAATAGCTCACTCTACAAATCATTAAAGTAATTGAGAAACTTCAAGACAAGCAATAAAAGTGTGTGCTTACTCTGGCCACGGTTGACTAGAGAGGGAAGGTTCGTGATGAGATGATTTTTCTGAGCACCACTACAGGGAACTAGGGCGGATCCGTCACCTCTTTCGATTTAAACTGCCTCAATATGTTACTTTGGGGAGTCATGGACAGTTGCTCTATGAAGCTTCTAAACTCATAAGACACATCGTCGCCCCTGCAACAGACAGTAAAATGAGAGAATTGTATAACAATTAATGCTTTGACGTTATAATTATACCTTGGATTTTATGTAATTACATATTTTAATTCTACATATTTGTGATCGAAGAAAGGACAAAGGTTTACGAGATACAAAGTAGGAAAGTTTACTATAAATGTTATTTCACCTGTTTTTAAATATTCAATATAATATTGCATATTTTTCACGTTACACCTTTATTGAGTTTGTTATTGTCACATTTAAAGCGAAGTCACAGGAGTTCATTTTTACTACCTCTGTCTCGTTTCAAACAATTTCCTTGTTCTCAATACGCATCAATTTGTAACAGTCAGTTTTTAACCATAGCACCAGTTGAGTTTTATCATCGTCCAAACTAAAAGCATGGAACTGAATTGACAACTAAAAAGTTCAACCTAATATTTAATACACAGAGGGTGCTAAAAAAATGTAATCACTCTTCAAGCAAAGAAAAAAACTGTGTTAACATGACAAAACTGAATTCACACAAACAGAAAATGATGTGCTCTAATCATCTTAGACTTTTACAGTTACAACAGTTGCTCAAAATGCCCACTATCGACCCGATACACTTCTGAGTACCTTGAACTACTGATTGAGCAACGTTTACGAAAGTGTTCTCAGCGATTGCAGCACATGCCGTTTCAATTTCTTCCTGAAGTGCTTGCTGTCAGTGTGACTGGTTTTCTACTGTATACAACATCCTTAAAGAGTTCCCCATAGGTAGAAGTCCAACGGAGTTAGATCCGGAGAACGCGGCGGAAATTCAATCGGACCTCTTCGTCCTATCCAGTGCCTTGGATCCAGTGCGCGGCGCTTATCGCTGTGCGAGGTCTCCCAGATCTGTCCTTGTGAACTTCGCATACGGTACCACGAGTCTCAAATTTGTCTCGAATTCGTGCAATTGTTACTCGCGTTGGCGGTTTTGTTCTGTACACACGTCTCCATTGCCTTTGAACAGCAACAACATTCTTGGTTTTCATTATAACTTCAAAATACTTTTGAAGCGATGTTCAAACCATCATCTTGGCTCCATTTTGTTGTAGCAACGCTAGCATAACGTAATGCTAGTCACATCTGTTTACAGAACATCATACTACACATTACTGTTGTTTTTCGGTCCAACTTTGAAATATATTAAATAGATATCTACTGCGAAAGTGTGTATACATTTTTGGCACCCTCGGTATATGCATTAAGATAGATAATAACATTATTTAATTTATTTTACTGCGGATGGGAAAACATTGTTCTGCCAAAGTTGTGACAAACATATCGGATGCCGATATAATCTCAATTTGAACAACAGCTACAAAGCAATCTGCATATTAGAAACAAACTAAGGATTTTTTCAAAGATAAAAGTACTACATACACAGTTGGAGAGATAGCCAATGTCATCAAAATATCAGTTTTTCAATATATGGATGACATAAGTGCATCGAAACTGTACTTGCAGAAATGTCAGGTGTCTGATTGAAAATATTTCTTACAACGCAATCCCAATGAAATAAAACGAATGAATGAATTGTGAGGATAAACTGCTTGCATTGTATATAGACTGACTTTTTATGGAAAAATCTGAGCTGGTATAGGTGATTCATATTTCAGGCCGTTTTATCGCATATCTGTGGGCAAGCTGGATTGCATCTGAATCCTATTACTGTAAACCTTTAGACGAAACAGTTTAACAATTGCGCAATGTATTAATGGTAGTCTTAAAGTGCTAAGATCAAATGACAAAAGAAGAGGGTGCTATTGTTGTACGCACATGCAACTGCATAGCAGCGAAAACACAAAATGTGTTTTATCCAAACTTATGTGCATTTTATTTGCCTGGCTCATGGACTTCAACGCATGTCACAGACAGAGATAGATAGATAGATAGATAGATAGAGAGAGAGAGAGAGAGAGAGAGAGAGAGAGAGCTTTCAGCAGATCTAAATGGCCAAGATCAGTTTCTTACATCACACGTGTTTTTGAACTGGCTGATAGCTTCAAAAACCTGGAGATTTCAGGTACACCTCTTCAAGAAGTCATAGGTATAATGAAAGGTTCATTTTAGAAGGTTAGAGTTGTGAAGTGACGTGAGTAATGTAGTTTCAAGTATAAGTGAAGATTCCAAACCCCGGATACTTAAACTTTCCGGCATTGTGGCGCTTATTTAATTGCAAACGGTAGAACCCCGAGAATATTATTGGTAAACAAATACACACTGATGACATCGTGCAATGTCGAGCGATCTTTCTCTGTGTATAACGCGACAATGCCGGATAAAAACAATATATTAATCCAGAATATTGGGAAAAGTATTTCATAATTAATTGTGCATTCCCTTCGAATGTAACTTAAAGGTTTAATTTGGAGTACACTTGTCTTTCAATATTTATGCATTTATTCCGACGAATTAAAAAGTAATTGTAATTTACTATTTATAGCAGAAATGAGTAGTGAATTACTGATTACTTTAAATTGCAGGTAAGAATTTCTCACTTTGATTAGCTGTAACTTAAAGAATATTAAAAAGAGAATGTGTACGTATTTTAACGTTATAAATTTATTGCTTATTAAATAATTAAATATTGGATTTTACATATAAATGTTTCATTACATATTTATATACATATTTAAGCAATTTCTTTCTCAATTTAATATTACATAAAATCCGGACTCTAGTTATAATGCATGCAACGTGACTGTTTTGGGGCCTCAATCCCCCGTTGCAATTTATACATAAGAGTTTTCAGCACTCTGTAAATTCTTATGTATGATAAACAGACATCGGATTGCCCTAACAACTTAATAAATATGTATTCATTTGTGGCCTTAAAATAACGGGTCATCGACAAGTTCCTCCGCACCTGGGTGATGTGTATCGCACAGGAGAAAGTTGGTTCTACTGTATTTCTGATATTCCTTCCTTCAAAACCAATTTTTAGCAGGTAATCCGCCCATCGTTGCTTAAGTTTGAACTTCGGAATGTGTGGTTAAACGAACACAATAATAGTTTGGTCAGTGGGCGGTCAGTGCTGCCACTCAAATTCGCTTCCCTAGTGAAATCTCGGCTATTCAATGGCTGCGAAGCGACTTCTCGATAACTCTTTAGCGCTACAAAAAAGTTGCCTAATATACCCTTTTTCATCTAAAAGTAATGTTACAAGCAACTTATATTTAATTCAGGGATTTTGAAATACCCGCATTGTTACAAAAAGTCTCATTATTACAATTGATAACCAAGGCATGGGAGATGTTTCCAATCTCATTCTTTGCAGTATAGGTCCATAGCGTGATTAACTTCTTTCTATGTCACGTCGTATAAATAGTGATAGCTCTGTAGGTTATGTGCATGTATTCCTTTCTTTATTTTCATTAATTCATTATACCCAGCATTTTTTAAAGAAGATTTGTTTCTTTACCTTCCACCTTATATCCTACACTTCCTAGAACTGTTGTTAAACTATAAATAGTTTTGTTTAAGTTTCTTAATGACTGTTTTTAAGGAATGTTGTTCTGTATTGACAAATTAAGATAAATAAAACAAATTTGTATTAGTAATTTTAGCAATTTCATTCAGTAGTATGACTCTTGGTCTACTTTCTTATGTAAAACAAGAGCGTTGTTGTATTCGTTCACAAAGTTATATGTGATACATGTTTTTTTCTTATAAAAGATTAATGATTCCCCCTGCCAACAACGGACACGAATACCTCAAATCCAGATGCGCAGAATTAATAAATATGTTAAAGGAAAATAAAAGATTTAATATACAGTTGGTCGACAATAAGTACCAACTCATGACGCATTTATAAAAAAAGCATCATATGCACAATAAAATAATTTTATTGTGCTCAGAAATTAGTAATTGTATAGGCCAGTTGTACCGATATATGACACAGCGGGTTACCCTCCTACTTTTCCCCTTCCAGTCTGTTTCGCTTAGTGTGGTGGCTTTGTCTACCGCTGTACGCGCGCAGTACTTTCAAAACAAAAGGCAGTCAGTGTCGGTCAGTCAACATTTTCCGGTACATATTCCACTCGGAATGGGAAAGTCAATATTGTGTTACCTATTTTAAAGACAAGAGGTATATGTAATGTATCGTTATCTCATAGTCCGCCAACGAACTATGGATCTTGCTTTCGTAACAGATCGATGCGATCATCTGAATGAACAACACCATCTTACAAAGAAAAGTTCGCTCCCTAATCGACTTAAAGATTTACTGATATAAAGAGAATGGGCATGGAATTATTAATACAGAAGAAGTCTACCATATTTAAGTTGTAGATTATAGATAAGCGGCACATATACGTTTGAAAAGTTGCAGCAAATTTGCGCTTTAATTATGCAAAACAATCAAGCAATACTTTAAAACACCTCAGTGAGCACAAGGCTACAATGTTTGGAGGTGTGAATAATTTTTCTTAGCCATGAACAATACCAAGAACAAAGATCCAGTATTAGTGGCTGAATTTGGGCTTTTCATTACTTTTAACCCTGTCCGGTATAGAGCCCAACATTCATAAGTTATTCGCTAAGAAGGATTGAAAATCAAATTACATTACTGAATAACAGTTAATACTTATAAAACGAATTTATCATAATATGCATTGTGTATAGTTGATATTTTAACAGTCAGCCACTGAATCCTCCCAGCACGCTTCCTTACCTCCATATATATTATGTCACAAGGGGGGTAAATGTTCCCCCCCCCCCAATGACTTCACAGGACGGTAGTCCAAGTTTAAATTTCACAAATTAGTGCATTTAATGCTTCAATCAAAGAATTGTACGATTTTCTCTTTAGAATCCCTACAGAGCACCCTTTGGTTTACATTACATTTGGTTTTTCTAATACTTTGATGCAACCACCCACCTAGTTCTTCGACTGACCCCACATTTTCGGGAAATACATACCAAATGTGAGAGTAGAAAGTTTAACTTGAAACTCATTGTTCATCTCAAACTGAGCATATCGGTAGCATGTTCACTCTTTCAGCATAATCAAGTTGTTTATTATTTCCTGGAAATATTTCAACAACTTCTGTAAATGTATTCCAAACCTCTTTTTCTATAGTAGTCATAGTATGTATCTTCACATTGTCTGTGTTTATGATTTGCGGACCTGCAAAAATGCCTTTTATTTTTGCATCGGAAGAGCAGGTAATTTGCCAGCGAGATAATTGCCATTCTCCATCTTTGTCAAGCGCTTTCATAAAGTTTAATGTGACGAAGTGGTAAATTAACGTTTTAACGATCTACTAGACTGGGCGTTATTATATTTTTACTACCTGATGTTGAATTCACAATACAAGATTGTGTAAGTAGCATGGAATGTGGTGTCAGCTGTCTGAAAGCAGTCAGCTAGCTCTTCTAAGCATCTCATTCCACTAGAAGGCATTGATATAACGAAATAACCGTTCATGTTCATTTTTAAGATAGAGTTATGATGATGTCAGTCGTGCATATTTATACCACACAATTCCAATAACATTCCCATGGAACTCTCATTTATTGTGTGTAAAAAATGAAGCATTTATTATTATTTAGACATAGCAGGAATATTTAACTTTGATTTTGAACCGTTGGCCTGCTTAAGTTTATCTTCAGTGCTGTTCAATCTGTTAGCATTTCGTTGATCTTTTCCAACTTTAAGATGGAATGTAACAGGAAAAGGAAATTTGCATTAATCAAAACTAATCAGATTTAAGTCTACTGACTCCATTGGGTATCTGAAATGCGTCTTGCAACATTGCAATAGAAGACGCATACAATAAACTGGTTCAAATTTCGTGGCATAATGTGCAGCAAGTCCCCCAGTTTGTAATGACTGAGACGGGAGGGAATGGAGTATTTGGCGCTTTGGTTTTAATCGCTCTATTCCACCAGGTGGTTTCACAGAATCTTTCTTTCCATTGGTATTGACATATCTAACATCGGATAAAGTATACGAATTGTTTCACAAATTCTGTTAAGAGTGTAAGTTAAATACGTGTATAATTTTCGAGTAGCTAACATTAATTTCTTCTGCTATGATCATTTAAGAGTAGCATCTATTGGCAGTAACAGCTTAAAGAACAGGCACATCTGTTACTGCTGTAAGATTCACTGCTGATATCTTCTCAACCTTTAAAAGGAAATATTTCTGACAGTGTATCATCCTTTGCAAAACCACAATTAAAACGTTCACAACTTTCCTTCTATTACTGTAGAGTGTTTCATCCAATAACACCGGCATCTTTTCATTCTAACTTTATTTATTTTGTTCCTCACATTTTATAGGCAGGTAATGTAGCCAAAGATATACCTACTAGAGATTGTCCAATGACTTTGCGAGTTACTTTGTTTCACATTTTCAACAGTTATGTTCAGGATATTTCGATAATATACACTGCACTTTAGCGTAATACATTTCTTGTAACATTTTCATAAATAAGGCGGACGATATATTTCTCTTACTTTAAAAAAAGTTAATATTTGTAGTCAGTAATTAATATATCATGTCTGTGATAGCATTGTGCATGTTTGAAAATATGTTAGGTAAGAGACACCAAGTGGCGTAAGGTAGCATTTGGCGATGCAGGTAGGACCAGCTGCCGTTGTTTACTTTTCTGACATGGCAGCAACTGAGCTGTAAATTTTTCATTTCGTGTCCAAGTATTAAAAGCACACATTGCTTTGTAAGAAAGTATTTTTATGTGGTGTCGTTTTATTAATCTCACTTTGTGCACTAATTTAAATTATGGTTACAACATAGTGTGCCTCTTTTTAACTCATTATTCTGTTGCCGATTTTGGTGTGAACGCTGCGAACTGCTTCCATCAGTTCCTATTGAAACCTTCCCCACCACCCTAACTCGTAGCACAACGTAATACTACCGAGCCGTATAGGGATGCCAGCAGAAGACACAAGCACAGAAGCAAATTTGGCAGGCTGCATTGTTAATGAACATAAAATAAAGCTATCACCAGTTATGGCTTAGGTGAAGCAGATAAAACCCTCCCTTCCTCCTCACTTGTCGTTAGCTTAATGTCAACAGAGTTCGCTAGCGTTAACGCTTATGTGTTTTCGCCGGCACTCGGATCTAAACAACGATAATTCCTTACTTGGCCGTCAGTAAAGGTGAAATAAACAGGTAATTAATTTCATATCATGCTAGCTGTAGCGTGTAATGAACTATTATTTTACTCTTTAAAGAGTATTGCGTTGCTACAATTCTTACGAAAGCGTACAATGTTTGTACAATGATACAGCGAAACTGAACTTGCATTTGCCGCGCGTCTAAGTCTCCAGGCATCCGGAAAGAGGGGCGCTCCCATGGTGGTAAAACAGGCAACTGAAACAACACATAAACGGAAACTCGAGGGAAAAAACAAACAAACCAAAAGCAATCCAGTTTATCCCTAAAGAGTTTAACGTTTATACTTCGTACCAAGTATTAAGGAAACAGAATTAGAAAGATATCCTGCACGAATCACTACGGTTATAGAAATGTTTGCGGTGCACAGTCCGGCACCTAGTAAAATTGCAAGAGCAATTTCTGTATGTGTTGAAAGATTATGGTCAAAACATGGAAATTAATTGCAAGACGGGTTTTTCTGAATCTTCAGATAAAATATAATACAAACAGAGATATTCAATATAAAGACTATTAATAACTCTCATCTGCTGATGACATATGTTGTCCCTTTACAAATGTAACGGTTTCATAATGGGTAAAATAATCTGAAGAAATCCTCTCTTCTCGACCCCAAAATACTGTCCTCTCATTCATTCTCAAATGAAATAGGAAACCAAAGAGAAAACAAAGGAGGAAATGGGAAAATCCAGGCCCAAATAAATTATCACTAGTAATATAACAAGAGGGTATGAGATTGCCAATAAATACACAAACGTAGTCATTGAATTTATCTGAAAATCTCAGACCCTCGAGTGGTATTTATTAGGACTGTTTCACATAAAATAAGAATTTAAATATAATTCCCGTAAACTTGGTTTACAATATTGTAATAATAGTACACTTGCATTATGAGTACTTAAATTTTTCTAGTCATCTAGCAACAGACGAATATCGATTGTCACCAATGCCAATAGAGAAGAGTCAAAACGGGTTTGAAACTATTTAATGAATAGAATAAGAATAAAAGTGATATATATAAACAAATATAGACATTTGTATAAAATATTATACTTAACTTATGAATACCTGCCTATTCAGAACCGTGAGAATGAAATAGACGAAATTACGGTCACTACCGTTCGACTTACTAATACCAAGTGACAAAAACAAAAAGAGAAAATGTTTTACCATTCTGAACAACGTGCTATTAAGATTTGTGGTTGCTTATGCAGGTATTGTTACATAATTGACTAAATTATTTAAAACTGTTTGGCTGAGTACACCAAAATAATTGTTTGAGTGAATAGCATTTTTACAATTATTCAAAACACAGAAAAGTGATCAGTGATGCGTACTCATATGAAGATATATAAGTTGGCTGCACTGACCACAAGACAAGTACACCTCCCATGATATTACTTGTCGATAATTTCACTGCGATATCGGGCTGTAATTGGTCAAATTTCAAACTTTTGTTTCGTCTCATTGGTCAATTTTATGATGATATCACACGAGTAAAATAATTTTCACATTTACTCAGTTGAAATCGTAAATGTGGAATTTGTAATCACGTATAAATTCTTCCTCAAAATTGGTGGAGTGAACATTTTGCAACGCAGTAACGATTAACTGTTTTAAAGTGCGTTATATTTGTGAAGCTGCTTCTAAGAATATAAATTAATTAAATATTGCAGAGAAAATAAAGTAATGTTCTTTCGCTTTGTTGCTCCTCCAAGCATATATCTGTTTCTTGAGTGTATACTTCATAGTTCTTATAAGTCAGAAGTTAAAAATGGCAGGCGTGAATTTACCACATAAGTCAAAACAACAATTATCCCGGACAAAATGGAACAATTAGTCAATTAACAAAACAAGGTATCGGATCCATTAACGATACAAACCCTGCACGCACTTCTACTTCTGAAAAATTACGAAAACTTTTTCATTTATATGATGTCAAAATTCGACAAATAATATTTAACAAATTTGGAATTTTTACCAATCACAACCCCATATCACAGTGAAATTGTCGTAAAGTTTTACCAAATCCTTTTACCGTGCGAAGTGCATTTGTTTTCCCATCAATGTAGCCTATCTCTTATTTCCCCACTATAATTCCTGAGCACGCATCACTGACCACTTTTGCAGCCCCTTCATTCAAATTTGATAACTGTGTTTTTAATAATTGTACATTTAGATAACTTTAATGTGTATTCGCTCAAATAATTGTTTTTGTGTATTCAGCCAAACAGTTTGAAATCATTATGTAAAGTATGTAACAATACTTGCCTAAGCAACCATATCTTCTATTAAACACGATGCTCAGAATGATAAAATGTTACCTCTTTTGTTTTTCTCAGTCAGTATTAGTAAAACAAACGGTAGCGATTGTAAAGTCGAACTTTCGTCTATCTCGGTCTCACGGTTTTTCAATAAGTAGGCATTCATAAGTAAGTATAATATTTTATACAATTGTTAGTATTCTGTGCGCGAATTTCAAATATATATTACATTTATTTAAACCCATATTTGACTCTTCTCTATTGGCATTACTGATAATCGACATTCGTCTGTTGCAAGATGGTGTTAAGTATTTCTCACACAAATATATAGTTATTTTAATTTTGTAAGCCAAGTTTAGGGGAGTTATGTTTAAATTCCCATTTTATTTATGAAATAGGCCTTATAAATATCACTCAAGGGTCTGAGCTTTCCAGATAAATTCACTACGTTTGTTAATTTATTGGCAATCTCAGACCCTCTTGTGATATTACATGTGATAAACGTTGACCTTGAATGAATAGTGTTTAATGCCCGTTTTTGCTACAGAGGCACCACAGGCGATGGACACTGATGATACACGAGATGAAATGATATATTGGGAAAGGATTTTTTGGAAGTAATCGTTCCAGGCCTAAGTTTAGGGTACCTCCCCGGCATTTGCCATTTATGAGGACTGAGGAAAACCTGGAAAAAATCCAGACCTCCCGCTCACGAGTCCGAGACTTAACGACCTCGGCCACCCGTGGCGGTACGTTGACCTTGTGGGGATATAACTATACTATTACGTGCTGTATATAGCGGTTTTGAACATATGGTATGTTACCTTTGAGATATAGTAGTAGTGTATTTATTACAGTGGCCTAATACAATACAATACAAAACTTAAACGCACGCACGGGTCCAACGGGTATATGCTTTTAAAATACACTAGGTCTGTTTTATTTAGCTCAAGATATTACATTAAATATTCGCAATAAAATGTAAATACATATATTCAACAATAAAAAGTTAATAAATTTAAAATTAAAAATAGAATTAATACAAAACTTGAACAATACTTTTTAAAAATATAAAAACAAAAATAAAAAACAAAAGAATGACACTTAAACTGAATTCAATGCACTCGTTTCCCCCAACCCCCTTCCCGATTATCAGCCCTCCCAGACCTGAGCTGTCTCACTTTCATTTGACATTTACCTAATTTCTCCTCTCCACTCCTTCCTTGCCTGCCAGCAAAGCCTGTATGCCCATCTCCCTCTGTTAGAATCTGTAAAGGAGTGCGTTGATTTGGTTTATTTACAGACGCTTTTTAACATCTCAGGTCATCAGCGTCCCATTCAATTCAGGGCGTGAAACGGCGGACAAATTTTGCCCAGAGGCCTCTTCTTTCAGGCTTGAGGTTTTTTTCGTGCCGTAAATCTACGACACGGGACTCACGGCTTTACTCCCCTCTGAAGGAAGTCATACTTGGTATTTTTACGCCCGAAAAAATCCATCAACCTTGTCCGGGATTGAACCCGTAATCTTGGGTTTACGAGGCAAGTATAGTTACCACTAGACAACCACTACTGTAAAGGAGTGCGGTATATACTTCTGCCTCCATTCTTCCGTACCTTTACATTCAGCCAGAATGATTCCCCCTCCTCATAGATGGACCAAGTTCTCCACTCATATTCGTCGGTGACCTTAATCATCCGCCATGCCCCTAATCTGAGCCACGCTGAACCTATTTATTGAGTTTAATTCCATTTTGATGTACTACTCCACTCCCAAATCGATTTTAACACCAATTGTACTTCCAGCGAAATCATCTGTCTGCATTGTGCAATTATCTGCATATCCATATCCCTCAAGCTGTTCATAACCCTCCTCCAGGCGCTCTTTCTATTCCTCTAACCGCCATTCAAATGGAGCCCAGCCCTATTGTTTCTAGTCCCGTTCTTAATTTTGATGCCCAATGCCATGTTCACTCCCATTTTCAGATACATGCGGGTGGCACGACAAAATTATATGTGTAATTCAACAGTAGGTATCCTACGCCTGCCGTTGAGCATAAGATATTAAATATAGCGCTGATGTCATCATTAAGTACTTTATTACTCCGGTCAGAAAGCTAGCAGAAGATGCTCAAATAGCTAGAAACAAACACTTCAAGTTTTATTCAGAACAACATTAGGAAAGTGTCCAGAACAAAAGCAAATTAAGGTCAATCTGTCATTTCTTCGGATACTTTAATTTTGGGTAAGCGAAACTCTACGAATAAAAACCCGAGTCATATTCGCCTGAAGTGCTGTAATTTCCAGTGCTTTGACGTCCCCCCATATGTTGCTAAATCAGAAGTGAAATACTCTTTAGACGAATGTAGTGCAACGCGTGTTATTTTATCCATTTTAAAATACCGTTACTTATTTGTTCTTAATTTTGTTTTTGATTTTACGGGACTTGTAAATCAAATATGCAAAACGAATACATAGTACTTATATTTAGTATAAAACAAAAAAGGCAACAATAAAAATTTCACAATTCCTATTACATTTCTAAGCAATTAGTAACGAAAACATTACAACTGCTTCTTTTCCTGTATTCATATTTTTATAAACCTATTTCAAAACTAGAACTCCTCCTCTATGGTGCCAGAGCACGCTACCGGGCTTTGGCCAGTTCTCAGCAACCGCTGCGTCTTCTGCACCCGTCTTGCGAAATCATGGATAAAGTACAGTATTGCATGGGGCATGTGATCAGCACTCCGCCAGTCTCCTATCACGCGGATTTGACTCTGCATTAAAGTAGCTTCTCAGTTTTAGTTTTCCTCGTGAGGCTGGGGGGAGGGGCGTTCCATACTTCCGTAACAAGGATCGGGAATTGAATCCGGGACCTCCCGACCATCAGTCAGCCACGCTTACCCGTAGACAAAAAATCTAATTGAATGTGAAATAAATTGAAACAGTAATGTTCCTGCAATTTAATGAGTTTAAAGAAATTAAGTTACAAGAGCATATAAATATACTTTCTAGACACCACCACGGGTAGCCGAGGTCGTTAAGGCGCGGACTCGTAGCGGGATGTCTGGTGTTCGATTCCCACCAGAACCATCCTCTCTGATTAAGGTTTTTTCCAGGTTTTCCTCAGTCCTCATAAATGGCAAATGCCGGGGAGGCACCCTAAACTTAGGTCTGGAACGCTTCCTTTAAAAATTACTCCTTTCCTAATTTATCATTTCATCTCATGTATCATCAGTGTCCACCGCTTGTGGTGCCTCAGTAGTAAAAACGGGCATTAAACAGCATCACAAAAATTAAAAGCAAAAAATACTTTCTAGATATTTAAAATTTCTTGATTGTACTTTGTTAATATGCAGTATATGGTTTTAATTAGTCCATAAACCGCATGTTTACGTAATTTAATGCTTAGTATAAATTTTCAAATGGAATGTATATCGGGTATTTCAATTAAATAGTTACCGATGCGGTAGCGGTGACTGAATTGGCTAATATGCGAACGCTTAACGCCAGCCAGCAAGAGTTGGTGGTAGAAATACTAGAATGACAGTATAGTAAAGGTTAATACATTTAAGTTATGTGCGAGATCTCTTCAAAAAGTATCGCGAAATTTGAATTTCCGCGGGCTACGTATATTCGATTTTCGATTGTTTTGTGGCGTTATGTTGGTACTCATGTCCCTCACTTATGTTGACAAGCTCGGTCATTTTGAATGTTCAGTTAATTGTTGACAGCTATTTCGCTTGGACTTGTTTTGGCTCGTCTTCGATTTTTGCCTATTCCAAAAAATGGAACAAAGGATCTGTATCAAATTTTGCGTGAAAAAACAAAATTAAGTCCCCGGATGCATTCCGAATGTTGACTGTGACATATGGTGAAGCTACCTTGACCCAAACCAACGTTTATCGGTGGTACAAAATGTTCTCAGAGGGTCGAGAAGATGTGAACGACGAAGAGCGTCCCGGATGCCCGAGCTCGTCTACAACAGACGAAAACATTGAAGAAGTGAAGAAAATAGTATTGGCCAATCGTCGAATGACCGTTAGAGAAGTTGCTGAGGACCTAAACATATCGATTGGCTCGTGCCATTCGATTTTTACTAATGATTTGGGCATGAGACTGGTCGCCGCAAAATTCGTACCAAATTTGCTCAATTTCGATCAAAAACATCATCGCAATAACGTTGCTAAGGAGCTGTTGAACTCTGTCCACGACGACCCAAATTTGCTCCAGAAGGTCATAACTGGTGACAAATCATGGGTTTATGGTTATGACGTGGAAACTAAAGCTCAATCATCCCAATGGATCCTACCACATGAGCCAAGAGCGAAAAAAGCGCGCCAAGTTCGGTCGAATGTGAAGGTTTTGCTTACAGTTTTCTTAGATTGCAGGGGCGTGGTGCATCATGAGTTCTTGCCACAGGGTAGAACTGTCAATAAAGAATATTACCTTCAAGTTATACGCAATTTGCGCGAAGCAATCCGCCAGAAACGCCCGGATTTGTGGAAGAACAAAAATTGGCTTTTGCACCATGATAACGCCCCTGCTCACACATCGTTGGTTGTGCGCGAATTTTTGGGCAAAAACAACACACTTATGATGCCGCAGCCACCGCACTCCCCAGACCTGGCCCCCTGTGACCTTTTTTTGTTCCCAAAACTGAAGAGGCCCATGAAAGGACGACGCTACGCCACGATTGAGGAGATAAAGACGGCATCGAAGGAGGAACTGAACAAGATCACAAAAAAAAAAAAAACGATTTTTTAAAGTGCTTCGAGGATGTGAAAAAACGTTGGCACAAGTGTATAATATCTGGTGGGGATTACTTTGAAGGGAACAAAATAGATATTCATGAATAAATAAATACTTTTTGAAAAAACACAAAATTCGCGATACTTTTTGAACAGACCTCGTACTCACTCATATCATGCAAGAGATGCTGTCTGCCTGCCTTCTTTTTCCACACATTAATTTTTTGTCTCTGTTTCTGAAATTGCTCCTTACGCTTCTTATTCTGTTTGATAAATTAAATTTATTTTCCTCTAGTTCGTCTATAGTGCGTGTATACTGGTGGTTTATGAATCGTATTACAAGTTGAAGCGTGGTCACGTGTGAATTTCTCTTAAAATAATCTAACAGCACAAGCGGATTCGATACAGACATGTGTGTCACAAATAAAAACTCGTTATGGAATAAATTAATTAACTTTAATATTTGTCATATAGTTTTCTTAGCAGATTTAACTCTTAAGTCCTGGAGAAGGCATCTAATCTGAGAGAAGAGGATTAAATCAAACTCCTGATCACCCAGTTTGGGGATTGTGCAGAATATTGGTAACTCTATCACGTAAAAAGGAAATTTACTTTTAAGCTCCAGATTAGTAGCGTACGAATCCAATTAGAAAACACATCTTGCTACGAAAAAGGATAAAATTGAAGCATATAGGAAAAACCGGTGTCATCACGTTTGTAGGCTGAGTGGAAACAGAAATCTTTATAGAACGCTGAATCGGGCTCAAGCGTAACAACATGTTAAAGGATTGCTCCAACAATTATAAAACAGATAATTATCCACCACAACCTTGTTGATGATGATGATGATGATGATGATGACGATTTTGCTCGCGGATTATGCACATGTTCTTTCTTTCAGTGTTCAAACAACACTGAGTAGCGCGAGACTCAAGGCCAATGTGCGGTTCAGTGAGATCGGTTACCTTGAACGATATCTTATAGACCGATGCAATCCCCCGCCTCCGCGTCGGTCATCAAATAATTGAATTCCCGAAGATGTAAATCTCATCTGCTATTCAGAAACTAGTGAATCGATTTTTCCAGCTAATTTATGCAAATGCACCGCCGAAGTCTCGTAGTAATGCGAGATACATAACTCAGCTTCGGGCTGTGTTCATATCCGCGTCTTTCGTCACAACCATATATCAGGAGAAACCAAAAGAGATTCAGTTTCATAAATGTCGCTTTTAAATATGCAGAAATATTTATGTTAATGAACATAAATGTTCATTGCTTTTAAGTAATATGAAATTCACAATTTTTCAATAAAACTCCTAACTTGAGCTACTGTTAAGGTTTGGAGACTATGCATGATAATATAAAAATATTTATATATCTAGAAATACATGTCTTGGTAATAAGCGAGGTGTTGTAAATGTGATAACGTTACTGCCAACTGAATAGTTCAGTCAATTCTGGCCAGTGCTAGCAGCAAATGTGAATGAAAACATATTTCGAAAACAATTTGGCGTTCTGGGTTTAAATCGCTGAAATATGCTATTAAACTTAGCAAATATCTTCAGGTAACCAGGAGGGCCAATTTTCAAAGAAACTAGTTAAGTGCTGAGTTTCGTTTCCGGGCATCTCTTGGAAGTTTTCAAGTTGTCCTGATGTCCGAGAAGTTGTGTGAAGCGTACGTTTTCTATTTCTCTCGCAGTGTGTACCAGACCACACCACCTCTATTCATCATGTTAATACACTCGTTGTATTTCCTTTCTTCATCTCCGCTATTAGAAATACCAGGATATCGTAGTGCTTACTCTGATTTGAAAATGTATTGCAATATGTACATAATTATTTTATTTATATTCGTGTAATTAATTAAAATTTCAAATATATAATCGTAAAATTTCCATATTAATGTATTTTTCTAGGCTTGATTGCAATGCTCACTTGATGAGTATAACCCAAATACACTTATCATAATGTTCTTAAAAAAATATACACTGTGAATAAAAACACCCGGAAGGAAAACTGATCACTAGGCGGAATATAGTAATACCGGAATGTAGTTATGTTGCTATCGGACTGTAGGCAACATATAGGTCACGAGCTACAAATCCCCTCTTCCCTTACGCCTGTCACTTGTGTTTAAGTGCAAGTAACTCTATGTTAAGTGCTTAAGAATTTCGATGCCTACTGTTGATTTCTCAAGAAGGGACCCATTATTAAACGTATGGTTTGGGTACTATGGGGCATCAAATTATGACAATGCTTTGAATATGGTGAAGGGCGTGCTTTGCATATTTTGTCAAGAAACAGCACTAACTAAACAAGAGTCTCACGTTGTGCATTTATCTACAAAATACATTCCAATTGTCGATCTCCAACGTGATTAATAACGGCGTACTGATTGGCACTCAAGGTCAAAGTTTTTCCCAGCTGCATGGATCCATGCAATAAGTTCCTGGCTGATGTTACGGGAGTCTCGAGTCGGCATCGTGAAATTTTACAACATGCATATGTGGCTGGAAGAAGCCCCAAAAGCGCAAGTGGCTCACAGGTAATCAACACAATAAGTATATGGCAATGAAGGGAAAAAGCTGATTCTGATTTTTATCGGATAAGCTTATGCTTTGCATCTTTTAATTAGAGTGTTTTACATCTGCAAGTTGAACAACTTTCAAAGCATTCAACTGTGGGCATAAAGTGAAGCATGCATGTATCCCACCATTCAGAAGCAGGTATTCCCACTTCGAGTATCAAAGGTCTATGAACGAAATAATTAATTAAAGCTGAGCTGCCAGGTGTAATGAGAAGATAGTTAAATCTATTGCAAACGCTGCATGGCTTGAAGAAAGGGGTGGATAAACTGTTTATTTGTTGTCACCCTTGCTAAAATGAAATTTCCGGAAACAACATCTCAGTTTAGATCATCCTAAGCAAAATGTTGCATGTGTAGTGAGTGATGGGAGACGCTCTGCCGCCTAAGTCTGAGAGTCGTGTCATTGACACCACTAAGGTGTGAACAGTTCAGAATACATTCAAATAAATACAACTGTCGCATGGGCCTTACGGCTGTACATGCTAATGTCGTCCTTATAACATATATACATACACACATACATACAAATCTACATGCATACATACAAGAATACAAATACTTCGATATATTTACGTTTTCTATTAATAATTTTATATACAAATATATAAACATGAATGGAACCCTTAATCTTGAGAGCCCCCCTTCCCTTTACTCCCCCCTCTTCATTATAGCTTATTAGCCTCCTTTGTCGGGTCTTCTCTAGAAATATTCCTAAATTGTGTGAGTATCTCGCATGCACCAACACTTCCGGGCAAATGTTCAAATTTCTATTGGAATTAAAAAATTGCGGTGATAAAGGCTCATTTCTTAAAATCTCCTTTTCCTGCATTCTGCCAAAATATGCCTACAGGTATCGCTTTCTCCGCACAATGGACAAATTCTTTCCCCGAGAGCACTGACTGTTCTGTATTCTTTCCAAGCCCCTAATCTGAACCATGCGAGACCAATTCTTTCTTCCCTGCCACAGATATCTAGATTATCCCCCATTCCCCACGCCGGATGTATTTGAGCCTGCAGGTTAAGCAATACTTTTTCTGCCCATTGAGACAAAATATTTTGTGTATCTACATCTGGCAAACGTCTGTTAACAATTTTCCAACTATTTCGTGTAATGATCTCTCCCCTTAACCAAATATACCCCAATTCAATTTTATCTAAGCCTTTCCTTATTTTTGATGCCCATCCTGTATCCCACCCTTCCCTTAATTGTTCCCTTAAACAGACTGCTGGAAGAAGAGCTTGATTCCTCCGTATTATCCGTAACCAGTATTTAATTGTTCTTATTTTTAAATTCATACTTTCGTTAGAAATACCACACTCTTTAAGAACCCCACAATTTACTGCACCCCTTCCTAATCATAGAAACCGTTTTATGAACTGTGTTTGTACCTGATTAAGTTCCTCGGTGTTTTCCCACCCCCAAATTTCGGCCCCGTACGCCGTAGTTGACCTCACAACCGCCCTGTATAGCAACTCTATTGTTCTCAGTGCAGTTTCCGATATTTTTACTAAGATCTTTAATGCCTTTATATTTTTAATTAAGCACTTGCGTTTTGTGTTGCCCATGTGTCTTGCCCAGTTCCCGTTCACTAAGGTGACTCCAAAGTATGTGAATTTCTTTATATTTTCATGGCTGACCTGCATATTCTCACCCTCTTTCTTGCTGTACACCGCACCGTTCTTGAATGTCATTGTTTTGGTCTTCTCCTCATTAACTGCCATTCCCCATTCCTGACAATAGGCCTCTAAGCAGTCTGGTTCCTTTTTCAAACCGTCAATTGTTGTGGTTATCAATATTAAATCATCGGAATAAAGGAGAGCTGGAAGTGTAAATAATCTATTTTTATCATAAGCAAGTATAAAAATCTGAAAGTTGACTCATAAGTTCTATGAACCAAC
Organism: Metallyticus violacea; assembly: GCA_030762175.1. Classification (NCBI taxonomy): domain Eukaryota; kingdom Metazoa; phylum Arthropoda; class Insecta; order Mantodea; family Metallyticidae; genus Metallyticus; species Metallyticus violacea. Next base: position 302,901,192 of record CM060846.1, read on the forward strand.
AACATTTTATTTTATCTATGATAAACTTTAAGAGAACACATGTGCAGTCCTTTAATAGTTTTAAATAATTACAGTTTGAAACTAACCCAATAAATGTGTTATAATTTTCTCTCAATTTGTGCAAAAGAATGTGCACAAAAATATAAGAGTACGAACGTGTCTTGACTTGAACTATTTTGAGAGTGAAATTGAATAATCTCAGATGTCTCAATATGCAGATACAGTGATTAACATGGATCAACATTATAGTTGCGCTGCGATGTGAGGTCAGTTCGTAGCCAGATATAAACCAATGTTATTGGTAGAGACACATTCATAAGCAGACTGCATCTACAGTGCACATTTCTTGATGGAAGTGATTAGGCGTTTTGAGAAGTACAGTAGGTAAGCTTTATGAACGATTACTGCGCTTAACCTTAATTAATGTGATCCATTGAAGTAATTCTCTGCTTTTGACAGAATAAAGTATTTGTTTAAGTGTTGTGTTTTCAGCCTGTCATTTATGGTTTTGAAGTTAACGCCTGCGGCAGCACAACGAAACATGCAAAATCACTTTTCAAGAAATTTTCAGATAGATTTTTTGTACATTCTGTAGATTGTTGCGACTATTTCTGCCTGAAAAGCCCCGTTTTCCGTGGTTGTCTTTTTGTATAAATATCACATGATATGGAAATCTTCAATTTGTTTTTATTACAATTAAATACTTAATAATACTAGTTAATAAAATCATTCATTGGTTTTCTTGAGAGCAGGTTCCTCAGCACACACTATGCATCATCATGCCGTGTACTCGGGAGTAAGAAGTCGGGGTTCGAATCCCGTCAGGCCCGTCCTCCCTGACTGAGGTTTTTTCCAGGTTTTTCTTATTCCTCATAAATAGCAAATGCCGAGAAGGTACCTAAAGCTAGACCTAGAACGCTTCCTTCCTTAAGGAAAAAAAAAAAAAAAACTCCATTCCCCCTTTATCATTTCACCTCATGTATCATCTGTGCTCATCGCCTATGATGTTTCAGCAGAAAGTACGGGCGTTAAACACTAGTAAAAATCATTCTCTGTTGCATCTTTTCTGAAAGAGATACCAAGGTGGTTTTCTGTTGCTTTTCACAATAATGAAGATGAGCTAATTGGGTTACATTCAATTGTTAGGGGCGGCGGAATTCGGTACCGTGGCATTTCTTAACGGCTGGTCGTTTGTGTCTACGCCCCCAGAACCCCCTAACAGAACTAACGAAATGAAATTATATGAAATGTAAGAGTGGAAAATTCGTGGAAAATAAAGATCCATCCCAATATTAGTCTAAGCGACCAGGTGAAACCGAACCTAATGTTAGGATGGGGATTTGAATCTCACGAATGCGAGACCCAATAGTTACTGCCTGAGCCTTGCCGCTCGGTAAGATGAGATGATGTAGCAGTAGTACGGGAAACCGGAGTAGTACACGGAAACATCTACCCAGGCGCTACTTTGTATGCCATAAATTCCACTTACGGCTGCTGGGATCGAATCCCGGCTGTCCTGATAGCAGCCATGCAGTCTAGCCGAGCCACTGTATTAAAATGAACAATTCTTAAAATATTTGATATGATACGTAAGTGTTACAAAGCATTCATGCTAAAAATGCACTGACGAAGAAATGAATCGTTCCATTAACGTTGCAGGGAATGGAAATATCAGTGTAAGATGCTCTGCATATTTTCCATGTGCCGTTTTTAATGCTGAAAGATCGGTTTGACACTGTTAAGGGGACCAACATTAGAAAAAAAATTCCATTTATTTACCTATCTACTTACTTTTTTACCATGAATTAATAAAATGCAGTAAATGCAATGCGAGTATTTTTCAGGAAAATTCACTAAATATTTGTTGAGAAAAAAAGCTATGTTTTTATTTTTATGGGTCCTCTAATAAAATGCTCCTTACACTGCAGTTTTCAATATTTTGGAAAAAAAAAACCTGCAGATTTGTGTTCTAAACACATAATAGAGACATTCTCTATATAATTTTTATTTGAATAAAATTATTTTAGAGAAAATTCTCATTCTACATCGTTGCAATTTTAAATATAAATATAACATTACATGAGCAAGTATATTTTTTAATTTTTTATTAACTTTTATTTATTCGTTCCTCATAAGCTTCTGTGAAAAAACATATTTATTGGTGAAATTTAGACCGCAGGGAGTCATTTGAATTCGCATATGCAAGGAAGAGAAGTTTTAATAAAGACGAAGTTTAATATCTAAAAGATGATTTTTACCCATGTGCAGGACCATATTAACAGTTACATTGTAGGCCTTTAAATTGATAGTAATACAAAATAACTTTGGTATATGAACCTAAAAGAAATTAACTAATCTGCAAACATCAGTTTTTTATTTATCCTTTTTGATGTTTTGTGCAGGTTTGGGACAGTGACCCAATTCAATGATTACGAAATTTAAATTGAGTTAGTTGATCGCCCTCAGCTTCTGGTAGTGTATAAGAAACAGATCCAACTTCAAGATTAATCATTTTGCAGCAAGAAGATTTGAGTACACGCTTGAGCAGGTTCTTGACTTATAAAACGGATATCTATCAGGGACTAAAAATGAAACGACTATAGGATTTTTCAAATGGGAAGGGTATACGGTATTTCCCGAATCAGTTTCGCGCATTGCTGCCGAGCTATTCCCGCAGTAAGTCTGTACTGTCTTAAATAAAAATTAAATTTACAAAACAATATAAAGTGTAAGTTTCCAAATACGCAATTAAAAACCGCGGATTTTTTATTTCAATGTGTTCATTTTATAGTCATTGTTTCTTGCATTAGCATTGCAGTTACTGACTTTGCAAATTGTGAAAAAATGAAACTACAAAAGGTTTATTAAGATATTATGTTCATACTTACTTCAAAAGCGTGTTATCTTCAACACTCCTGTTAATATACACCCTGGTGCTGATTGCGCTTGGTCGTTATTCAGTTCGCAGCTTCCGTAGTCATTGAATGTGCGTATTATACTGAGAGCGTTTCACTAGGTCTACAAATTTTCTTTTTAGTAAATCAAGCACAAGCCCTGCTGTGGAATGAAAAACGAATATTGCGGAGTCAGGCTCGAAGTGCTATTTTATACATTTATGTATTTATTTTCAAAAAGAGCTGCATAGAAGAAGAGAAAAAAAACGTTATTTTAAAAAGCGCTTCTCCCTCACTGCAGATCCCTTGTGATGAGAACACATCTGAATTCGGATTTTGGCATTGCTACAATTTTTCTGTCAACAAGAAAGCATGTTGGATCTCCACATAGACTTGCGCACACAAGTGGCTTTGAAAAAATGCTGTATGACTTTTTTACTCCTACGGTAAAGCTGAATTTTCAACAATACAAAAAATTACTCAGATTTTAAAGTAAAATCTCATACAAACGCTTTAATCATCCATTTACAGAATTCTGCAAAATTTAGCTTTTAGGTAACACAAAGACGAACGAAAGACACAAATTTGTAATAAAAAGAAGTGACTTTTGGCGGCAATGTCAAATTGGGACCTTATTCTCATGATACAAGACCAATAAATTATTAAGACAAAACTTGGTAAAAAAATTATAGTCATTCAGTCAAGATTCCTCTAAAAACTGTGGACTAAAGGTTTTAACGAAAAATAGACAGTCGTCTGATTGCGTGTCATATTGGGTCCAGGAGAACAGACTTTGTATCAGGGAACAAGTCGGAACATTCTCATTAGGAAGTGATGGGTTTTTTAACAAATTTCTATATTATTTGGAAAAATTAGTAACAATAATAATAGAGTACAATATCACTCTTATCATTTAAACATAATTCCAAACACATCTAGGAAACAATCTGAAAATGTTACTGACTGCAACAAAATGGCATAAAAATGTTCACTTCCAAAATGAAATTGAGATATTACAACACGTATTTACCCTGCAAAAACCAATCCTAATTATGTAAGCTTGAAAAGTTCTTGAGGTAATATGCTTACCTCTTTATAATTTGCAATATAATAGAATTTATTTGGGCTCTCAGATAAAGCGGGAGGGGGGAGGCTGCAAGTATTAATATAGTTTTTAAACTGAAAGACATCCACATTGTAGAATGAATTAGTGTACATTAGATTCTGATGGATGAACAGCATAGCTTCAAAGATGACTCTCTTAACAACGAAATGGGTGACGACGAATTTCCAATAATTCCGCTGGATTAAAGTAACTAATATTAATACTGAATTAGTTGTCAAAATGCAATTACGTGTTTATACTTTGAGTGTAGTAAAAATACATACAATAATTTTGTTGTTGCCCATTTATTATTTATATCAAAAAGATGAAAATTTGTCATTTACGGTTGGCCGACGTTGTAAAGGTACGAGACGCTGATGACCTGAGATGTTAAAGAGCGTCCTTAAGTAAACAATAAAGGTACGAACTCGTGAGCGGGAGGTCTGGGGATCGATTCCCGCTCGGACCGTCCTCCCTGGCTGAGGATTTTTCCAGGTTTTTCTCAGTCCTAATAAACGGAAAATGCCAGAGGTACCTAAAACTTAAGACTGGATCGCTTTCTTCCTTTAAAAAAAATCCTTCCGCAATTTATCATTTCATTTCGTGTATTATCAACACCACCGCCTGTGGTGTCTCAGTAGTAATAAAATGAACATAAAACACCATTAAAAATCTTATAAATTAAATGTTCTTCCACCCATTAACTCAAAGAAATTGGAAAAGGCACCAAAAATTTGGAACATGATGTCATGCTGTAACTCAGTAGAATAACACGAGAACTGGGTGGAACAGGCCCATATTTGAAAAAAATATTCAGTGCATATTAAATTATTGCACTGATGTAATATATGAATTTAATTTGCTTTAATGGATAAAACTACTTTAATTAAACAACATTTGTGAGAACAAGTATTTTTATCCCATGTTGTTAGCAATTCTTTATCCTGACCAAACTGGCCCTTCTCTATGCCGGCAGCTCCGCAGTTATTCCGTAATATCTCAAGCGCACTTTCTCTCTTAAGCCCACTATTATTTAGGATAAATTAAGCAACTTGCATACGAAACAGCGATAAATAATCGGCTACAGCTGTATTATAAAAATACAAAAGGACACAACTGCCCTGCTTAATTTTGAAGGTGTTGCAAAATTGGGTAATTTTCTTAGCCTCTTAAGTTGTTCTTTATCCTGTTCTCTTTCCTGTCTTTTCAGCGAGGTTTAACGTTTAATTTACTGTTATACAGAGTGTACAACGTAAGAAACCCTTTATTACAGCTCGTGAAAACGTTCCCCAGAAATTAAAGAAGAGCAAGGCGAAATTACAGTAATAAAATTGACTTATTTTAGCTTCCAGAAAGTTGATAGGCTTTCAACTGCTTAACGATGACGAACTGAGTTGAATGTAATTGAGGTAATTATCGTTTACGCGTAAGAAAAGCTGCATCTGTTGTGTTTTAGACACTGCACTACCATTAACCGTAGGATCCCGCCATATGTGATTTCACGTTGCTATAGGTTACCCCATAAAGTTCACAATGGCCTAATTAGAGACCCCAGGAGGCAGCTATGAATTTCGTACTCTCAATTGAGAAGAAACCAACAGGATAATGTATTTTCCTGAGTTACGTGACGCTGATTTTATATCCAACAGTATCTCTATTGGTGCTTGTTATTTGTTAAGACGGCGTTGTTTTTTGTACATATTTTTTCTACGACTATTAATGCCAGGTAGCCGAGCTTAATAACTTTCCTTCTGTACTCTACCGTGTGCTTGGAAATTGTATACTTGGATAAATATACGTATTTATATGCTCATATTGTGAACTCACATTAAGGCATCCTTACCTATAATAAACTTTGTGTGCGCTAAAGAATGATAAGAGCCCAAACCGAAGCAAATAACCTCTTTCCTTTAATGTTGGTATAACACGCTAATAAAACTAATTACACTACGTAATTAAGTCTGCTCAACTTTTTTTTAATCCTAGGAGATTAACGCTATAGCCATTCAACTGGAAACCTGAAAACCATTGTGCATTGATTTATTTTGAACTAAAGGTATAGCTGAGAGGTGTCAATAATGGCATTATTTTATAAAGAGAACTTTCTTTCTTTTGGAAACTTGACTGAATTTAATTTTCATGAGCTGCATCCATTTTATTCAATGCAAGAGTGCAAAATTAATTTTGTTCTGGAAAGCTCTTTTTGTTAATTTTTTATCTGTTACTACATTCTTATTTCGTTTTGATCAATATCGAAGTCGTTTAAGGCGCGAACTCGTGAGCGGGAGGTCTAGGGCTCGATAGTCACCAGGACCACCCTGATTGAAATTTTTCTCTCCAGGTTTTCTTCTGTCCTCATAATTGGCAAATGCCCGGGAGTTACTCTATACTTAGGACTGGGACGCTTCCTTTCTTTATAAAAAATGTTGTCACAGTTTATCATTTAATCTCATGTATTTCGCGTCCACCGCCATGATGCCTCAATAGTTCAATCGGGCGTTAAACACTATTTAAAAAAGTTAACGGTATCTGTAATTGTAACTAAATCAAAAATATGTATTCACTCACAATGTTCATAGGTTAGTTGAAAAAATAAATTAACCCTGTAATAATTTATTGATGAATTTAAAAAATATTTTATATATCGATATACATTAAGAGTAGGATTTAGCGGATTTCAGATAATTGGAAATGTTTAAATCATTGTTGTGAACTTTAGAATAGAGAATAACTTTTATACACCAAAATGGCATATTGACAAAAAGAGAATTATACAAGAATGCGTTTTCCAGTCACTGTTTTTTACATATTTACATAAAGTTAATTTAAAGCTATCCTTGAACAATGTAGACGCTGGTGTGGCGATATTTTCGGGAGGTAATTGTTTTAATTTATTCTTATGTAATGTACGCATTCAGTTAATGAGGCTATAGCTGAAATCCCATTTCGTTGGCTTTTCAATTATAGAGCATGAGGGAATATATTCGGAAAACTTCGTGTAGACAATGTGTCCCAAACGGCATAGATACCAATTATGAGAGGAAAGCATAAGGGTCGGCAATGCTGTTTTAAATAGGTAGGCTTAAGGAAAAAAAAACCGCTAAAGTTAACAAAGGAAATAACTTAGACATTGTTTCTGTGCTGCTAACATAATAAGAAAGCAGTATTTTGCTCGTTTCGATTCTTACACTGCTGTCATTATTATGCTGTAAGATTTTGGCAAATTATTAGAATGTTTCACCTTAAATGCATGGATTAAATAAATAATATGAAAGATTAGAGAAAGCAAAGACTGCATTGCTTATAGGAGTATCGGCATCGTGCCCAGGGTACATTGAGAACAGCTGTGTGTTTGCAAAAGACCTACAGGAGAAACACGCAATGAAGCAGCGTATTAAAGTCTTCCTAACTGAATGAGGCACTTGAGAGAAAGACGAAGCCAGAAAAGGGAAATGCAGTAAATGAAGGAGCTGTTTCCAATTCCACGATGCTAAGGGATGTCAAACTAACTCTTCCTCTTCAACCTCTGGCGAAATAATGTGTGCTCTAACTCGATTCTATACATCCTCTGCTATTAACAAGCAACACAGTGGAAAACAACCATGAATCGAAAATAGATACACTTCTCTTTCCCTGGAGCATTTCTGCATTATAAAAAGAAAAATGCAAAATTAGTTCATAGATACCAACAGATTTGTATTTTATATGTCTCATAATTACGTACTTTCTATATTGGGAAGTGAAAACATTACCAGTATGCAGTTACTGTTGTTCAGACATTTTATATGTGCTTTAACAAACGAGCGCGACTTCGAGTACTGTCGGCACGATTTAGATAAGTTTATTTGCTCAAATAATATGATCAATTTAATATCGTAAATGATATCATAACCATTTCATTCGCTTTACCGTACGATTACCCAACCGTATTTGCTCCCGCTTTGAAGCTGCAGGAAGTATTTTCTTTGTGTCTTAGCCGATGCTTTGTGAACTTCGTCTAAGTATGTGGCCAGATGCGCATGAGCGTATACAGTCGCCATAACTATGAGCGGCGTGATTTGGAACAATCTCACAATCTAACAACATTCCTGATTAAGACATGTGCTATTGAATGATATTTAACAAATTTTACAAAGTTACATTCTGTGAAAATACAGAAAATGATACCTGTCATTTCTATAAAAATGCAAGCGAATTAAATAAAACAATGTGATAAGGATAAGATGTTTTTTAAGGACAAATAGAACAGCCATACTTATAATATGTAATCTTGACAAGATGTGTAAAATAAATCTTAAGCACTTGGCAAGTTTATATATTTAAAAGGAGTTGGTAATGATTGATTTTTAAATTACTTCTTCCTTTTAATTACAAGTATTGAAACGTATTGATATGCTTTTATTTATTTTATCTTGTATGAAATTAAGTAGAAATATACTGAATTTAATATATCAATGTGTTAAAATGTTTATGGAATTAGCAGCATTCAGATTTATGCTACATTCAAATGTTTGAACACATACAAAGTAATAGCAAAAGAATTTCTCAAATGTTATTGTGTATAATTTGTAATATATAAAGAACATAACTGCTTATGTTTTCATATAAATTATACATAGGTACATGAAATACAAATGAAAGTTAGTAGTAAATTAGAGCAACAGAGCTAAATTTAGCCTAAATCAATTCCTGAAATTAACCTCATCTTTTTAAGAACAGCATGTATAAGCTAAACTTTGTTAACTCAAGCAGTACATCATTATATGCCAATAAGCATTGATGTAAGGTTGCATTCACTTTTGCTATCTCAAATTTTCAAAATAAATATTGGTGCCTATATCCTTAAATTAGTATTATTTGTGATGGGTTTATAGAACATACTTAAGCCCAACTTCAGAGTACAGTAACACGTTCTTTAACGTAATAAAAATAGGCTAAACGGTTCAGTATATTTCATAACTAATAAACAAAGACGTGTGTTATTGTCGTCAGGAATTTTATTTCTTCATAAACATGCGCGCCCACAAACACCTGTGAGAATGTCATTAAAACTAATGAATTCGTTGGGGAACTTTTCTTGCACCTACCGCATAGCCCATACATCGCATCCAGTGATTTCCATGTCTTCTTTCACCTCATGAAGTGGCTCTGTTCTCAGAGAGTTGAAAGCAGCAATGCTTAAGTGGTTCAAATTTCAGGCGAAGGTAATCCAAAAGCATGTTCTTTGCTACACAAAGTGTTTGGAAAAAAATAGCAAGAAGGCACGCACAATATGTTTGCAAGTCATAACTTTTTTAAACTTGTTTTTATATTGAGTTTAGACAAGTAGCCCTTGCTCATGAAATGCACATTGTATTATCCTTTACTTTCTAAAATAGATATACAATCTTTGAGGAAATGAGAGTTCAGTCTTTTTCCTTTGTACTTTAATTATTAATATGACTTTTAATACATATTCTTAGAATGTAAAACTACGCTCCAGAATCTCCGTGCACTTTTAAGGCCTGTATGCCACATTGGTTGTATCTTGTGGACAAAATTAGACATTATGTAAGTACGTTTATTTCCTTTAATTCTCTCTGAAATATTTTCACTGTCGAATAAGCTGCATAACTGATGTTCAATTCCTACTCTACTTGTGCACCTGTATTGAATAAATTTTTCTTTACGTGCTAGTGTCCGGACGTACTACTATTAGTGTCAGTTCACGTAAACTATTTATGCAATGACAATCAGTGAAACAAAGAGAACCATTTGCAAATAAAAATATGTAAAATCTTTCTATTAACACGCACTGAGTAATCAGATATTGATGGTAATTAAAGTAGCTCGACCCCTTAATAGCGTAATGTGGGTTGCCTATTCCGGAAAATTAAACGGCGATTCTAGGATATCGTGTATACTTAGTGTTGTCAGTTTCAACTGCCTTTCTCTTCAGCCTATGAAGAAGGCTAGACTGCAGTTCAAAATATCGCCGTGTAATTTGTGAACCCACTTTTAATGCTCTAGTGTTATTAAATTTTAACCTCTTGATGTTGTTAGTTATTATATTCCATTGGAGTGCTTTTTATTTTTAAAACACGTGAAAAAGTATGAAAACATAGTTCAAAACATGCAACATAACAATTACCGTGTACTGCAATATTTCATCTGTAGTTGTTAGAAACGTTTTAAGAAGCTAAACTATATTTGTAAAATGTTTATTATTAAATTATATGCCGTGTTAATTCATTTTGAAATTCCGCCACATATATTTAAACTGATTATCTTCAGATCACTATTTACGGTTTCAGAGATCTTACTCTTCCAGCAGTGCCATTATCGGATATCGCTGAAAGTCGTGTTTAGAAAACTTTGACGGATCCATTGGAAGTGGAGTAGACTTCTTGTGGTGAATGAGCTGACTTCACTGCTTAGTTGCTGAGAGCGACATCGGTAAAGTTACGGACGGCGAGTAGTCCCTTTCGTCCACTTCGCTCTTCTCCTGTTCGTTAACTGGCTGCGCAGCATGAAATTTAAATGCACATACTGTAAATTAAAAAAAAATATTGAAGACGAGGTACAAAAAAAGGTTTGTAATGGAAAATTTAGAAAACTCTTTCAAAAACAATAAAATTTCTTTACTGATAAAGATAACACCGTTTTCGTCGCAACCAATTGTGATTGCTTAATGTTTTCTATTTGCTTTCATTATTTGTCTCTAAAAGAATTGGCTTCGGTTTCTTTTGTTTACATCATTAAGACAACTATAATGTAAAGTTTAGTTTGTGCTTTTTGTTTCACCTTCTGTCGCCAATCCCAAAGTAATTAAGCAAAAATAATATGTATAAAAATGTACAAGTAGAAAGTATTTTAAGATGAACGAAGAACTCATGCTCTTCTAGCATTAATACAGATCAAACCACTGCTACGGTTCGCTGTGACGTGCTCACAGGCAGTCAAATTTAAACTAATGTCATTGACAAGGCGCATTCTTAAACAGGCTTCACCTAATCTATTACACTCAGTGTACAGTCTTCTTAAATTTTGTAAGGCATTCTGAGAACTGCAGTAGATAAGGTTTGTGAACGACTATTGTATATGAATTCCAATTAATATTACGAATGTATTTGACAGAATAATTAATTTGTTTAAACTATTTGCGTTTTAGGTACTTTTGGCTGTCCACACACACACACACACACACACACACACACACACACACACACATATATATGTAACATGGAGTTGACGCCAGGCACACCACAAGAAAGTTTGGCAAAATTTGTTTCTAATTTTCAGAGGCATTTATTATTATTATTATTATTATTATTATTATTATTATTATTATTATTTTACTCCTTTTCTGCATTATTTTTACATAGTTTTGCCGCATACTGTTGCTAGTGCGTGTTCTGAGCTGTAGAGAATACTTTTACTCGTTTTATACATATCGGTAATGTGTAAAAACATTCAGAAGTAATCACAATATAGAAGTAATAGATGTATCTTTATTATTATAAAATTTTATATACACATTACAAATATATTTATTGCAATAATCGTAGACCGTACATGCTTAAGTATGATACACCGTTGGTAAAGGAACAAATGTCAATTAAAATAAAACAACAACAATAATAATAATAATCATAAACATTAAAATGGGAAAGCCTATATTTACGAATATATGAATGGAAAATTGTTACATATTATTTATAATACTAGTTATTGCGCTCTAAACAGAAAATAAATTGCTTCTAGCTTCGCGCACTCTAGCTAGGAAAATGCCATACTCAACAAATTAGTGTGGTTCGCAAGCAGGTATGAGGATGCCAATCGACATATACTTGTCTTAAAATTTTTTCAGGAAAGGGCGTTTTTATTGGGTGTTCCCAATGGGTACATTCGGCCAGAATATGTACTCATTCCTCATCCCTTCCACAAAATGAGTAGATTCTTCTATCAGAGCAATCCGTTATTTTTTGAGCCTTCAAATTTCCCAGTCTAAACCAGACCATTCCTGGTCTCGCCTTTCTCCCTAGAACGAGCATATATACTTCTTTACACCAGGTTAGTTTAATTTCCTTCAATAGGCTCAAAGAGGCTTTCGTGTTACATTCTTGCTCGATTTCCTGCCTGCTGATACCTTCTAGCCTTGTTCTAACGTTCTTGTATACTTTTTCATTATTTTCATTGCCTCTTTATCATATTGAACTCAGACCAATCCTCTGAGTCTTCTTTCCACTCAACCGCTACGGGTGGCCGAGGTCGTTACATCGCGGACTCGTGAGCGGGAGGTCTGGGTTTCGAATCCCGCCGGGACCGTCCTCCCTGACTGAGGTTTTTTCCAGGTTTTCCTCAGTCCTCATAAATGGCAAATGCCGGGGAAGGTACCCTAAATTTAGGCCTGGAACGTTTCCTTCCTTAAAAATAAATCCTTTTCCATTATATCATTTCATCTCATGTATTATCAGTGTCCACCGCCTGTGGTGCCTCTGTAGCAAAAACGGGCGTTAAACACTATTCATTCATTCTTTCCACCTCTGCAGTCCAAACGTTGGTGTTATATTCTGCATTTGGTGTCTATAGCATACAGTGCGAAGAGTGCATCGGTCTTCCTGCATTAGTCTAGGCCAGTATTTCACCATCCTTTTTCTGCTATTAACCTTATCTTCAAAGCAATCCTCCTACCTCATGGCTCCACAGTTTGACGTTCCTTTGGAGAGCCTGAGAATCCATAAATAAATATAATATATAAATAATATTGAATATTATTTACATGTTCAACTTTCCCTCCTCCCCATATTTCACCTCCATATATCAGAATAGCCTTAATAAGACGTTCCCTGTTAAAAAGGCATAAAATTGTTAAAATCTTCGGTATAGTACAAGTTTAAGCTCTCATTCGATTTTTGTTCTATATATATATTGTGTGTGTGTGTATGTGTGTCAATATACAAGGATTTAAAAATTAGACTACTCTTATCCCCTAATCAAGCACCACCATGCAAAAAGACTGGCGCTTGCGCAAAAGAGTTCATGTTCGGATCTTCCTATAGAGTAACTTTCGTTGTGTTAGCGACAAAAGGTGCATCTTAGCACGAGTACAAAATGGCGCATCAACTGGAAACGCACTCAAAGTTTAAAATACGAGAAACAACACGAATTTTGTGACATAACGTATCAATTGCACGGAACTTCATCGTGAAATTTCGGCAATGCATGCATGATTCAAATTCAATGACTAGTCCAGCCACATCGAAATGGTGCCAGCATTTGCCTCTGATTTTGATCGGCAAGGAAGAGGTCAACAACGTCAAGCACAGAAGACATTGTGCTGCAGGTTGTTGCAGTGGTTCTCAGCAGTGACAAGGTGACTGTCGCGGAAACTGCACAGCAGTTGCATATCTCAACAGACAATGCTCATTTCATCGTCCAACACCATCTGGAGAGTATTTATATCGTCAAGAATTGAAGAATTAGTGAAATGTCCAGTCAAGTGTTTACAGAAACTGAGTGATTAGGTATATATGTGTCGTATTGTAGTGCAATGCCTGAATCAATAACAGTTTCTCACACAGGAGTAATCAAGTGTAATAATTTTTGTATCACCCTCGTAACACTTATATCACCTATTTATTTGCATTTTGCTGAATTATTATTATTATTATTATTATTATTATTATTATTATTATTATTATTATGTAAAACGGGCACTAAAACATTTCTAAATGATTGTACAACTATTTTAAGATATGTGTGTTCTCGTGCATGATTGCATCGTTATATTTCCTGTGGAATTAAAGTCTATGGCATTGTTTGGTGTGTCTTGTGTGGCACCCCTTTAGTGGTTAAATGAATGCTGTTCTCCCGAATGTGTAGAACGCACAGCAAGTAACTTGAACGGCGAAGGTGAGGGTGTGTGACTTTGTACTAAAGAGCTATGATGACCGGAGGGAATACTTCCCTTATTGATCACATTCCTTTGTCTAACGCTTTGAGAGGTTGCCTCGTAACTGAAGAGGACAAAGGTTTTATGCCCCTCATACAGCATTTAAATGATCAATAGACTCCGGTTAGGAATGGTGTCTGGTAGTTGTATTTGTTCCTCCGCTAAATCTCTCAGCAGCTCCCTGCCAACTCCGTGTTAAACCAAAGAACGTTCACTTCTTTTAATCTCTTAATTATTGGCGTGTGAACGCATGTGATGATAATGAATAGGAATTGATGCTGCTTGCTTTTTGCTATTTTTTATAGTATTAAAGCTTTTTCACTAATAAGAGTGAACCAATTACGTTTCAACCGCAACGTGATAACTTTCGGTTATCGCGTTGGCACATGCCGGCAACACATAGTTACCAGTATCTTTTCCTACTATAGGCGCACGAAGAGAAGACCGGGAAGTACTTAAGGCGGGGAGGAGGGAACAGCAGCTACACTGCACTGTACTTAGTACTAAAACCATTCATCTCCCTCCGTCTAATTGCTTCCCCGGCCATCTCTACGCGCTTCTATAGTATCTCTGTTTTCTCAGCCTATGAATCATCTATACAATGTCTAAATTAGACCCAAATGTATATAATGAAGCAATTAATTAGTGTGCATTTCTTATTTAAAAAATTAAACCATGCAAATTTACCAATATGATTTTTTCCAAATTTTATGGCTATTAAAATATTTAGATAAATTGAAACTAGCTTTCAATTTAATTTCCATAACCAACAGAAATTGTATTATTTACTAATATCAGTCATACCCAGGTGAGAGTTTCAGAGTGTAGCTTAAGGAAATTAATTAAACAATAAATTAATTTCATGTTCTATAGCAAGTACCCTCATCTTCAGGAACGATGTACCAGCTAAAACCGAAACGCTAAAAGTACGGTTACCTGGTTACCCATTTGACACGTGTATTAATATCGAATCCTGAGCGCTTCGGTCCTTGGTCACTGTCGTTAGTTTCTCGATTCTATTTTCCACATCCATTATTCATTCCCAACAGACACGGATTTGTCTGAAAACTGAAAACTGTATTTGTAGCGTCAATATCTTGCTTTCTGAAGCTTGAGTTACAGAAAACAATTCGACCCAATGAGAAACTGAAACTGAATATCCTTAACGGATATTAAGTCTTTCTTTAGCAATTACTGCACCAAGGTCTAAGTAACACATAGAACCATGTAGTTATGATCTGCCAGTGTGATCACTGGAACATAATGGGGTGAAAGAAATGTCATAACCAACAGTATAACTATTAATGCTGTAAAACTAAAATAGAAGTATACACATCTTCAGGAAAATAATCTCCAGGCAAATATCTGCTGCATGGCGAAATTTCTTTATATTATAAGGAAAAAAAACTTGCTATGTCAGTATCAGGAGGAAAATAGGGGAAAATTACATACACCAATCTCTCAACGATGTCTAAAATTTGTAATTAACCGTCAAGGGTAAAAACGCTCTTGGTATGCCAAAAATGTTTTGGAGAGAAAGGGAGTTATCAGAATGCTGGATAAAATTCGGAACAAAGCGGAAATAGTGGAACCTGTGATGTTGGGAGAAATTCCAAATCCATTAAGTAGATTCAGAATTTTCCGCTTAGAGGTATCCAAAAATGAATAATAATTTTAAGTGTAAATAATGGCTTATTAAAACAACTTTTTTGATAACTTGATGTAGAAACTCGCTAAGTTAAGGAGAACACCGATGTGTGCGTTTCCAATTGTCCTGTAGACATCTAGACTCCCATTCACTCCACGTTATACACATTATCTACGAATATTTTGCTAATCACAGCATGCTTCGATATTTTTGTTGTGGCTTCCACATGCTTATCGCAGCGTATCTGTCGCTATACTAATACTTAGCGCCAGACTTGTCCTTGCATTAAATATTGGCGCACATGCCTATGGGCACGCAAGCACATTTCCTTCTCACCAATTCAGCAGTATAAACTCGGAGAGTTCCTGCGTCTTGTAAGGTGCAAATCAGTGCAATATCTTTCTCTTGTTTTTAAACGGTGAGAATTTATTTCTTGGTGCCTCTAAGCGAAACAACATATATAATGAGGTTAGACCCCACAATATGGATATAGCGAGTAACAATAAGTTCCCAAAAATAGTAATTCAAAATTTTAGAAGATAAAATGATGAGTAAGAACTTTGGCAGTTAATGCTTGGCAAAGAAAAAATTAAAGCAAACAGTATATGAACAATGATAGGCTGAAATTATTTGCAGAATATTATTTCTGGAATGGCCATTCGGGATTTCTTCTCCTTGGTTATTCTGCAATTCCCTGAGAAGGTCTTGAACTAAACAGATGTTATTGGTTATTGCAAATTGCTATAATCAGTGCCTTCAGTATCTGACAATACTAAACTAAAATACATTGGCTTTTACCTGCTCCGTTAACTTTTAAAGTCAATATGAAGGCTTTTATTAAATGGAGGATTATATAGTGAATAGCTCTGCTTTCATGAAAGTTTGACATGACGCATATTGATTTTTCTTGTATAGCGAAGATTGTGAAAGTTAATACATTACTATCAGAATAAGCAATTCCTAAGCAGGGGATTTAAGTCCTGTTCTTATTAAAAAAAAGTTACTACAAGTAAAATTTCTATTTCAGCTATTGTTTTAATTGCATTTATGAGTTATTCAGATCTTCGTAATCAATTTATGGATTTTAATACTTAATAAAGTTAAGCGAATCTTGAACTGGCGGATATTAACATTGGGATGGAACTGCTATCTGCTATTGATAGGGCAACAAACGACTTTGCAGCATATCGTGAGATCGTAACTGTGTAATATACATTACCTTAAAGCTTTTCTTTCATTCACTGCTTATTTGTAATCCAAATACGACAGAGCAGCCGAATGCTATTTTCCTCAAGATATATTTGAAGTTTTGAATGCATATGATTTTCCCCAAAGTCGCATGCTTCACTAAAACATCTAAACTTTAGCGTCATACAAAACGGCGTATTTTCTTTAGCTGCGGTGCACTAATAAAAGATGTATATACCGTGCGATCAGTGATGCTTTACCCCTGGCACGGAATTTTTCCTATAAGCGAGCCCCCACTTGTTTGCCTCGCCGTTGAGGGAATAGCAAACCAGCTTCCTTACTTGTTGACCTTGCCGATTGTCGGAGACGTAGTGCAGTGTTCCAGTTTATGTGGTGTTCGTTTTTTAATTCCACAGTATACATTAAGTACATTATGCCTCGTGTGTTTACACAGCACTCCTTGTTTTTATGTACAATTTATATGTGTTAACTCAGTGGTGAAAGAATTATAGAATCAATTTTTTGAGCATACAGTAGATTCTGTTAATTATGTGAATACCGTACTAACCCCCTTTTTCAGAGAATCAACTAACAGGGAGCGTGATCATGCATTTTTTCAACAGGACTCTACCACTACTAACACTACGAATTATTCTATGAAAACAGATCACAATATGTTTCCATAAGACAGAGTTATTAGTAGGGATTGTAGCCCCCTCGCTTCCCCGATTTAACAACCTACGATTATCTCTTAGCATTTAAATGTAGTATTTAAAAATGGCATGTACAAGACGAACCCGCACACTGTACAGGAACTCAAAGATAATATTCGTCAAAAATTGTCCGTATTTCTCAAAATTAACTACAGAGAGTGATTAATAATATCCTAATGAAATGCCAAAATGCATGGAGAATGAATGCGAACAGTTTAAACAGTTCATTTGATAATTTGATAAGTAATGAGCTTCTCAAATCCGCTGGTGTATTGATGTATATTTGTTTTTGTTTTACCTTCCCACTAACCACCGAGACCCGCCTGACCGGTTAACCGGCTAATGAGTAGCGCGCTCGCCTATACACAAAACACTCCAGGGGAAAACAAAACTGATCGCACAGTGGCATATTAAATTTAAGGGGAATTAAAACCAAATTGTTTGGTAATGTCAACAGCTTATTTAAGAGCTTATTAGCCCAATTTAATATATGGCCATGCTGAAAGTGCCTCGTTTATCATTGGGATACCATTCAGCCTGTCTTTTTTCTTTCCTTTCAATTTCTCTATGCTACAACTTTTTCACGTAATTCTTTTGCGGTTTGGAATTTCCATTTTCATTTCGGGGGAATAATATATATTAACCTTGTAAGTTTGTTAGGGTTTTATTATTGTTAAATTATTCTTCCTAACAATTCTTCGCTGTTCCAACCTTTCTTCTGTCAGTAGTCTAAAACTACCAAGTTTTAGAAGTCAATTGTTAAATTATAAATAATTGCTGCGAAATACAACTAAAAACATCTCCAGGTTTTGTTATAAGAAAATATTTAAGAATGAAGTTAAGTATGATAGAAAATTAATAGAATGGACTCAAATATTTAATTATTTAGAATATAACAATCTTTACGTAACACGTATCGATATTGATATACAAATTGCTGAAATAATAATAATTAATAGACTGAATTTGAACAAAATTTAAAAATAAATTAAGAACTCACATTTTATACTGTTGTAAGGCAGTGGCTCAGAGATTTGGAACAAATGCAAAGAATAAATCCTTCTGAAATATTTTAGAGGCATAGTTTATTACTCATTATTTACACAAACGATATGATGATATTAGGAATGCATTGAAAAATTGTTAATATTTCTGAGAATCATTTCAATTATTCACAGTTCACGAAAAATGATGCTGGCGAGAAAACCATAATGCCCTATTGAGATAAACAGAATTCCCAAATAGCAATCGGTCTATAAAATTGAATACCCTAAATTTTCCTCTGGGAATACATTTCGGCAATGGACTTAGGTAGGCAGTGCTAGAAATGCCAGAATCATGTTGTATGTGGGCGCCATTTCATTGGGGAATACCTCTAATTTTATGCCTGGGGAGCGAATTCACGAAACATTGGAAATAGTCGGATCGCGTAAACAAACAAAAGCTATCCCCCTCCCTGTGAATGGTTGGTCAGCATCATATAGGAAGGAGTAGGGGTTTTAACTAATGTGCATGTTAGGGTAGTTCATAGACGGGCATGTTAGTGTAAATACAGTTTAAAACCGATAGAGACTCGTGTGCTGTGAACAAATAACCCAGGCAATATAATTTTATTTGGAGACTTTATGCAGTACCCCACAATCATTCAACCTGCTGTGCCTATAGCCTTGATGTGGAGAGCGGGCACATGTATTTTCCCACTCTAACAGGACTTTGAACCTATTATATCTTTGCATTTCTCAGTTACAAATTATAGCAAGGGAATACTCTTTGCTGCTATTGATAGTGTACTGGAATTTTGTCTATGGTCCCAGAAAACTGGGATAATTATTTACATGTCTTCTTTTGTCAGATACAACAGTTATTGTGGTATATTTTGGCTTCATTAAGAAGCGGTGTCTCAATAACTTTCATCTCCTCTAGTTCTTTCCAAAGTCCTGCTGTTGCCATTAATCACATTAGGGTTGGTCATAGTATTGCTGCGTCCTAGTGAAATATGACAAAGTTCTGCCCCTTTTATTGCACCCCTTCCAGAAAATATCATGTTTGTTTAATGATTTGTTGCACTCTGCATAATTTTTTTTTAATTAGTAAGATCTTTTTTCCTTCAATGCTAATTCCAAATATAGAAATGTGCTTTCTCTAAAACTACGATTTTTCTATAACCGAGAAATAAATACTAATAAGTGATAATGATACCTGCACTCGGAAGTATTATTTTAGATTTATAGACTATTAATTTTAACATTAAAAATGACCTTACCCGACTTTCTAGTCCAACGATTTTGGTGTTCTATTATTTTTTTCAATTTCGTTAAATATTTAATGTTTAAACTGACCTGTAAATCACATGCTCAATGCTTAAAAATCTTGGCATTTTTAAGGGGTTTTGTTTTCTTACTTTTTCTTAGGCATCTCCACTTGGCAGTAGTTTACTTGTTTGGTTTATTTACGGAAGCTGTTGAACACCTCGGGTCATCAGCGTCCCATTCAATTCAGTTCGTGAAACGGCCGATAAAATTTCCTCAGAAGCCTCTTCTTTCAGGCTTACGGTTCTTTTACGTGGCGTAAATCTACGTCATGGGATCCACTGCTTTACTTCCCTTCCAAAGGAAACCAAACTTAAGATTTTTACGCCCCCCTCCCCATCGACCCTGGATCCACCCATTGAACCCGGGATCTTGTGTGTAGGAGGCAATATGGTTACCCTAGGCCACCAGAATGGACTTTGCTTGTAGTTGCCATAGGTGGTTTCCGTGAGGGTGAAACAAGATTGTATGGTGGGGGTGGCAATTGGGCTACATGGGTGCTACGGTAAATAATTTGTGCCGCCGGCCGCAGGTTTTGCCACGGCTGATGCAGACCACCCCCACTCTTCTTCGCTGAGACTATAGAGGGCGTTTCGCTCGATTTTGGCGGCTATGTGCCAGCCGGGCCTGAGTGAAACGGGACTCCGAAGGTGACGACAAATAATGCTTCGCCTTGGCAAACTTGGCAAACGCGTACGTTCATTGCGCTGAACAAAAGGTGCCAAGTGCAAAGTAATTGTTAATTTAACTGCATTCTTAATGCAACTCATTGCTATATCGGCAGTTAACGTGGTGACTGGCGCTCAAGCTTCGTCGCCGGAACTGCAACTTGGTACTTAGGCCGCTCTTCCGCTGATCTCCAGGTGACAGCAGCCTTATTTATCTGGGACAGGAAAATTCTGAGACTGCCCCCCTTTTGGGCAAAATCTATTCCTTTTATACACAACACAAAATGACGCTATGCATGAGCAACAGCGCGCAATACTCCCGCCAATTTTGTTTTAACGTGTCTCATAGGTAAGTGCTTACCTCACTGAATTTCATTGCAATTCGGTGCAAAAAAAAAATTGTCAAGCCAAGTGCTTCGCTATTCGTCAGTAAGAGGAATTTGAATAGAGTTCGTACTTTACCATCAATTACTCATTTTTCTCGGATACCTGCAACTATGCTGCGTGTTTGCCCTGAGGAAGGGGCATTTTCAACCCTAGCTGCATACCAAAAGGGATTACCTTGCATTGTTTGCCTTTTGCCAAGTCTTTCTCTTTCTGAAATAGACGAGAGTTTTTCCTTGCCTTGTTACATTTCTACACGTTATTTCTTAAATATTACAAAAGTTACACTTAATGAAAGCATTTAAACACTATACAGTGTTAATTCTACATATACGAGATATGTCATTTAAGTTCCTCCACTTGAAAGAAAATGCACAACATATTTGCACATAATTACTGAGTTGCTGATTCTAAAATTAAAAATATTAATTATTTCAATTACTCTGTAATTGACATCGCCACGGGTAGCGGAGGTCGTTAAGGCACGGACTCGTAAGCGGGAGGTCCGCGGTTCGAATCCCGCCAGAACCGTCCTCCTTGACTGAGGTTT
This sequence comes from Metallyticus violacea, assembly GCA_030762175.1. NCBI lineage: Eukaryota > Metazoa > Arthropoda > Insecta > Mantodea > Metallyticidae > Metallyticus > Metallyticus violacea. The sequence goes on from CM060846.1 coordinate 302,922,585, forward strand.
TTTCCAGGTTTTCCTGAGTCCTCATAAATGGCAAATGCCGGGGAGGTACGCTAAACTTTGGCCCGGAACGATTCCTTCCTTAAAAATAAATCCTTTCCCAATGTATCATTTCATCCCGTGTATCATCAGTGCCCATTGCCTGTGGTGCCTCTGTAGCAAAAACGGGCGTAAAACACCATTCATTCATTCATTCATTCTGTAATTTACGGGTAGCCAGAGACATCTTCAAGGGCTATAATTATACCAAAGTGAATGTTGTTACGCTTGTTTGCATGGAACAGTTTTAAATTTATAGTTTAGAACTCCTTTAAAGCAAAGAAGAGTTTTAAATAATTGATAGTACTCGAATTTCCAAATGTTTGGCTTTAGCATTAGTATGAAACTCCGCTTCCTCCATTTACACACTGAATTTCAGAGAGGATATCAGTGAAAAACAAAGATAAAAGTTTCAAGAGGGCACTAAATACGAATCTTGAGCCTTCCTGGCTGCCGCTGTGCCAACTGAGATACAAAGCACGAAACCGCGAATATCTGTAATCTTTTTCTAAATACCTTGGAGGCCTCCATAAGGTTTCTCTACTATAAGAGGGTAATTCCTCAAGATGCGACTAGTGACGCTACGAGTACTTTGTTTAACCAAGCTATTTATTAATGGAAATTGTTCTTTCACACTGTCCGTGTATAGAACATTAGTTGTAAATGGAGAATCATACTTGATAAATTCGAGTCACGGCCGGGATTCGAACTACGAATCTTCAGCCTTCCGGGCTGACTCTGTACCGATTGAGCTACCATGTCCTCCTCCAAGCACGGAACTATGAACCTCACATCTGATTCTGTATACATCTCTAAGGCTTACGGGCATGACCGTTGTATAGTTGGTGGTTAAACTAGAAGCCTGGGCCATAAGTGCTGTTAGCGTTACCAGTCGCCTCTTAAGGAATTAATCTGTTATAGCAGGGAAACCTTAGTGGGTCTCCTCGGTGTATAGAATCAGAAGAGAGTGGTTCGTAATTCCCTGCCTAAAGGATTACACAGTAGGTGTTAGCCCAGAAGGCTGAAGATTTGTGGTTCGAATCTGGCCCGAATTTTTCAAGTCCGATTCTTCATTTACAACCTTTGTTCTACACATGACTAGTGTGAAAGGGCAATTTCAAGTATAGATACCAAGGTAGTAGTGGCTTGTGAGGGGCTGTAGAAAAACTCAAAGATCTTCATAATTTTTCACAGCCTAAAACCAAATCTTTTGTTTTATTTTGTTAGAAGTTATATTAAATGTGTAAGTGGTTTCAAATTTTGAAATAGCATCGTATTTCTTCAATGAATTCATTTGTATAATGACCTGTTAGGTTAGAAAAGCTTAACTTATTTTAAATCATCGAAATTTATATAAAATCAATAAAAAGTAAATAATATAAAATTGCAACTTATAATTTTTTTTCCATATCTCTATTCCTCTATTCTCTTTATTGAAAAAGGAGAGACATTAAAAATCGACTACTTTGTTTCAGTTATCAGAGTTTTTCTATTGAACACATATTGTTATATTTTATTTATCTGAAAATGTGTTTGTTATTTTTTACTGAACACCCTTGTGCTCCAATGCTTATCTTTGTTGATTCCTTTAAATGCTTAAATAGTTCTGTTTGTTTCGAGATTTTTATAATAAATGTGTTTGCTAATTAATTTCCTTTAATTTCCCTTAAAATTGAGTATAAATGTTTTTACATAATTTTACTGTTGAACGTTCCTCATATATTTGAATGGATGAAGTTTTTCATACAAATTTGTTTTACTTAACATTTCCCTCAGGGAAAAGGAGAGGTAATACACAGTCCTCGCACAAGCTGAATATCACGGCACTAAAAGGAAAGAGAAAAGTTGGCAAAAATCACAGTAACTTACTTCCGCCTGTAGAAATAAAAGTTGCAATTTGTGCTTAGCACGCAAATGGCTGGTACCCTGAAACTTCCGCCAAGAGGAAACGTCCTCTAGGATAAATTTCACATGAACATTGCCCGTTTAATTGCCAACATAAATTAGAACTAAAGTTTAAATCGCACATTATAAGTATTTGTCTTTTAGCTTCTTAGCTTGGTTTCATACAGAATGCCAAAGATCTTCAAGGATATATCTTAAATGCATTAATGATGCATTGTCCTAAATGTTAGGTGCTCTAAATCACTGTGAAGATAATTGAGCAACACCTGAAGTTTAGCGTACAGGATGATCCAAAATTAACAGCCAAAAATAATGTATGATTACGCAGACATGGAAGATTTTTATGGATAATTTCTAGTGGAATTTTATTAACAACCTTGGTTTATTTAATGGACAATATTTTAGAAGTGTCTTCCTACTGCTTGAAGAAGATTACGCTGTTTCGCTTCCAAATTTGAAGCTACTTTTCGACATAGCTCTGGTGAATTTGGACAATTTCTGAATAAATTGCAAGCTTTTGCTACTGTTGTTGCGATTCTTATACACACTATAAATGGAGAAATCCCATAAGGTGAATTTAAATCCGAAGAAATTGTTGGCAATTCCAAACCACCTGATAATGTCATGAATGATCTAAAGCAAGAATACAATTGTAAAAATGGTCCTGCTATACACGGAAGTCAGGCTCCATCCTGCATGAACATATAATGTTCCATTTAATGCCAAAGAAGTCATGCAGAACAGGAATAAAGACATATTCAGTTGTGTCACACACCTTAACTGGGAAAAGGGCTGTATGACTATGAACAACACACAGTAGTACAGGTAACCTGGAGAAAATGAACCCATGTTACAGGTTTCATCTCACTGTTTCTAATGTCTCAATACATATGGTACTTCAAACATGGTAGGCATTTTTGGATCAGCCTTTACTTAACTACGGTATTGTTGAACTTCCTGGCGCTAGATCCGATAATTAAGCTGTTTCAATATGCAACAACAAATATATTTCGTGCTTAGGAAACTAAATTTCGACAATTACACGTAATTTGATATAGGTTTGGTAAAATATTGATTTAATATGCTCTACTCAGGGGTCAATAATAAATTTTCTAGAATGTTTATATATATTTTTTGAGTTTTTGAAAAAATTGTAACACACGAAACTAAAATTAAAATATTTTCTGCATATATTAGTTTAATAACTATGGGAAAATACTTCCATGCAAAGTAAACGGTGTAAAACGTATAAACATTTATCTTTAAAAGTGACTTACTTTCTTCGAATGCCTACATCATAAAAATCGAACTTTATGTGGCTTGTCTGTGCATTTTTTTTTTTTTTTTTTTTTTTTTTTTACGAAATTGTGGAAAAAACAGCGATTTTTAAAATCCATGCTGGATATTAAGAACTAATCTGATCATGATGGAAAATTCTTTCAAATTTAAAATAATTGCATTGTTAATTAAACAATTGAAAATATTAAGGAAATTAAATTATCACACAGCTTTGAATGGCCACCACTTTTTTCCACTGATGTCCATTCTCTTCTTTGGTCTATTGCAGAAGCTATCTGCCTCTAAGAAAGCCGAAGCCAACGATCACATCTACCTTTCAAACGTGGAATGTCATAGATTTCTCCCTGTTGATATGAGCCTATGCCGCTGCAAATTAAGCAGCCTTTTAGATTTTAAATTAAGATTAAACGTGAAAAGCTGGGACAGTTTGCCTATGATAAGTAACATTTCTGCATATCGCTGACATCTTATTCGGTGACTGAAAGTATACTCGACATTTGGAAGCATTATATCAAGCAAAGACCACCTGCTAGTTTAGTTCTAAGCGTTGCTGACTGCTGGTAAGCAGGTCCCTGCTTCAATTCCCGGTATCAGCTTAAACACTTGCTAAATTACGGAGGTCTGAAACGGCGCTCACCCCAGCCTCGTGAGAACAATTGGGGAACTACCGATAGAGAGGTGGCGTCCTTCGAACTCGGAAGCCGCCTGACAAGCGACCCATGGGGTGTAGGCATGCTGATCACTTGCTCCCATTCAACATACCCCCCTACCAACGATATCGCAAGACCGAGGTGGGGGACGCAGCGGTGACTGCATTAGGCCAAAACCGAAATACCTTAGAGACAGAGAAATGACTGCCATTTTTCTGCGCGCGTATTTCACCATGCCTTAATCTTAAATTTTCACTTGTTTGCGTTTATCTGCCCACGGTTATCGACTACTTTCAGCAACCATATTGACTCTTTGTCTGGTATTCAAGAGTTGATATGTACACTGTGAAGGATACTTAGCCATCCGAAATATCGTGTAATTGTGTGCCTACTTGCGTTGCTGTTTTCACGTGCTTTTAACGGAACTTTTAACGGAACAAAAGTAGTATGTGTGTGTGTGTGCGCGCGCGCGTGCGTGCGTGCGTGTGTATACTACTGTTAACGAGTGTTTTCTATATTTCCTTATTTAGTCTGTTACTGCCATTGGCGTTCAATTGTGCTTAATCGCCATCTTGTGTGTTTCATATGTGTTTTTGTGTTAGAAATGTATCTTGACATTGATATTTTCTTGTCTACCTTTCATTATTTGGCTTGTGATTTCGATATTTACTTTCGAAAAACCTGTGCATTACCATAGTACCTATTCCGCTTGGATTTGCTTGTAATAATAAGATGGCGAACATCTCTTCTGGACAACTTAACACGTTTATTTTTGGATAAAATAATGTAAGTTTCACTCTTGGCATTTGAATAATTATGCAAGGGCTTGTTGACTACCTCACGTTTTGCGTGATCCCTGGTATAAGTTTGAACGGGATTGTAGTGAAATTACCGTTGTCAGCCATCGATTCTAGGACCCACGATAAGTTTAATTTATTCCGATATCGTGTTTCACAAGTATTTCTGCACCTTGTCCTTCAGAACTGTCAATTTCTACAGCAATTTAATTTTTCTAAATTAATGAGTTTCATTAAAGTTTTGGGCTGGCTCCTCTAGGCATTTCGCTTTTATTTATAGCATTCTGATTCTTGCTAATAACCAATTGAAAACTATCGCCCTTAGGCATTGCGGTAAACCGTTTCGCCTATATTTGTAACATCTGAAGGCAGGAGTTCCCATCAAACTTATTACGTCGCTGTAATAGAAGTGCACCACCGATTGTCGCACTTGCCCCAGATTTGGCTTCCATTTTCAATTTGCTCTTATATATATATATATATATATATATATATATATAATTATCAGATATAACTGTTTTATTGTACTCAGTTGTTTTTTGTTTTGTTTGTTTAATAGAGTTCAACGCCCATTTTTGCTAATGAGACTTCACAGGGTGGACACTATGATATGAATGATAAATTGGGAAATAACTTTTTTTTTGAAAGGAAGAAAGCCTTCCAGGCATGAGTTTAGGGTACCTCCCCGGCATTAGTCATTTATAAGGTTTGAGGAAACCCTGGGAAAAGCTTCATTCAGG